>CM044435.1:73797836-73813700 GCA_024363595.1 Xenopus borealis | reverse complement strand
TTGGTATTACTTTCTGTTTGTCTGTCACTGCTGTTTTGCGACAGTTATGAGATGCTTCTTTAATCTGCTGCACTATTGGAAAGATTCCACAATACATTGTTATTGTTAATTTCATGTTGTTGTATACATAGCCATTTGGGCATAAGCTTATTGAACCATGAACCTGTAAGTCTTGAATGTATATAAAACAATCACAAGGAAAGCAAGTAACTGTATTTGCAAGACACATCTCACATTGTTTTCTGTGCTTCACAAAAAATGGCTTAATGGCATATTTCCAGATGAAGAGCAGATCTTGTCTAGGCCTGCAGATATATACATGATTCAAAGGTAGTATCCAAGCTGAGGCAGAGGGTGAGAACATCATAAGGTGTTAGAATTGAACTTAGCACAGTCGACAAGGGTAAAACATTTGTAAATGTGACATATCCAGAAGTACATTTTAGAAGTTGTGGCACTCACATGACTGTGAATGCTGCAGATAGTCTTGGATAAAATAATGGCAATAAAATATCAGTAATCCCTACAGATTTGTTGCCATTGTAATTAATAGCAATTGCTGTGTATTGCTTGTCCTATTTGTATCTGTTGGCTGTGTGCTATTCATGGTGCTTTCCAATGACAAAAATGCTATAGCCATAAACATGATCATGGTAATAACACCAGAGGATTAAAAACAAAGTATTTCTTTTTTTTTTTTATACGAATAAGCGCTACTTAAACACATTTTGTCCTGGTTTTGTAAATGTGGGAAGGATCAAAAAATATTTGTCCGGTTTCAACAAAGGACATAGGAAGATCTGAGAACAATTGTGTATACCCCAACAATCTGACCTTAGTCTACAACACTCCACTAAAACTGGTATCAACCAAAGCCAAAAACACTTCAATACTCATAGGTCTCTCATCTGCTGTTGAGCACTCTCTCCTCCAATCTCTCCATACCCTTGGCCTTCTGACTTTGCCTTGTCATAAGGTTTCAAATACCACCTCAGTGCTAACAATACTCTTCCATCCAACTCCCACTACATCCCAGAAGAGTTTACAATCAACACCACGATTATAACCCAAACTCACTGGGCCTGGTACCTTGGGTTGTCCTTGATTCTGCCCTATCCTTCACTCCACATATCCACTCACTTACTAAATTGTGTCACTTCCCCAAAAGGAAATTTCCAATACAAACATTTATCACCCAAGCTGCCACTAATATTCTGATTCTCTCTCTTAATATATTATGTATTGATTTTTTTAACTCTCCATGTATTGCCTTCTACCTCCAAAGACTGTAACCCCTCCAGTCTGCAATGAATGCTGCCACTAGTCTCATACACCCCAGCAACTGCTTCTCTTCTGCGATGCCAATCCCTGCACTGGCTTCTGCTACCATTCAGAATAAAATTCAAACTTATGACCCTTATATTCAAAACAGCCCATACATTGTTTCACTCCTCAACTTATTACTGCCTCACAAACTCAGATTCAAGATTGCACCCCATCTGTGTAGCTACTAATAGCAACTAATTGTTGTGGTTACAAAATACCCTGCAATAGTCAATTACTGTGAATTTTCTCTGCTAAAACACATATATGAGGTTATGTAATTAAAGGCACTAAGTGTGCCCAACAGCAGTAACTCATATCAACAGATGGTATTTACAGGTCACCTGTTTTAAAGCAAACACATTATTGGTTGCTATGGGTTACTGCTCCTGGACAAACTTACAGTAGTGCTTTTTGTTACATATGGTGGATATAGCTATTTTGTAGCCATGACAAGTAGCTGTTACTAGTAGCTCTGTGTTTGTACCCTAATAGATTAGATTTTTTATTTCGGGACACTTACCCTTACCCTAGTTTAGCAGAACTTCAGTGTGCAGTATACACTGCTAAATGTAGTGTTCAGTTCTACATCTCTCACCAATGCCCACACCCTGTGTCAACCCCTACCCCTTTTAGATTGTATGCTCATTTAGGCAAGGTTCTCTGTCTTGTATTGGTTGTTTTTGTATGTAAAGTTGTATGTTTAATTGTACAACACTGCCTGTAGAATATGTTGGTATTTTGTGAAAATGTTACAGCAGATTTGCCTGTTTAGAAATGTTGTTGGTAGAATGCCTGCCAGTACTAGAATTCATTAGAATTCATCCCACCTTAACATGAATAGACCAGGCATTCAATCACATAGCCCTTCCATTGTGTTATAAGAAGTTAGTCAAGTGGATCAAAGCATAGTCTTCCATTATTGGAATTAGAATTGGAGACAGCTGAATGTGATTGGTAAAATCTTCTGTTATACTAATAAGAATGTATTTTAATATAAGATAGGGTGCTTGCTACAGGGACGGTTTCTCAAGCCTGGATATTCATTGGGATAGGGCTGCTGGGCTTTATAGCTTTGCCACCCTGATTCTTTGTTAGGTTTTAATTGCCTAATATTGGGCAATTCAATATCTCATAAGATATCTTTTTCAGATGAAGACAGAGTAAATATGTTTCCAGAACTCTCTTATATTTTTTGTTTAAATCCCTATTCCAAACAAAAAAAACCTTTAATATTCTTTTTTTCATATTATCAAAGTTATGTTGGCATGAATCCTAGTTAAAGAAAATGGGAAAAGTTTGAAAACCATAAACATGATCTTCTTTCCTAAATTAACTGGGTTTTTTTATTAGTTTACTTGCTGCCTCTTCCTGTCTACTCTGTTGATTTAATTGTTTAATTCTCATTCCTCCTATTTACATAATTTTATCTCCATTAAATTATTTTTTTATTGTTGAGTTCAGAACATTTTCTTCTCCATAAAGGAAATGAATGTTTGCAAAAGATTTGCCATCACAAGTTTATGGTCACAATTTCTCTTCTACTACAATTATGTCGGCGCCTCTCATTGACTGTTTCTCCAAACATTAGCTTGTTTAATAATAAATGGTTTATGGAAAAAGCATTTTAAAGTAGCATTGAAAAAAGTATGTTTCTTTATAGTGTAATTTGTAAAATTTCAATAATTCTTAGATATGTTTGTCGAGAGCCTAAACCTACTATCATTTTTCACTTCTGTCAATGTACCAGGCTTTAATATCTGATTCGTATATTATCTAAAATTGCCACATTCACCAATTAAAAAAGAAAGGAAGTAAAGCTACTACTATACTTGAGAAATGGTCATGGTGCCTTAAAAACAGTGTACAATACATACAGTCATATGATAAAGTTTGGGAACCCCTCCCAGCCTGCATAATAATTTACTCCAATGCCAACATGCATGTAGCTTCTCAATACTGATTACTGGCAACACCAAAATGGTTGGATTAGCTCAAGATCACCTCCAAAGACCTGCAAGAACATCTTGCTGCAGATGGTGTATCTGTACATTGTTCTACAATGCAGCGCAATTTGCACAAAGAACATCTGTATGGCAGGGTGAGGAGAAAGAATCTCTTTCTGCACTCACGACACAAACAGAGTTGCTTGTTGTATGTAAAAGCTCATTTAGACAATTCACAGTCCCTTTGGGAAAAAAATGCTTTGGACTCATGAGACAAAAATTGAGTCACAACAAAAAGCGCTTTGCATGGCGGAAGAAGAAAACTGCATTCCAAGAAAAACACCTGCTACCTGCTGTCACATTTGCTGGAGGTTCAGTTATGCTGTGGGCTGTATAGCTAGTTCAGGGACTGGGTCTCTTGTTAAAGTTGAGGGTCAGATGAACTCAACCCAGTATCAACAAATTCTTCAGATAATGTTCAAGCATCAGTCACAAAGCTGAAGTTATGCAGGGGTTGGATATTCCAACAAGAAAATTACCCTAAACACACTTCGAAATCTACAAAGGCATTTATACAGAGGGAGAAATATAATATCCTGGAATGGCCGTCATAGTCCCCCAACTTGAATATCCCCAAAAATCTATTGGATGATTTGAAGCAGGCTGTCCATGCTTGGCAGCCGTCAAATTTAACTGAACTAAAGAGCAGGGGCACTCGCCTCAGGCGGAAGCGCCCCCCTGGTTTCCAGGGGTGGCAAAAATACCGCTCCTGGTACCTAAGAGACGAATTTCCGGTTTTGAGCGCCGTGGGGAAGGGGGGGCAGCAAATTCAAGGCCGCCTCAGGCTGCACAGTGCCTGAGATCTCCCCTGCTAGAAAGATTTTGTATAGACGAATGGTCAAAGGCTATAGGAGGTGTCTAGGGGCTGTTCAATTTGCAAAAGGAGGCTCAACTAAGTATTGATGTAATATCTCTGTTGGGGTGCCCACAATTATGCATCTGTCTAATTTTATTATGATGCATATTTTCTGTTAATCCAATAAACTTCACTGCTGAAATACTACTGTTTCCATAAGACATGTTGCAGTATATATTAAAAGGAAGTTGCTACTTTGGAGTTTTGTTTATCATTGGCTGAGCTTTCAAAGAATTAAGAGGGGGTTCTTTTTCTTATGACTGTACTTCTGAAAACTGGTCAGTGGTGTAAATCAATGTCATCATTGTGGTTCTTTATTACCCTTTTTAATTTTATATGGGCAAGTGAGGAGGTTGCTACTTTGAAAGCTCAGACAATGATAAACAAAACTCCAAAGAATTGAGAGGGGTTCCCAAAATGTTTCATATGACTGCACTTGTGAAACCAGCTCAGTGGTGTAAACCAATATTTCATTATTGTGGTTCTTTATTATCCTTTTTAATTTGATATATGTAAGTGGGGTTAGTATGCTCATTTATGTTCTGTAATTGTTATACTGGCATGTCTGGGGTTAATTTTCTTATCCATTTTCTGTAGCAATTATGCCAAGATTATGTCTTGGCAAAGCAGTTGTAGGCTAACATTTTCAGTGATGTGTTTTGCTCTGCATTTTTTTGGGGCTCTAAACTTCACTTTTTGCTTTAGGCCCCATTTTATACTACAAACATTCTGTCAGACTCAGCTTTCTATTTGCCTACAACTCCACTACCTCCATGCATTTAATGGCACAAGAGTGTGGATATTCTTATACTACCCCCTTCTCCCTGGTTGTTCAGCCACTGGTATACGGGCATGTCTTTGTGATTATGGCTAAAGGAAGTGCCAATGCAGGAGTGGCCTAAAATTTTCAGCAATGTGCTTTAGCCTGTGCATTGTTTGAAGCCCCAAGCTTCACTTTTTGCCTTGGGCCCCATTTTACACTACAAGGATTCTGTTAGACTCGGTTTTCCATTTTTACAAGATTTGTTATAGGGTTATTTGCCTAAATGTCAACTCCATGCATCTAGTGGCAATTTCATGCCACAATAGAGTGGCTATTGTACTGTCAGCAAAAGCGTTTCTATAATATGCACCATAAGTTCTGCAGGGCTTTCTTGACTTTGCAAGAAATAGGTTTTTGGACTGCCAGAAAGGACAAGCATATTAGACTAAAAAATTCCTGGTTTTACCATGTGAGGCATTAGAGTCCATATAAACAATTCTGTCCCATACAAACTAATTACCATTCTGAACAGAACAATTGGGTTCACTGTTCCATGTGGTATAAAGGGTCACATGGGAGGCACAAATGCCCAGTACTGTCTATATATTCACTGGTGTTTGAATGGGGAGTGACAGTTAATATGCGCATCATAGAATATTTTTCTATAAGGGAGTTTTCAGGTACTTACTAGTGACAAAATGTCCAGCATAGTCATACCTGATATAACTAGTTCCACCTAGAAACTATTACAGGATATGTACGGGAATTTTGGTAGTTGAGTTTAGGAACAATTTATTGAACTGAGTGCTGCTAGTTGGATCTTTTATTTTCTTTTTATCCTTTTTTGCTTTAGGTGAGTTTAGGAACATGGCTTCTTGCACCTACATGTAGTCCATGGCACAGTCACAACGCATAAGAGGGTAGTCTCTTTCTGGCTGTTTATTTCCTATTGCAGCAAAACAAACTAAACAGTTCAAAATAAACTCCTTGCCACTTAATTGGCTTCTACCTAATGCAGGTTAGTTTCCCTAACTAACCAGGAGTAGGCCTACCGCCTGTCTACCCAAAACAAATGAAAAGGAAAAATAACAAAAGTTCCAACCTTGAGGATATTCAAAATCTCTCTTTGTACTCACACAGGCAGCTGCCCTATATCTTTTCCCTCAGACTGAAGCTCCACAGTCTGGCTTGATCTGCCTATTTAATTAACCACCTAAAATGCCTCAGGACAACTCAAAACACCCGGGCTGGATTAACAGTCCCAGAACCACTCTGTTAGCAACCTAGGGCATAAATAAATTCCGCCCTGGACTTTCCCAGGTATCCTAGTAGTGACCTCACCACAGTAGTTAACTTTGTAATTGTTTTAGATGTGGAATTTTCCAGCAGCTCATTTTTATGCTTTCTGGGTTTGTCTAAAAGTACTGTCAGAACTTTACATATTGGCTGATATGTGATTCCTATTATCCATGTAATAGCAAAAATGTATATTTATTAGAATGTCCCTGTAATTTGCAATATGTATGAAGAACGAAGAGATGCCTGAAGAAAAGAATAAGAGAACATTTAAGTAACATCAAAAAGGTCTTAAAGGGCAAGAAAAAGCAAAGAAATAAAATCCCATTTTTACTTTCTTTAATAAAAAAGAAATCTATCTCCAATATACTTTAATTTAAAAATGTGTACGGTTTCTATAAGAAACTTGACTGTATGCAGTGAAATTCTCCCTTCATTTAGAGCTGTGGATAGGAATTGTCAGACGGTCCCTAACTTCTGGCAGGGAAACAATCATACTTATGAACAGCAGGGGGAGCCCCTGCCTTACTTACCAGCCATGCAGAACTCAAACAGCTTTGTTTTTTTTTTATTATTTATGACGATGCCTAAGCAGCACAGACCATACTGAGCATGTGCAGTGCCAGTGTCTCGCAAAGATGTATAACAAAGTTACAAGATGACAGCCCCCTGTGGCCAACTTTGAAAGCATAAATCATTTGTTTGATTATGCTTGTGGTGCAGTAAGTTCATGTTTATGTTTAGTATACAAAATACAGCATTTCTAAACTTATTCTATTTTACACTTTCCTTGCCCTTTAATGACCCACAGTGTGTCGGCCCACTTTAAGGCAATACATAATTCCGATCCATCATTATTAAAATTTACGGGAATTGCTCAAAAACATCCACAAATGCGAGGTGAAGATATAATACAATCAATTTCTAAGAAGGAATGATTCTTTATGATTTAGAAAACATAATATACAGTGTCACACAAATGTGCCTCTCCTGCACTGAAATCAGGTGAGGAGTGGGATTATTAGTGTAGAGACCGGGTGAACTCTGAGACTATACTCTAAAGAACATGTTACTGTGCATGAATCACAGGTACTCTGCAAATCGTAGGTACTTTGTTCTTGATATCACAGATCATGGTTAATATTGCACTATAATTATATTATATGGCAGGATTAATTATCAAGCATTAAATATTAAGGGACTCCCCCCCCACCCCCCCAACAGATATTTTGCGATAAGTAGAAAACCTCTGTGGTTTAAAATGGAAAGGTCATAAAATGACTACTGGTGGAATTTCTTGATAAATGCTAAAGAAAGATTCAGGTTTGGAAAGTCTGTGAATAGACTGTGACTCATGAGGCTTACATATGACTAAATAAAGATCTCTGAGACTTTTGTGCTTTGCTGTTTCACAGATTTAATCAGCAGGTGGAAGATAACCCCTTCATTACTTGTTTCCTTATATATCCAAGAATACTTTCTACTAAGAGAAGATACAGTTATGCTAAAAACTCTATACTATATAATAATATAAACCAGTGTATATCTGTCTACCTGCATTTTGTGTTCATCTCTCTGTATGTAAAGCTGGCAATACACTAGCACTAGAACTAAACTGTAAAAGCAAATATGGGTAAAATTGCCATATTTTATATACTGAACTTAATGCACCAGCATCAACTTTCAGGATAGAGTCCTGCGCGGGTCCATTTTTTGGGACCCGTGACCCGCATTCTTACCCGCTTGGACCCCCGACCCGTACCCGCAACCCAGGATCCGCGACCCGCTGACCATCAAGAATCAGAAAGTGCTGTCATTGTAAACCGGAAGTGACATCATCGGAAGTAGCCGTGATCAGAAAAAAAGGAGTAAAACAGGAAGTGCTGTCAATGTAAACCGGATGTGACAAACTCAGAAGTAGAAATGCTGAGAAAAAGGAGTAAAAATCGCTATAGTGAGGATCCGTGACCCGACCCTCAACCCGCCAACCTGCAGAACCACCGGACCGCTTCTATACCCGCACCCAGAAATTTTACGAGCAACCTGCAGGGTACCGCAGGATTTTGAGTGTAACCCGCGGGTACCCGACCCGCTGCAGGACTCTATTTCAGGATCTGCAACAGTAATAATTAAAGCCTTGTTTACAGGACCTCACCATCTGGACTTTGATAGAATTGTCTTTGATGTGCAAATCATCAAGCAAAAAATGAGGTTCACCTGTTATGGAAGCCTGTGCTACAGGGTTGATTATTACATTTTGCTGCAAAATGTACTGGCTTCTGTGTTTCAATGAAACCAATTAACCTTATATTTTTTATTCTATTTATACATTAAATGGCCAGTTTGTCCCTAAGCTTAGGTAACTGATAGCTCAGAGCATGTGCTGTAAATCCCAGAATTTAATATAAGTTGCTACTGAGGGCATCTTTGGAGTCCTTCAAATTCACTGCTAAAGAGCTGTGGTTGCCTAGTGCTGGTACTGAATCTCAGAACAAAATATGCAGAATTTCTGTCCTAATTCTTTGTCAAGATTTAGTTCTTCTCCATTATGCCCCTTCAGACCGAGTCAGCAGTTTATTTATGAGTGTATTGGTCCTCCTTGACTGGCTCCCCAACAGGTATCTTGATGTCCTCTACAAACAGGCATGCATAGGTGTCTGCTATGATCCAAATGCACCAAATGAGCAGATATTAATGTGTATGATGAATTTGGCTACTCCTTATTGTTTTAAATGTATATGTGTCACTGCTAATGTATTTAGTGGTTTAAATCTGTGACTTGAGTTTTTTTTTTTTTTTTTTTTACTAAAAGTAGGTCAATCCTATAACTAGCCATCCAAATACGGTGAAAGTTTTTTTTAAACTTTTTGTTTTTTTTGTTGTACAGTTGAAGTGGGCATCAATATTTTTTCCCTTTAGTTTAATTGGACAGTGAAAGTGTTGTTGTTTCTACTGTTTGTACAAGGTATCACAGGTACTTGTTGTTCTTCATTTATTATTATATTAGCTCACCCAATACCCAATAGGAGATTGCCAGGTTTAGCTCTTACTTAACACTGGGTGCTTCTCCTGTCTCAATCCCTCTCAGCAATGGCCAATCTTTACTTTCATCTCACTTCCCATGTCCATCCGTGTCTGCTTCATTACACTCCCCCCTCCCATGATGCCTCAGCAGACCCCTTTCCTCTTTGCATTCGCTTTCTAATCTCTCTCCACCCCCATCCACCATCTCAAGTTTTGCTCCCTGCCTCTCCATATTAACTCTGTCTGGGTCCCCCCCACCATGATGCTTGTCTGGTCTCCCTCCAGACTTCTTCCAACTGCATGGATCCTTTTAAAGAAAGGATATGTAGTTTTTCATACTTTCTTCTTTTCTTTTCACTGGGTTGTCCTGCATGTTTGTTGGCTCTAAACCACCAATTATGAAATTCTTGGTCTGTAAAAAGTTATAATCATGTTGCAGGGGTTGTTTTCACTGGTTCTGTATTGACTGTTTCTGTGTTCTCTTGATAAAACACAGAGGTCAAGTCTTTATGGATGGTATTCTAGCTATAGATGATTTATGCTAATGAACCAGTATTAATAAAATGTAATAAATAAAATTGATGTGGGTAGATTTAGAATAAATCACAAGAAACTAGCATTGACAAATCAAAATGTTGGTGTATTACAGAACGGGTCAAGTTTGCAGAAGTTAATTAAAACAAAACAAAAAAAATCAGTCCAGAAACATGTTGAAATGAAAGATGACTAATATACAACTAATTGTTATTTTATACTTCAGGAAAACATAATGATTAAAAAAACATACCAATACCTTGCTTATTTGTTCATTATTCAAATCAGCCCCTGCCCTAGTGGAGCTTACAGTATAAGGTCTCTCTAAAGATGATACAAAACATTCAGTGCAAAAGATATATTTACTTTTAAAAGGTTTCTTTTTTTAAAACACAGATACAGTTTCTGCAAAGTTTACTGTATTAAATGGACAGTACTTTCATAGTTTGACACGAAGTGGTCATAACGGAAATATCAGGAGATTAGAAAACAAATTTCTGTCCTTCAGGAGTGAAAATGGCAGTTATGTGATCATAAGACAGAACTGCAATAATAATAAAAATGTTTAATTGGAATTTTGAGTTATGAGTGTAATATCTCTTCAGTATTTGAGCAACTATTCCCTTTTGACTCATTCATATAGTTTCATGTTATCCCAAGTTCTACTTTTAAATCTCCCAAAAGAAACATTTCTTAAACTATGTTTTCGTACTGCCACAAATGATAGCAAGCAATGAATGCCTTATACTCAAATCGATTTGGATTATGAAATAAGAATTTTAAGAGCAAATGATGTAATTGTTGGATACCAAGACTTGTAGCCAGCCAAGGAGACAGAGGACTCAAATCCTCCCACATCTGTGACACCTCTAGAGCTGGGAAAAAACAACTAGATCTGCGAGATGAAGGAAGCATCTTTCAGAATCCACTAAACATTGTACTGGAATGGCACATCTAGGAGCTAAGATGGATAAAGCGATCCGCCATTACAACTTATTTGTAGATGCAAATAATTCCTTATGACAGAATAGTGATCCTTAAAGATGAATGGACAGGTTCAACTGAATTTAGCCAGAATGCTACTGATAGGCCTAAACGTAGAGCTTAAAGTGATATTGACACTAAAAAAAATACTTTTTAACATATGTACATTAAATTTTACCTATAGGTCACGTTGTTGCTCTTTTGCTAACAGGTTTGTTTTGGTATATAATTGTTAGTTGAAGTTCCTAAGCCTGACTCTGTGACTTTGCCAACCTGACTGTCCCATCTCAGCCTGTTAGTTACAGTTTCTAATGCTAACGGACTCCTGCTGCACAAATATGGCAGCCCCCTCATACAGGAACATGGGGATCAGACAGGTAATGTAAAAGCATCATGCAAATACTTAATGGCAAAGTTAGAATTAGCTTTCAAAGCCAGTATTATAATATATGTTAAAAAAAGAGTTTAATTTCAGGTCTCAGTACATACACTTAAGCTATTATGCAAGTTACCAGGAATATTTCTGAGATACAATATAAGAACTATAACCTGCAAAGTTCACCCTCTAGCAAATGACAAGTCTTAAAAGGCCTTACCACGAATATGTGGGCACAAAGCATTCAGTATAAATGGGGTTTTCTTCCCTGCCTTGTGTTGAAAAATGGCCACAGTTTGCACTATAATCTGACAATGCAGACACCTTTACAAATTAATTAGGCCTCTCCAGGGACTGATACAACTCTTACAATGAGCCTGGTTTAGAGAAAAAAACTACTGTAAGCAAACTTAACCCAGAATGTTACAGTTACACAGAATCACTCACCAAGAAAATGGGACCTGTGATAATTTTACATTAGTAAGCTTATCCAAATGCCGTCACTGTAAATTCACAATTTCATCCATGTCTCTGCAACAGTGCTTTTCATTTGCAATTTGATGTTGTAAAAGAATAAAAAGGAATACTGAGTAAACACATAACAATTTTTTAATTATTACTGCATTTATTTAAGGAACAAAAGTTATGAAACACCCATTTATATACACATATGAAAAAAACAACTCCCCCTTAATTACTTAAATGTATGATCTAATGAAAATGACCATACTGTCACCCAAGAGGAGGTCACTGTTCAATCTGGGGGACAGTAGACCCAAATTACTTGTAAATTGTGGGCAAACTAATGCACACTAATGCAAAGACTCACCTTTTTGATTGCATTTGAGATGAATACATACTTTTTGTTAGCTTTTGGTCATAGTAACAAATATTTGCCACCTTTTGCCCTGCTAATAAGTGTTTTGTAGTATATTGCTGCAGTTTGTCCTCCTGAGAAACCATGGTATGATTTTCTGTATGTGAACACAAATGATGTGGCAGAACCTCACTGGAAACTGAAATAACATCTCAATTCATTAATTTCGGGGAATGAATTATCCATGGGAAGCTAATCCTGCAATTATCTGTGCAATACCTTCACTGGGAAGAAGCAGGGAAAATAATGCTATATTTCTGTAAAGGCCTTTTATCATAATGCTTTATTGCATCTTCTCACTAAAGGATGAGTTTGATTTTAGCATTTCCAGCTAACCCCTATTTTCTATCAACCATTAGATTAATGGTATATGTGGTGGTTTGCAGACAGCTGAAAAGGTCAAGAGAATTGCCTCCTGCAGCTCCCACTAACTGGAATTGCATCTGTTTGAGAGCGTTTGTGCTGGACTTGTATGGGCCATGTGCCTTAGGGCAAGGCCAGAGGGGGAGATCTGTCGCCTGGCCTTGCCCATAGCTTGTGATTTAGTTTGTGTGCTAATGAGTCTACCACTTCCAAATACAAATAGCAATATTCTATTAACAAAGGCCTGTCTATCCAAAGATAGGAACATTATAGAAATACTATATAAGGAGGTGTGTTGACATACATAGTTACATAGGTAAACTGGGTTGAATAAAAGACAAAGTCCATCAAGTTCAACCCCTCCAAATTAAAACCCAGCATCCACACATACACCCCTCCACTCTTTCACACAAACCATATGCCCATAGCTATACCAACTGTAAAGTTTAGTATCAAAGTAGCCTTTGATATTATGTCTGTCCAAAAAATCATCCAAGCCCCTTTTGAAAGCATCAGCAGAATCAGCGATCACAACATCACCCGGCAGTGCATTCCACAACCTCACTGTCCTGACTGTGAAGAACCACCTACGCTGCTTCAAATGAAAGTCCTTTTCTTCTATTCTGAAGGGGTGGCCTCTGGTGCAGTGATCCTCTTTATGGGTAAAAAGGTCCCCTGATATTTGTCTATAATGTCCTCTAATGTATTTATAAAGTGTAATCATGTCCCCTCGCAAACGCCTTTTTTCCAGAGAAAACAACCCCAACCTGGACAGTCTGCCCTCATAATTTAAGTCTTCCATCCCTCTAACCAGTTTAGTTGCACGTCTCTGCACTCTCTCCAGCTCATTTATATCCCTCCTAAGGACTGGAATCCAAAACTGCACTGCATACTCCAGCTGAGCTCTTACTAGGGATCTATAAAGAGGCATAATTATGTTTTCATCCCTTGAGTTTATGCCCTTTTTTATGCAGGACAGAACCCTGTTTGCTTTAGTAGCTACAGAATGACACTGCCCAGAATTAGAGAACTTGTTATCTATAAAAACCCCAAGATCCTTCTCGCTTAAGGAAATTCCCAACACACTGCCATTTAGTGTATAACTTGCATTTATATTATTTTTGCAAAAGTGCATAACCTTGCATTTATCAACATTGAACCTCATTTTCCAGTTTCCCAACTTAGACAAATCACTCTGCAGAGTGGCAGCATCCTGAATGGAACCTATAGTTCTGCACAATTTAGTATCATCTGCAAAAATAGAAACCGTACTTTCAATGCCCACATCCAGTTCATTAAAAAACAAGTTGAAAAGCAAGGGACCCAGTACAGAGCCCTGCGGTACCCCACTAACAACACTGGTCCAATTAAGGAATGTTCCATTTACCAGCACTCTATCTGTCTATCTTTTAGCCAGTTCTCTATCCAGTTACAAATACTATGTTCCAGGCCAACATTCATACAAAATATTAAGCCTGAAGAACCCCCAGAAACAGTGCATCAAAGACCTACCTGGCATTACAGAAATACAGTATTAAAATTAGAATTCACCAATCACAACTCTTTTTATGAGAAAAAAAGCAGTACCAAAATTTCTTCCAAATAGGTTCATGTCATCTTACTAGCCATATGTTATATGCTAAGTTTTAAATATCACAGAGCAATTTTGTTGTACTATTACTATTACTGCCAGGCTGACTGGTGGAAACATTGATAATTACATTATACAATATATGGCAGAGAAAAGACAATGTCAATGGCCCGGCCTGAATATACTGTCTCTGGGCTGAAGGCTCCTAACAATATCATCAAACCAGTTCTGACTGTGATTAATAAATTTCATCTTTCATAAAGAATCTTTTCTAATAATGATATTGAAACAAATTAGAAAAAGGGTCTAAACCAATAGTAGTGTATTCCTTCCTGTACGACAAGGAGTGACATCAGCCATCGTATCATACGAATTTATCATAAATTAATATGCAAAACCTCAAAAGAGGCTGGGACAAGCCAAACCACACCAAGTAGAGAAGCAGGGTAGGTAGGCAGGTTGTTGGTCTCAGCGTAATTCTTCTAATATGGTATCGCTGCAGTTTCACAGGAGCCTGTGTAGCACTCACAAAGAAGTTAAGTATTATTGAATTGACGGAAATCCACAGTCATAAGGCAGTAGTTTAAACTGCTAGTGTTTAATTTATTGCAGCAGTGATTCTCCACATGTTTCGGGGTGTAATCCTTAGGGTTACATCCCGAAATATGTAGAGTATCACTGCTGAAATAAATGAAACACTAGCAGTTTAAACTACTGCCTTATGACTGTGGATTTCCGTCTATACAATAATACTTAAGTAGAGAAGCAGGAGCTGGATTATGAAAGTTAAAAGGTCACATTTTATTTTCCGTAATTAAAAGCAAAGGCCTGACGTGTTTTGTGTCTACCAAGGACACTTAGTTATAGGCTATCCTATGATAGCCTAATAATATACTAATAAATAAATTCATACTTTTTACTTCAATATAAAGCAGATAGAGTGCCTTGTTTTACTTTCATACTGTTCGTTTGATGAGATCCCTATACAACCCACCCCTTTCACTATTCTGTAGTCTTACAATTTTATGGATACCCAAAGTAATTATTGATTAGCTTTTTTTCAACCAGCTGCAGGTAGGACTATGACAACAAAAAGTGATTGATTACCAGTGCTTATGGCCAGGTACAAATTTGCCCCGTTTTGATAAATGAGCCAAATGGGAAAGCTGTAATTAGTGTTGCACAGAACCAATTTTTAAAAACCCAGACCCATGGCCCACAATCTGCATTTTGATCTGCTACCTGACCCGCAACTGCCTTATCCACAACCCAATCCATGACACATTGACCACCATTAAACAGGATGTGCTGCAAACTGGAAGCGACATCATCAGACAGGGGAGGGTTCAGAAAGTTTTTTTGTTTTTTTTTAAAGTGTAAAAGGAGTAAAACTTACAATAGATAAGACCTACAATCCAACCCGCAAACCCACAGACAAGCCAAATGCCACAAGTAAGAACTGTTTAATAAACTTTTCACCATATTTGACTAAAATAACAAAATTGTTACATCACTAAATAATTTATACTCTATAGCAAAAAAATATTTTGCAGTTGGTCTAGGATACCTAGATAATGATGGAATATTCAAGGTACTCTAATAGGCAGTATGACTCTTACTCTATCTCCGTGTATTTTTTAGCACCTGTCATCCTGCTTCTTCTTCTGGCACATGAGACCTCATCGATAAACATTTAATACAGTTATATGTAGACAGATTTAGTCTGTTCACCATGGAAACTAGAGTTTCCAAATTCCATGTCTCATGGGTTAGTAAAAAGTGTTACAGTGAAACTGTTTGTTTTTCTGTTAATGCATGTTCATATATATATATATATATATATATATATATTTTTTTTTTTTTTTTTTTTT
>CM044435.1:73768338-73797504 GCA_024363595.1 Xenopus borealis | reverse complement strand
ATATCTGCCAGAAGCCGATACAGCAAGACTGATTAATAATCAGAATATATAGACTGCATTGGGTCCCGTGTTGTCATGTAATCTAATGTGGATTTTATAGTATTTGTATTGTCTAATACAAACATTCTCCAACTCTCCAGAACCAGCAGCATAATAATCCTCCAAATCGAATCCCAGTTTATCTGTTTAAATCTGGCTCCATGATCTTTTTCCCTGCAGCTGGAGTTGGAAACATTAAAGGGGATGTAAAGGCAAAAATAGAATCCAACACAAATATCTACACAGTCAGCAACTGCTCTACAGGGAAACAAAACTGCTGGAGTTCTGTATGACTGGGAAGTAAGGCAGGGCTCCCTCTGCTGTTCATAAGTATAATTGTTTCCCTGCCTAGCTGTTAGGGACCATCTGACAATTCCTATAAACAGCAGTAAATGAAGGGAGAATTTCACTGAATACCGTCAAGTTTCTTATAAAAATGGTACCCATTTTTTAATTAAAGTATATTGGAGATAGATTTTCGTTAAAGAAAGTAAAAATGGGGTTTTATTTTTGCCTTTCATTGTCCTTTAATATAAACATTTCTTATGCAATCACATCCAGTTAAGTCTACACATAAATACAGTAGGTCAAACCTCATAAAAGGTTTGTGGTATTTCACAGGTAAAACAGATGATCATATTCTGCACTTTTCATTATATTCACTGTCCAAATATAACTTTCCATCCATCTTTTCAGAGCAGATTACTTTTTCCCTGTTTTAAAGGTACTCGGAGAACTGCACAAGGAAAAAGCATAAAAGCATACTAACCCCTCTCTAGCCTAACTAGAATAAAAAAAAAATCTTACAACATCTCCTGAAAAAATTAAAGGTGGTTTATATGTTAGGGGCCACAGTGTGATATGGCATCCCAATCTTAAACCCCAGCGGCTATGCCCCTGCAGGCTATGAATTTATAATAATTTTATGCAGCATCCAACCTTTTGTGTTTCCTACAGCTTCCATTCTTAGTTTATTGCAAACTGTGACATTTATGCCACTGAATATTTCAGTTCTTTTCTTTAGCCCACAGTGTCTGATTCTGGCCCAATGTTTTAGTATGCAGTATGTTGTGGCTAGGTCACCGTCAGGATTCCTGGAAGTCCAGGACAGAGTTTACATATCTCTCAAGTTCTTAACAAAGTGGTTCCGGTACACTGCTAGTCCAGACAGTGTTATATTTGCTTGAGAGAGCTCAGGCCGATAATTACAAGGCACTATGGGGCAAATTCACCAAAGGGGCCAAGTGGCTAATGCTAGCGTGAATTCACCAGCGTGACCAACACTGACTCTGGCGAAGTAGATAGACTAACACAACTTCGCACCCTTATGCTAGGCGAAGTTGTGCACTAACGAAGGGTCGTTACTACAATAATTCACTAAGATGTCCATTTTACTGAACGTTACCTCTTGTGCTAGATTTTACTTTGCCAGGGTCAGACCTGCCGAAGTTCAATACAATAGATAGGAGATTGAAATAAAAAGTTGACATTTTTTCTAAGTCCCAAAAAAATGCTGGCCTGTTTTACTTTTTTAAGGGTGATAGGCTGAAATCATAATTTTTTTTTAGGGTAACATCCTTCCCCCCTACATTTCCTAACCTATGGCAACCCAACTATATAGGGGGCACATGTAGGGAAATAGAACACCTTTATTTAAGTTATTAAAGGTTTCCTGGGCTTGGGTAGTGTAATGTAGTGGCTGGAACATATACGTCTATTATACTTTAACTTCTTACCATATGCAAATTAGGCATCGCTAGCGTAACTTCGCTTTGCCTGACGAAGTAACTTTAGCGCAACTTTGCTACTGTGCGCCTCCCTGAACGCAACTTTGTATTTTAGTGAATTTGCGTAGCGCTGGCGAAACTACACGTCGAAGTGCGCTGAACCCTAGCGAAACCAACGCAAGCGAAACTACACAGGTTAGTGAATTTGCCCCTATGCAGAGAGCTCCAGTTTGGAGAAAGATATACTGTAGGAAGACTGTTTATGTGAGCTGAGCCAGAGACTTTGGAAATCCACAAGGTTAGATTTTTGCTTTCATATCAACTGTTTGGAGTAGGCCTAATTCTTGTTAGTCAGAAGGACTGAATTATGTTAGTTAGAAGCCCATTAAAAGGCAAGGATTTTATTTCTTGTGCTAGTTTTTCCACTAACTGGATGCTATTCAGTTGTTGTGAGTTGTTACACAATTAAATCATGTTGGGGGAAAATCAAAGTCCATCAAGTTCAAGCCCTCCAAATGAAACCCAGCGAACTCACAAATATTATGTGTTACTAATGTTTACTAATGGACCATGTGTCATATCATTAGTGATGGGCGAAACGGCCGCGTTTCGCTTCGCCGAAAAATTTGCGAATTTCCAGAGAAATTCGCGAATTTTTCGCCGTCGCATCATTTTTGGCGCGCGTCGCGTCGTTTTCGGCACGTTGCGTCAAAAATGACGCGCGACTTGTTTTTGCGCGGCGAATTTTTTTGCCAGTTTCACGAATTTATTCGCCAGCGGCGAATCGCGGGAATTCGCCGCGAATTCGCCCATCACTACATATCATCATACTTGTCCAAGAAATCATCCAAGCCACTCTTAAAGGGGTTATTCACCTTTGAGTTAACTTTTAGTATGATGTAGAGAGTGATATTCTGAGACAATTTGCAATTGGTTTTCATTTTTTATTGTTTGTGGTTTTATAGTTATTTAGCTTTTTATTCAGCAGATCTCTAGTTTGCAGCGTCAGCAATTTGGTTTCTAGGGTACAAATTACCCTAGCAACCCTGCATTGATTTGAAGAAGAGACTGGAATATGAATAGGAGAGGGACTGAATAGAATGATGAGTAATAAAAAGTGGTAATAACAATACATTTGTAGCCTTACAGAGCATTTGTTTTTAGATGGGGTCAGTGACCCCCGTTTGAAAGCTGCAAAGAAACCGAAGAAAATTGCAAATCAATAAAAAACTATGAAAAATAAATAATGAAGACCAATTGAAAAGTTTCTTAGAATTGGCCTTCTACAATATACTAAAAGTTAACTTGAAGGTGAACCACCCCTTTAAAGGTATTAATAAAATCAGCCATCACAGCATCATCCAGCAGTGTGTTCCACAATTCAATGCCCTCACTGTGAAGAACCACTGTAGGCTGCTTTTCCCACAGAAAGCTGGTCCCACTCCCAACTCCCTAACCCCTGACAAGAGGACCAGCTGGGGAATAAATCAGTTCCTGTAAAAAAAAAAAAAAGTTGTAAAATGTTTTAGCAATGACTAGTATATGACACCAAAGAGAAGAGCTGATGACAAATTAGTAAGATCATCTCTACAGTTCACAGTCAGTGACTTTTCAATTATGTTCCATTTTTTTTTTTATTCTTTACTGTTTTTACAAAATCTAAGTGTAAAGTTTAATGTCCCTGTCTCTGTTGTTTGAGTCTGGCGTCTCAGTAATTCAGGTGCAGACTCTAAACTGTTACTATTTTGCAACATTTAATTGATACATTTCTCAGCAACATCTCTGGAGTGTTAGAAACGTTTGTATCATTTGTAACAGGTGCCTGTAATGAAACTTAGGGATTCTGCTCAGCAGGGACAAAGGTAAGTAATGTATCAACTAAATGTATCATTTTAGAACAGCTTACAGGTTCGGTCAGCAACCCCCCCCCCTTCCCAGAGCTGCTTTAGAAGGTACAAAATGACACTTTAAACTTCAATATTATAAAAATGGTCACACAAAATAGAAAGCTATTGAACAAACTCTTTATTTCTGGTGAACTATCTGAAACCAACTGAATGGAAAAAAGGGTGAACAGCCCCTTTAAAGGAGAAGTCTACCCTGCTTGAGCTAAACTCCTCCCTCGTAGGCCCCCCTCTCTCCCTGCCTACCTCCCCCCCTGGCAAATGCCCCTAAGTTGCTACTTACCCCCTCAGTGCAGGTCCTGTCCATTGAGTTTGCAGGTGCCATCTTCTCTCATGCAGTCTTCTTCCAAGATCCATTGCTGTTTGGCACCACATGCGCAGTAGGAGGCATGTGCCAGTTCAGCTATACTGCGCATGCTCTGAAAGTCACAAAGTTTGTATACAGTAATGCCAGGATGAGCAACATATTATAACATCCTAAGGAGCAGAGCTTGCAACTCACATTAGTGGAAAGCCTACTGCTTCCTGGTTGCTAAGGCTTAATTACCCTAACAACCAGTGGTGATTGGAAGTCCTAATGAAGATGACACGAAAGATATGCACAGTATAATGGAAATGACAATAAAATCGAACCCTTTTCAATTACAGGCAGAATAGGAGGAATTTAACCAGCTTAACACGGGTAATTCAATGAAATACAATTCAATAGCATTCTATAACATACTAAAAGGGGAAGCAACGTTCAGGTAGTAACAGATTATGAAAGCAAACCCCTTTATTATGTTTAGTAAACCAGATAACGGGCAAAGAGGTTTCCAAACATAAAGTAGAAGCAACGCACAGGTGTCCTGCGTCATTAGCACAGACACACAATAAGCACAGTGACCTCTAGCGGCGGAAAGTTCAGGAGAACAGGAGATAGGAACTTGCCAATAGCCGCATGTAGAATGCAGAGGTCTAGGTGGTTACTACCTGTGCCGGGACAATGGTGGGCTGCAATGCTGCAGAGACATGCAAACTAAGGGTACGGCTCCCGCACAGGACACAAATAGTGGCGTTTCGCTTATATTTGAAGATGAGTAAATAAAAAAACATCTAGCGCTCAGTTTCTACTATGGAAGCAACAATGAGGCGACCCCAGCGCACACTGTGTATGAGCTGCTTGTGCGCATGTAGCTTTCCTACACAATCCCACCCCTCCCCGGGGGTCTCCGTGCTGCCACTCGCTTTTCCGTGCACTCGAGAGCTGGCTATCACTAACGGACAGGTCCAGCCCACAGGAAAGATCCTGACGCGCGCCGGCTTTGGTGCAATGCGAATCCATTGAGCAAGAGCTGCCAAATAGTTCCGCCTGGGAGCCCTCCGCCCGCACCGACTGGGCTCTTCCCACAAGCACCTGCACCCCAGCCTGCCCCGCCACTGGCTCCTATCAGACGCGGCAGCCCTGGGATCCCAGTGCGTGCCTAACAGCACCACCCTCTGCTTGTCTCTGATCACACATCCATTGTGGTGGGAAGGAGGAGGAGGCTGCACACTGTGACAGGGCATAAACCTCGCCTGCTCATCCTCACACTGGGCTCCCTGCTGCTCACTATTTAGCAGCAGCAGCGGCGGCCAGAGGAAAAGAGCCCTGGCATTCGTGATACAGCAGTAGCTAAGTGTAATACTCTTCTCGTGCTGCTGTTATTGTAGGGCTGGGAGAAGCAGGAAGTCTATCAAGAGACACCCTCCCAAACAGTCAGATCCTCCTGCACTGGGTGCTCGAGCGAAAGGCTGCCGCTACTTTCTGGCCATGGCACGGGAAAACGGCGAGACCAGCGGCACTTCTTGGAAGAAACAGGTGGAGGACATCAAGAGGATGTTTCAGTTCAAGGAGGTCCTGGGCACGTAAGTGCAGGGAAGGGCTTTGGGGATGAGGTGGGTATTGAGGGAAAGCCTACTCTACTGGCACGGGGCGGGGGGAGACTGACATTACTTTAGTGGAACTTCAAAAATAAATGTCTCTGATAAGCTTTACATAGTGAATGAGAGCTTGTTGTGCTACCTGCTCCTCAGACACTGTACTGCTGGCTTATACCTACCTGTGGCCCTCCTGCACTGCTGAGAGTTGTAGTGCAACAACATCCTACCTCTTCACAACGCAATAGTATTTTGTCAAATTGGTTTATTTTTATTGTGCCTCTTACTATTCCTTGTAGTGCAATCTGACCTTTCCACTGTAAATGTGTAGAACATTCTCCTCTTCATTTGTAGTGGAATATGACACTGCAGTTTTGTTTTGCCCCTGGTGTGCCTGTGCATACTGTACCTTATCACAATATTGATGCTCTGCTACACCCGCTTCATGTTTATTTATAAACTGCAATGATACTCTTATTTCAAACCTGGTGGCTTATGACATTTTGCATCCACAGGGAATTGGAGTTTAAAAACCTTTTTTTCCCCCCTTCTCTTTGCAATAAAAGTTCTTTTCCATATAAATACACTGTGTTATGGCCCAAGTAAGTGATACCTGGCTGTTCCAGGTGGCTAGTAATCATGCTGGTGTGTTCATGTAAATGTTAATGTGTGCACACATGTCGCATACTCTTTAGCTAAATTGTGTGGGTATCAAAGTGCAGCTCGGGGTCTACATTTCATGACACTCGGGAATGCCAACCAGTTTCTGTTATCTGACACCCACAGACTGGAAGCTGATTATCCTGTCAATAAAATCATTTTATGCAGCAGATCTGCATTAGGACTGTAGCCTGTGCAGAACGTATATTGTGATAAACTGTGTTGGAACAGATGCTGGCTCTCATCATTTGTATATATTTGTCCAATCCTTTACTGTAAAGGAGAAACAGTGCCATCATCACATACACCGTGCCATTTAATTCTCAAAATAGAACGTGTGACATTTACCTCTTTCATGGTGAGGGGACTTGCAACGCATAGTATGGAGATTCCCTTAGCTTGCTTGCTACGCACACTGCAGTTATTTTTTTTCCATTGCCCATCAAGAAGCCAATGTGAGTCTATGGTAAGTTCAATAAAAAGTTTCTGTTTACAGAACGTAAACCAGGATTCATCCGTTATGCTGATCATTTTTTTAAATAATTCCTCCTTAATTCCTTTTGTGTTTTATTTATTTATATTTATATATTCAGATTTATATTGCTGTGTGATGAATCACCAAACTTGGTCTGGTCAACAAAGCACCACCAAATAAAAGTCAGAATCGCTGTTTAGACCAACCAGTCACAGGCCACGAACAATAGTATATTGATTGGTCAAATGTTTACTATTGCGGTTGAGCAGTTATCTAATATGAGGTCAACCACATAGCAGCTGATTTGAGGCTGATTGTAAAACGATCATATGTATGCTTCGTGGGCTAATGTGGCCTACCATTTTTGTGGCAAAACCAACGGGTGGAACCGGCAGGGTAGATGATTGGCAGACTGGAAGCTTTAGAGCAAACCATAACTGCTGTTTGTGTTTTGGTTTAGGATAGGAAGGAAGCTGATATGGTCAGAAGCTTTCTCCCAAATTCAGCAAGTTGGAAAACATTTCATAAGTACATTCAGTCATTATTATTAGAACCTCACTTTTACACGATGATTTTATGCCTTTAATCAAACAGTGTTGTGCTAGGAAAGTCAGATGCCAGAGCACACCTTGCTTGCTTCAAGTGACACGATGTGTCTTTGCTTGCCTTTTATTTATATTATTATATAAATACATACACAAACACACAATCCGTGGGACCACACAGTACCTACCTGGTAGACAGAATATTGTAAGTGCAAGGTTATAGAGGTGACTTTCTCTCTGCGTCTTATATCTCAGCTACAGAGTGATCATATTATTTTATTGCAGTGGGCAGCAGGGTGGGGCAGGACAAACAGGGTGTCTCCCTGACATCATATAAGTATCTGTTTATTAATCTCCTTCATTCACAAGACTTCTACATGTGTCTGCAGATGCCATGCAAACACTGCTTTCTGGCAGCAACTGTCAGATCACGTTGAATCCTTCCATCACTTGTACATTCTGCCCCTTAGACTTTGTTTAAACAGGCATTTTCTTTTAGGGGAAATTTGAAAGGAATTTTAACCTATGGTCCAGTTCAGCACTGGTTTTTGTTTTGTACCGTTTCCTAAAGGTGTAATCACATTCGCTGCACAGACATATAATGCAGAGTTAAAAAATGTAATTAATATGCAGAAGATTTGAAGGGTGGGGGGAAGAATGCCTATGTGAAGGAAGTCCTAGGGGCTCTGTAGTTTTTCTATTGGTTACAGTGATTAAGTTGCAGAAAAAGTTGCCTGCATCACCTGATGTTAATAGGTGTCAAGATGTAGTACTTTTCTAGAGCAATACATTTTTGTATTTTTACTATTAAAAACACGAAATTATAATATTGATTTTAATGTACACCCTTGGCAGTATTGATTAACAAATATGAAATGTATATTTCTGCTCAGCGTAAAAATTTTAGCTGAAGGGGCATTTAGTGTATCTATAACCAACAGAAGCACTGTGCCACTAGGTCTTTCACAGTAAATCCATTGATACTATAGGAACTAAATCTCTTGTTATTTCTATACCTGCTATATTATGCAGTGGAATAATTTATGACCTAGTGCATTTCTATATACAGAACCACTGCTCAAACTGAAGATAAAATGTCCGTCCGATTTTAAATACATTTTGTTTGTTGCACTCCGGGCATATTTTTGCTGTAAAGAATTTGGGGCCTTTGCCATATGCATGATAATGCCTTCCCGTCGGTCTGTGGCATACTTATTTCCTAGCCAGTGAAGCATACCATGTTTCTGTTTGCCTCCACTTTGCACATCACGCTGTGTGTTTCTGTAATTCACTCTGACTTCAGCCAATCGCCTAGAGCTGACTAATTATCGAAAAAAAAAAAAAACAGGCATGCAACGGAAGTATAGTGGATGTGGTTTTATCTTTCTCTCTCTCTGTCTCTCTGTCTCTGTCTCTCTCTCTCTCTCTCTCAAATCAGCATGCCCTTCCTTTATTTAAACAGTTGTCTTTCCTGATTAACAAATTATTTCTCTCACTGTGGATGGTTTTCCTTTTAATGATGCAGTAGAAAGGTCATACTCACTGCTTATTTGACTGTAAATATACAATATTATGCCAAAACATTTCTTAATATAAAGGCTACCTCGGTAAGGAACTGGATGTATCAAGAGGGACCTCACCCCCAAAACAGCTTTATTGAAACCAGAAATGAACACACAACAGCCTACGGTCTGGAATATTATGGTAGCAGACCAAAATACAGAGTAAAGTACAGGTATGGGATCCGTTATCCAGAAACCCCTAATGCAGAAAGCTTCAATTTTCAGAAAGGCCGTCTCCCATAGACTCCATTTTATCTTTATAATCCAAATTTTTTTAAATTTCTTTGTAATAATAAAACAGTTCCTTATACTTGGTCCTTACTAATATATATTTTTTTTGTATGGAAGTAATTTTGAATAGAAATGCTCAATTGCAGCTGGCACCGCTCATGATTTCAAATGTTTTACAGTGAACCTTCCAGATTGGTAATAAAGCGCGTGGAGACCATGGAGCTTTATTTTCAGGTCACAAATATTCATTACATTAGGATCTGGAAAGTACTGGTCAGGGCAGTTTTCCTGCCAGGTACTGTAGCTTAGTTGATGTAAACAGTTGTCTGCACCACCCAATATTTGAAAAACAAAAAGGAACTGTAAAAATCGTGGCAAAATATTTAGCCACTCCTCCCAAATACCATGCCCAATTAACAAATCCTTTTTACACAGACTCCACAACAGGCACATCATGGTCCCCACATTCCATACAGACATATTGTGTCCTTCCAGCCTTCCTTGACACACTTTTCCCCCTTATATTTCATGACGCAGTGGGGGCCTCCAGAGACTTATTTAGCAAGGAAGTCGATATGGTAAATAAAACTTTTGCAAAAAAAAATCCCCTTCTACTGCTGCTGCATACTTGCCTACTAAATCTGGTGATAGAGATGGGAGATAAGAGGGACCTTGTGTTGCACAGAAGTGACAGGAGTGGGATGGAAGTGACATCACAAGCAGGCACATTTCATCATGACATCACTTGTGCTGTTGTCGTTGCACATGTGCCAATGGGCACACAAAGGTCCTTTGCCTCCCAGGAATTTCACAACATATACTACAACATATACTCACAAGCCCATACCTTATCAATTCAATACAAAGTTGTACAAATAGTACAGTTCAAGTAATGACCTTTTTGAATTGCTTTTTTAACCACTTTTCTAGACATTACATATTAAGCAGTGGCGTAATTAAATGATACTGGACCCCACAGCAAATTCATTTTAGGGCATCCATCATATCCAGAGGAAGTGCTGTTTTACCAATATAGTTTGACATTGCTTATTAATTGGGGCCTCATTGGGCCCCCATCCCTCCTGGGATCTGCTTCCTCTGTAGTTATACCCCTGATATTAAAAAATAATTTGGTTTATTTTCCCCCTTCATGTTTCCCAGTAGCGATTTGGTTAGTCTGGTTACCAAGTCTCTAAACTTGGCGTTCCCACAATATCGGGCTTCCTGTTTAAACTTTTTCTTTACATAATGTTTTTCATGATGGTACAGTCCCTCTAGTTACCAGAAATGTTTTCCCCACAGTCTAGGAGTTATTACTGATAACAGAATGTGTGGTAACTGTATTTCCCATTACTCATCTTGCAGAAATACAGTATATGGTTTTCATTTCTAAATTTCAAAATCTGAAACGTTGTGACAGGTATAATTTAATGAGCAGAATCTGCCACCAAATTTTATGCATTATAATGCCAAATGTCTCATTGTAACAATTAGAAGAATTTTTGATATTGTGACGACCACACACATCACATACTGTACTTGGTTTATACATTTAAATAGTGTTTTTAATTAAGTACTGAAGTTTGTTAGTGGGTGCAGACAGTTGGTGTGAATGCATTTCTGTATACATTACCAAGCTCTTGCTTGGAACTGTGAACTACATACTGTAAAGAAGAAATGTATTGCTTTTCTGCCAGGTGAAACCAAAAAAATCCTACATTGTATTTTAATGCATAATTTATTTTGCAGTGGAAAACACAATTAAACTGCAAAGTCTTGTCAATGCATTGGTGTAGCCTGACACTAATTTAATACTCCTTTCCCTTGCAAGTGCATCTCGTTAATGAGACTCTTAACATTTGATAGGGACTGAGGTGGTAACTAGCAATGAAAAACCCCCAGCAGAAAGTTAGGTTATGATACTTAACATTTGAGCCATTATTATGCTCCCTCCTAATTACACTACACTTCTCTGCTTGCTCACACCATTCACCTATAGTAATTTACTTGCATTAAATTAAGCGTTGTTGTACGTATCACTATTATTGTGTTCTGAATCTATTTAAAGCTCAGTGTAGGTAGCACGTGTACAACCCTGTATTCAAATAAAGTTGGGACACTGTAAAATGTAAGTAAAAAGAGAATGTAATGATTTCCAAATAACTAGGGATGCACCGAATACACTATTTTGGATTTGGCTGAACCCCCGAATCCTTCCCGAAAAATTCGTCCGAATACCGAACCGAATCCGACCCCTAATTTGCATATGCAAATTAGGGGTGGGAAGGGGAAAACAATTTTTACTTCCTTGTTTTGTGCCAAAAAGTCACGTGATTTCCCTCCCTGGCCCTAATTTGCATATGCAAATTAGGATTTGGTTCGGCCAGGCAGAAGGATTTGGCTGAATCCTGCTGAAAAAGACCGAATCCTGGATTTGGTGCATCCCCACAAATAACAAAAAGAAACTTTGTTATATGAGAAAAATATGCTTTGTATTTGACCAGGAAATTGCACGTGGCTAGGATGAAGAGAACCAAGATGGCGCTTGCCAACCACCGGCACTATTTAGCTTTTTCTAAGCAGGTAAATGGGGCAGTTTTGGTGCGGCCTGAAGTGGGAAGGAGCCTTTGGATAGGCCATAGGGTTATAATCTCACTTTTTTAAAAAATTTAAATAGTCACTTAATGACAACCCATTGACCGGCCCACCCGGGATGAGTTGCCTCATAAAAGGTGTGCGGCCCTTTGTTAATACCACAAGGCACAATTTTCAGTTAGTGGTCCACAAAACAAGTTATCTGTTCATGTGGCTTGTTTCAAAATAATAAAATCTCCCTTTTGGCTCTGACGTTAGAAATGAATAGACCCAGTTATGGCTGCATTGCTGATATGATATAAAAGTAGAGACACACAGGTGTTACCTTGGTTACAAAAAAATCTGGTGTAGCTTGTACCTGGTATGAGATGTATGATGTGCAGATTCAGGTCCAAAGTCATTTCTTGATATTTACGAAAGTAAAGTCTCAACAGGGATGGGCAACTCTTGATAAGTATACTGATACTAAATGACTACCCTCTCCCAACTGTTCCTGTTTTGATGTAACCATGGTGCTAGAAATTATTCATTTATTTAGATAGCTCTGCTTATGCATGGAGCACTGTACTGCAGAACAGTAAATTAATAGAATAAATGAGGCAGTATAATAATAAAAATACATAGTACAGTTACATTTAAGATTAAGTTCCAAGTGTCCGGGAAGAGGTTGGAGATCCCCACCCCATAGAGCTTACAATCTAAGTGGGTGTGTAACGTACAGACACAAATAGGACAATATTATGTACTGAAGCAGTGGAGTAACTACCAGGGGTGCGGGAGGTGCAATTGCACCAGGGCCCCAACCCCCTTGGGGCCCATCGGAGCCAAGAAAATAGTTATGGCAGGCGGTTATCTAGGGGGAGATTTTACAGCACACATGCTATCAACACTCCAGCATGTGATTTATAGAGGTAAGGACCCGACTGGGGGGCCCAGGTGCCCATCCTGTACCGGGGCCCACCAAGGAGTAGTTATGCCACTGTACTGAAGGTTGACAATGCAATATAGAAAAAAAGGTCAAAGTTGTGCTTACCACTAATTTTTAAACCATTAAGCAGGGGTGGAATGAGACTGTGACCAAAAATTTCACTGCAACATAAGTGCCAGTTTCCAGTTCAGGTGTTATATGAGTACTCCAAGAAGTAGTCTTTGCACTTTCTGAAACAATTGAGAAATTTAGGGATGGGATTCCAAATCTAAGGAGCAGCAGGACAGAAGGGACACCATGTGGCCAAGTAGTTGCCTTAAGAGAAGTGGAGGAGTTAGCCAGGAATGTATGGAGACACAAGAGAAGATATATAGTTAGGTGCAGAGGAGTGAAGGGCCTTGAAGGTTTGAGAAGCAATTTGTAATGCTAGTTAGCTGGAAATCTATTATTCATTTGCATTTGTGTAAATTTCCTATGACTTTAGGTCAAATTGTAGAAAAAAGGAGTGTAGAAATTAGGGGTGAGAGAATGTAGGTGTGTTTACTAAATTGAAAAAAATGCGTTGCATAGAATTTTTTTTATAAGATTGAAATTTAGCTGTTTGCATTGTTGAATATATAGAAGACACTTACTTACACATATTAAATACTTACATATATGACCAAGATAAACAGTGTGCATTATGCTAGCCACAGTCAGGCTGATTTATCCATTAGTGATTGGGAAACTGAAATCACAACTAACCTTAAATTTTTACTGCAATGTTTGTGTGTTTTTTTTCTTTTCCTGTGATTGCTAGCATATTAATGTAAACCTTGAAAGGGCCAATTGTAATTGTATATATATTTCGACTGAAAGTAATGAAGCCAGAGCGACTTTATGAAGCAGTTTTGTGCTGGAGTGATTTTCACAAACACATATTTTATGGAGCAAAACCAGGCAGACTTATATTGACCACTGCAGCTAAAGGCCTTTGTATCAAACTTCTTTATGGGGCAAAACAAAATTCTGCCTGGGAGTAACAAATTACTTTTCCTCCTGTCTCCATTATATTGTACTTCACATGGCACTAATCTGGATAATATGAATTCTTATGCTGACAAAATTTACTCTAATGTATTTAGACACAGCTGTTGCTGCAGAAAAATGTTTTATTCAACAGATGGATGTCGCTTTTATTGTAAACATTTGGGGTATTTTCTACTGTCACTAGGTAAGACTTTTCTAAATAGTTTCAGAAACAAAGATCACACAGTACCTT
This sequence comes from Xenopus borealis, assembly GCA_024363595.1. Lineage (NCBI taxonomy): Eukaryota > Metazoa > Chordata > Amphibia > Anura > Pipidae > Xenopus > Xenopus borealis. The sequence continues at coordinate 73,783,678 of CM044435.1, read as the reverse complement.
TTGTTAGGCAAAGTCAGGTAAAAGATTGGACAGAGATGAGCTAGAGTTGTGAGAGATTTTTTTACCCTGGAAAATGGACAGAGACCGTGACAATGTTTGTGGAAATATGAATGATGATTAGGTGGCAGGGGATATGATGTAGTCCTGAAGAAAACCAATAAAAATGGAAAAGAACTATTTGTAAAAAGTCCTTCAGCATTTTAAGTGATTTTGTGATAAAGGCATTGTGTAGTAACCCTCCATGTAGAGCTGTTAAAGTACCCTGTTAAAGTACAAGGAAAGTTAAACTACAGAAGTAAGCAAGAAATGTTGTACATTATGTTATGAGTGGCCTTCTTAACCAATATATGGCTCAGGAATAGGATATTTTAACATGTTTATAAGTCTGCTTGGTATAGAACATCAGGATTTGCTGTGGTTCTAGAATAATGGGTCAGCATAGGCCTCTATAATTATCCAAGCATTGTTGTTTAGTGTTTTTTGACTTCTCTGTAAAAAGATACTTCCACTTTGACAGTGACTTGCCAAACTTTCAGTTCCAATGTCTTTAATTATATTACGTGTGCCAATCCCTTTTTACATATTGATCTAGTCATTGGCCGGTGTGGGGGGGTAGGTGGCAAACAATCAGAACAGCCAGGTTTGGCTGACCATCTGTGTAAATAAATCAAGTAATTGTCCACTTGTTTGCTGAGAACCTTTAGGTGTGTGTACTGTACATCTTAAATTGTGTTATTTTATGAAACTTGTAACTGGAATTCTAGCCATACACAAGTGCAATTTAGGGATCCTGAGCCATGGGTAGACAGAAAATGAGCTCATTTGTTCCTTTACTTTGTTTTCACATATTGTTGAATGATGTGCAGGTTTCACAGTGCAAGATCAATAGAAATGTTCTCTTTTATTAGGAGTCTACTTGGAAAAGCAGCCTTTGCACTGTTTTCTTCTGCATGTTGTCTGCCTCATTCTTTAGTTTCACCCTCATATTACATGTTGTTTAGCTAGGTGTGAATGTATTTGCATACTAATGGACCTTTTTTGTATCCTTATTTATAGTATTTTCAATTAAAGGAAAACTATACCCCTAAAATGAATACTTGAGCAACAGATAGTTTATATCAAATTAAGTGAAATATTAAAGAATCTTACCAAACTGGAATATATATTTAAGTAAATATTGTCCTTTTACAGCTCTTGCCTTGAACCACCATTTCGTGATGGTCTGTGTGCTGCCTCAGAGATCACCTGACCAGAAATATTTCAACTCTAACTGTAACAGGAAGAAGTGTGGAAGCAAAAGACACAACTCTGTCTGTTAATTGGCTCATGTGACCTAACTTTATAGTTTGTTTGGTATGTTTGTGTGCACAGTTGAATCCTAGGATCCAAGGAGGCTGTCCTTATTTTTTAAAATGGCTATTTTCTATTTAGGATTACCCAGTGGCACATGCTACTAAAAAAGTATATTATTATGAAAATGGTTTCTTTACATGAAGCAGGGTTTTACATATAAGTTGTTTTATGCAATATCTTTTTATAGAGACCTACATTGTTCGGGAGGTATAGTTTTCCTTTAAATAAGTGATTGGCAATTTCTTAAGGTGCTGTGTTTACAACAGTATTTCAGTATAATAAAATGTGAATACTTGCTCCCACTTGCTATTCAAATCAGTGGATTATGAGAGAAATTATCAAACACTCCTGTGAAGTTGACTTCTCATTCAGAATCAAAAGAACTATATTTTCTTATGTTCATATTAATATTTTGGGTGCCCATATGCCATTTGTGTTCTGTTGAACACGTCTGACCCCCTTCTAGAGTCCTGCTCGGATCCAAATTTTGTGACCCATACCCGTAACCTGCAATCCGCAACCGGGCCCCACGACCCGCATTCTTACCCGCCTGGACCTGCTACCTTGTCGGCCACCAGAGTTGCTCATGCTGGATTCTTATTTACAATAGAGAGTTAAGAGTTAGTTATTCCTAGTTGGGTACTTGCTACTTTACTGTGCAAGAATAGAGAGGCCTTTTAATTTCAGGAACCATTAATTACTATAAAATCTACAACATTGCTGTAAAGCTTTTTCTCTGGTAATTTGTATTTATATAAATTGTGTTTTGAATAACTGAATAAAAAGTGTTTCTGCCTTCAAATATCCTTGTCTCCTCGGAGTTCACTTTCGAATCAATTTCTCCATCACTGACCTTGTCAAAGGTTTCTCATTCATTTACGCTAACCTGACTGGTGAGAATTTAGCCCATTTCACTTACTGATGAAGTTGGCTTGAAAAGCTGTTGGGCCTGGACATATGAAGAGACTACCGTAAGCCTTACTTAATGTACTTTTTCAGGTTGTGGTTATACCACTGCTCATGACCGTTTTTTTCCTTGGTTACAATGTGTCTTAAAATGAAAGCATTTAGTATAGCAACCACATCAACATCATTTTTGATGTTTTCCAAAAACGCTCTGCCCACTTGGTTTAAGATAATAGTGCAACTTTCCTCATACAGGTCACCTCTTCCTGATGTGAACACAAGCATAATAATGCTGTGGTGAACTTGTTTAATGCCGACCACCAGTACACAACATGTTTCGGGCTTCTTTTCCCTTTATCTTTGATAAAGGGCAAAGAAGCCCAAAACATGTTGTGTACTGGTGGTCGGCATTAAACAAGTTCACCACAGCATTGTTACACATCAACATCATGTAAAACCTAGTTCAGTGGTGCATAAAAGAAAGATCTGTTGTGACCAGATATCTCCATGAAATCACCCATTATTTAGTCGCGTAAAGGGGGCACTTAATTGAGTTATAACAAATGCAGACCATTTCATTTTTAAATATATTTATTGGGTATATTTAGCCATTTACATACCCAAGTTCAACCCCTCCAAATGAAAACCCAGCATCCATACACACACCGCCATACTTTAACATAAATTATATATGCCCATATCTGTTCTAACTGTAGAGTCTAGTATCACAATAGCCTATGATATTATGTGTGTCGAAGAAATCATCCAAGCCCCTCTTAGAAGCATTAACAGAATGAGCCATCACAACATCACCTGGCAGTGCATTCCACAACCTCACTGTCCTCACTGTGAAACCACCTACACTGCTTCTTCTAGTCTGAAGGGGTGGCCTCTGGTGTTGTGATCCTCTTTATGGATAAAAGGTCCCCTGATATTTGTCTATAATGTCCTCTAATGTATTTGTAAAGTATAATCATGTCCCCTTGCAAGTGCCCTTTTTCTAGAGAAAACAACCCCAACCTGGACAGTCTACCTTAATAATTTCTCTTCCATCCCTCTAACCAGCTTAGTTGCACTCACTCCATCTCATTTATATCCTTCTTAAGGACTGGAGTCCAAAACTGCACTGCATACTCCAGGTGAGGCCTTACTAGTGATCTATAAAGAGGCATAGTTATGTGTATGTCCTTTATTATGTAAGACAGAACTTTATTTGCTTTAGTAGCTACAGAATGACACTGCCCAGAATTAGACAACTTGTTATCTATAAAAATGCCAAGATCCTTCTCACTTAGGGAAACTCCCACCGCACTGCCATTTAGTGTATAACTTGCATTTATGTTATTTTTGGCAAAGTGCAAACAAGCAACATTGAACCTCTTTTTTCAGTTCTCTAACAAAAAGGGGTACATTTCTGAATTTATACAACTAGCCTTGTGAAGTGTTGGGTGCAAGCTGCTTGCCCAACTTCCTGAGACACCGTATATTTCTACAGGAATTATACTGCAGCACTCCAAAATTGTGAAAATTGTGTTTCTTCATTTGTGCCAAACTCACAATAAAACAAAAAACACTTTAACAATTTAAGCGCTACAGCGTAATTCCTGTTGAAGTATACATTGCCATTTCTGTAGTGTCATGCAATAGATTTATTTACATGTCTTCCCACAAAACAGTGTATTGTATGTGTAAGCAAGCTGCTGTATGTTAACTTTTGTGTTTTAGGGGGAATGTGGCTTATCTGCTGTTAGAAATATTTTGAACAAGTGGTGGCTGTATCTCTACCATTATAACTTTGGTTACTTGAATAAGGGAGCTGCTTTCTTGGCAATACATATTCTGTTCCCTTTCAGGTGTTGGGGATTGTATAGCTACATAAAGAGATCAGCATATTGTACTTAACTACTTGCCTGTTTGATACCATAGTGCTACTTTAAAGGGGTTGTTCACCTTCCAACACTTTTTTCAGTTCAGTTGCTTTAAGATTGTTCCCCAGAAATAGACTTTTTTCAGTTACTTTCCATTATTTATTCTGTGTACTATTTTTCCAAAATCTAAGTTTAAAGTTTGTCCTTGTCTCTGGTGCTTCCCTCTGGTATCTCAGTAATTGAGATGCAGACTAAACTGTTACAATTATGCAACATTTAGTTGATACATTTTTAGCAGCATCTCTGGAGTATTAGCAACTATTGTATCAATTCAGCTGCCTTTATAGGAAATGTCAAGCCGTTTTTCACTTTTGCCATCTGTATAGATTACCTTACCCACAACTGAACCGCGTTATTTTCGCAGCGCAATTCGCCCCTCTTCCCTGCACGGACGCATTCTTTGTCTCTCTGCATAAACTTTACCCCAGTGGCCATTTTTTCCGGGTTGCGCTCTATATACACTGCGCATGTGCCAATAGTCCCACCCGTCTGACCTCTGTATTGTGGCTTGTGATTCAATAAAACTTGAAGTTTTCTGGACTTACATAGTTATCTGGGTTTGAAAGGGCAGTGCAATAGTGGGGGGGGGGGAGCAGAGAGTTAAAGCTTACAAGTAAAAAGTCCCCATAGCAACCGGCAATGCTATTATTCAATTGGCGCATTGAAGACACAGCCATGTCTTCAAAGTGATCTATCTGAAAACTAGTTGTTTGAAGGTGAACAACCCCTTTAATGGGCTCTGACCTAAAATGGAGGTTTTTTGCTTGGTTGAGGAATGGGATTGGCAGCCATATGTGTGCCAGCTGCAGAAATATATTGGCTTTCCTTTATTGCTATTTTTAATAGGTCATGAACTTTGGTCTCTAACGTGAGCGTGGGAGGGGAAGCAAGATTGTTAAAGTTAATTATCTTTTGGAAGAGTATGACATATCTAGCTTGTCAAAAGGCTTCTTCAAATAAATATTCTAGTATGTTTTCTCTATAGAGTAAGAAGAAGATCCACTCAATCCAATAACATAAAGGACCCACTGGCTATACCATAGGGTTTGGGAGGGGGAACCTGAAGGAGGGGATAAACAATTAAATTGATCAGCAAATTAAATACCATCATATGTGATTTATTGTCAAGGCACACCTCTATATAATTAATATAAATTAATTAAAAATCTAATAAAATTTATTATAAATTAGATGTGCCCTTTTCTGTGCCTGAACTTAAATGTTTTCTATGCATGGACTGTTCTTGAGAATATGAAATCAGAATTGTCTGAGCACTACACTTTTTCAGTAAATAATATGTTTATAGGTAACCTTTATCTGTAGTTAAGACAACTTTCTCAATGGTAATAGGAACCTTGGTCTTTTCATAAAATGTGGCTGATGCACATGCATGACTTTAAGACTCTGGCTGACAGAAACATACAAGTTACATGTGTTTCTATGTTCTATGTGTGGTTTGTGTGCCTGCCATTGGCACGATGGCATGCTTATTATTATGTGTCCTGCATAGGCAGCAGAAGATGGTTTAGGCAGGAGCACAGGCAGCACGCTACACACACCACGGAAAAATATTGGTCATGCCCCCTTTTGGCCACTCCCTTTGTACCCCACCTCATTTCTAGTGTGCATTCACTGAATTTTCAGGAAAATCAAACCATATCAGTGGGGGCAAAATTTGCAGGAAGGGGGATTAACATCACACGTACAATATTATTGGAGAGCTATGAATGCTGACACTACAAGCACAATATGGGAAAAGGGTGAAAGATTCTGGCACCTAATGTACATTACATGCAGAGACTGGGAGTTACTCAAAAAACATACAAAGGAGCATTAGGTTCTGATCTCCCAAGAACATAATAAAGAGAAGGCACCACAAGCACTATAAAGAACATTATATAGTAAGAAGCTGAGGGCACTGGCACAGCAAATATATACATAGACAGCAATGGACAATGGCACCACGAGCAGTAAGATATAGAGAATACTCAATATATAATAAAACAGTGGGTATAAGTACAAGAATATATTATATAGTAAGAATCAGTGAGCACAGGAACTCCAAGCCTATTATAAGTTCTATCACCTCTCGATGCTCTGCCAAAATGCAAGGTATGAGAAGCTGTAGGCCTGGAGCACTGTGTAACCTGTAGTAGGGAAAGCCATTCAGTGACTGCATTAGTAATGTGAAAAATTCAAATATTCACAGTTATAATTATATTATAATGCAGCAGTTGTCCAATCCCACTGCAGCAGCATAATAATTATATATAAACATAGTAATTTAGGTTGAAAAAAGACATGTCTAGCCTTTTGGCCTAAGTAAAACCTGTCTAACTTCTAGCTGATACAAAGGAAGGAGAACAACCCCTTCTAAAGCTTCTCCAATTTGCTTAAAACAATTATTCCAAGATGCAATTGGAATTTCTGTATTAACTTTCTACTAAGATCTTTAACCCTGTATTGTCTGTATACCCCACATGTATAAAGCAGGATAGCATAGTAGAAATTCCATGTATAAATACCCTTAGAACTAATAGCAGAATGGCAACTTAATTTATAAATACCCCCAGAATTCATAGCAGAATGCCAATTCTTACCAGTCTTCTCCTTCTTTTTTCCTATAGAAGGGGTCCTGTCTCTGTGTATCACACTCAGTCCGACAAGCCCCTGGTTGGAACATACTGGCTGTGAGTGAAGCTATCGTGCCGGCTGTTCCTATAGCCCCTGTGCCCCCCCTGGTTTCTGATGCCTTTGGGATTTGGCCAAGATTCTGCCTTTATTAGCATGATTTAGCCAAAACTAAGTACCTGGCCAAACCAAATCCTAATTAAAAAATGTGACATTTTTTTACACAAACAAGGAATTAAAAAATGTTCTTTTTTTAAAAACGCCTTTGGGATATGGCCAAGATTCTGCCTTTATTAGCATGATTTAGCCAAAACAAGGAATTCAAAAATGTTCTTTTTTAAAAAACTCTTTACCCCTTGTTTCCCTAATGTTTTTATGTAAATTAGGGTTTGGATTAGATTGCGGATTCATCTGAATCCTAAAATATTGGATTTGGTGCATTCCTATTAAGAATCATTCTTTCAAGGATATGATGATTTTTGATTTTAAAATTAACCATTTATACGACTGTCTATATTTTTTAGACTTGAAAACCATCATTTAATTTACCTCCAAGACAGGGGGTATGAGTATGGTCAAAGCAAAACCTTTCTGTGTTTGAGAATTCCTTTTAGATTATATGTGCTAGGGTGCTTTCTGCTGATAGAGAATCTGTGCATCCAGTATTTGTTTATCTTCTCTTCTTTATGAAAATGAAATGCTGAAATAGTAAATACAACCATGCACATATGGTGCTGAAGAGATTTGGCCAAATACTTGCTGCAGTCAGGCAGGTTTTTTACATGATGTGCCTATTTAATGTATTTACGAATTACTCTTTCTGTACAAAACCTACAAAATTGAGCCTCTGATTAAGAAATGTTTAAATAAATTACTTAAATGGGTCCACCACTAAAAAATATTTTTTCACATAATGAAAAAATGTAGCTTTAAGCAATTATTTAAAACATTTTCAATATTTATAAAGTTATGCAGGCATGCGATCTGTTATGCAGAAACCCATGATACAGAAAGCTCTGAATTACAGAATACCCATCTCCCATAGTCTCCAGTCTATCCAAGTAATCCACATTTGTAAAAATTATTTCCTTTTTCTCTGTAATAATGAAACCGTACATTGTACGTGATCCAAACTAAGATCTAGTTAATCCTTATTGGAAGCAAAACCAGCCTATTGTTTACATCATTTTCTAATAGACTTTAAGGAATACTGTCATGACCAGGGGCAGCTGGGAAATTGACAAAATGTCTAGCCCCATGTCGGATTTCAAAACTGAATGTAAAAAAATCTGTTTGCTCTTTTGAGAAATGGATTTCAGTGTAGAAGTCTAATGGAGTAGCACTATTAACAGATGTGTTTTGAAAAAAAACGTTTTCCCATGAGAGTATCCCTTTAAGGTATTATGGTCCAAATTACAGAAAGATCCCAGGTATCAAGCATTCTGGATAACGCGTCCCATGCCTGTAAATGTATACAGGTGAAAGCCATTTTTGTTTATAAATTATTTTGTAGTAAGCTAAGTTGTTAAGGGAATTGATATTTTATACTACTGCTTCAGGGATTGGGCTTGTTGCGAACTTTAATCTGCTAATTAACCATGTTGGCCAGCTCTTGGGCCATCCGCAGGTAAGCAGTGATGAGGAGACACCGTCCTTAGTTTTTTTTTCCAAGTGGTGGCATGCTAAGGTTTGGATTTCTTTTCTACCACTGAACAGGGTCCTCTGAGCAACAAACTCTAGGATTTAGACAGCCATTGCACTTTTCTGCACTTTTCTGGAACGTGATGGACATCATTCTGCTCTTTCCTGTTGATCTGGTTATATTGAACCCTGACAAAGAGTTCTTCTCATTATGGCTTTTCTGGGTGCCACCACTATCACTATTATCACTATTCTGATCACGATCTTATTAAATCATAAAAGCTAGGCCAGCAGTAAGTACAGCCTCTTGAACTAATACTTTTTCTCTATGCCATTATGTTTCTGCTGTACAAAGTTTAACCTTATGTTTAATGCTGTTGCAACAACAATCACCTGCTACATTGCTACTGATAATGCTTTAGCAATTTATCAATTGCTCAAAAGGCTGTAGTATACCTGTAACTTTTCCGTTAATGTGTATGAATATGCTGCATGTTGTCTGTCTCTGAAATTTTCATGTTAACCCCACGTTTTTGTTCCTTATTCTCTGCCTCGTCAAGTATGAAGAATTCGAAGGCAAAGATAGAAAATGAGGAGGCATTGCGGCAGAGGCTAAGACTAACCCCAAAAACCTTTGAAATTTTAATAGTAAAATAATGCGGGTTGAGAGTGTAGCTCGAATTAATAATGTGGTTATAATGCATGCAGAAAAGGCAAATGTACTAAAACAGTTTCTTCATTGTATACAAATGAGGAGTCCGAGTTTCAAGACCCCCCTTATAGGGACACTGATGTCTCAGCTCTGTCTAGTTAGTGGTTGGTGAAAGATATAGTACGTTACGGTTTGCTGAATTAATACAAACAAGGCACCAGGGCCAGATGGAATACATCCTTGGGTATTAAGTTTGACATTGTGATAGGCAAGTTATTTAAAGGCTTCACAAGGATCACATTCAAAATTATGCTCTGTAGAATGAATTGGAGAGCAGTATTCAGCATGACATTTTGAAGGTTAGGTAATGCCAGACAAATTTTGAAGTGCATGAAGTGCGTATCTAAACATTTTTTTAATTCCTTGTTTTGTGATGAAAAGTCACATGATTTTAAGGATTCCGTTCGGCCAGGCACATCGATACGGCCGAATCCTGCTGAAAATGTCCGAATACTGGCCGAATAACTAACCAAATCCTGGATTCGGTGCATCCCTAGTTAGTAAGATAGTGGGACAATGGGATTGCAGTAAATGTGATCAATTTGGATTTTGCCAAAGCGTTTTACAGTGCCCTACAAACAACTGCTTTGGTCTTAGTAAAGCTGTTGGTACATGACTAGGGTACTGGCTACAAGATCAGGTACAGAGGGTGGTTGTCCATGGTATATGAAAGCGTGTTTTACAGTGAGAGCTGCAAAGGTGTGGAATTCTTGCCTTGAATCAGTCATGCTGGTTGATACATTTGATAACTTCAAGAAGGAGTTGGATAGCATTTTAGCAAGTGAGGAAATACAGGGTTATTGAAAATAGCTATTAGTTGATCCAGGGACTGGTTCAATTGCTATCTTGGAGACTGGAAAGAATTTTTTTCCCCACTGAAGCAAATTAGAGAGGCTTCAGAAGGGTTTTTTTTTTTTTGCCATCCTCTGGATTAATTAGCAGTTAGGCAGGTTTTATATAGACATAAAAGTTTGAAATTGATGGATTTGGGTCTTTGCTTCAACCTAACTTACTATGTAACTATGAATTCCATCATGATGCAACATCTTGAATAAGGTAATTATGTGGAAGGCTTAACTCTGATACCATCTCGGTAAATATTGCTTTTATTTTTGATGAGTGTTATAAGTGTTTTCTGCACACTGATATTGTATGCATGCCTCCCAACATTTTGGAAATAAAAAGAGGGACAAAATGAGTCGCCATGTGTAGCGTGGTGAAATTTTGACCATTCCCATGGCCACACCCCTAATTACAATGTTAATTTTACACAATTTGGCAGGTTATTAAAGTTTGAACACACATCTGTGGGTTTTTTTCCAGTTATTACAGTTTTGTTAATGAAGGTGAATTACCCTTTAAATTGTGTCTAACTTATCACAAGACCTGTTTATCTTAATTGTTACAATTACTTATTTGCTTATCTTAAAATTGTTACAAAAGTATTTTAGTGCACCTGGTGGCTGATATGGGCTCTCTGCCAAAAGCCAATTAAATTAGAGACTTTGTATCTTTTTCTGGCTTTTCCGTGCAGGAGATGAAAGAGAAAGTCAGGACATTTCAGTACAAATGCTGGACTGCATGTTGAGCTGTCAAAAGCAGGACTGTCCCACTCCAAATGGGATGGTTGGAAGGTATGCATTAGATATACTACTAAAACTGTCATGGATAAGAATTGTGTGTTTGTAAACATGTCCTTATTTACTTAGTTGCTGGGAAGAAGCCTTTGTATATTATCTACATATCTATATTGGCCAATAGAGTTAGCGACCACTTTCATTAGTGTTTAGGACAGCATTTACCTACCAAGCATATCTATAGTGATGCTACGGGTCCCTGATCTATCTGTGAAAGTTTGGTTAAGTTTAAATTGGGCCAGATAAGGGGGGATGATAAATACATGCCTCTCTAACCTTTACTCCCCCCCCCCCCAGGAAGGTGACAAATGGGGCACTTGTTTACCCACAGGAAATCTCTTCCATGATTGACATAGCTCCTGAAAATACTTCTCCCGTTGGATCGTCAAATGTAAAACACTTTACATGTGGCAATCCCTGGTAATTGTTCAAAAATGCCTTTACTTGCAATTACCTAATTCTGGGGAATATAGTTTGGATACTTTGGGAGTGAATTTTTCCTGTAGGGTAAATAATGTCTTTGAGTTTTTACAGATCCAGATTCTACTATCACAACGGGCAGTCATACTGACTTTTATAAGAAAAGTTCTCATAGATTTCTCATTGCAGCATAATTTGGTGAAGGGATCAGCGAGAACAAACATGTAAAAAGGGCCTGGGGAGGACATGGTAAGGGAAAAGCAGGTACTTTTGCCATTCAACCCTTCGCATTGTTGGGCCAGTTTTATTACAATTTCAAGTTTCCCAGTTTCTCCTATATTTTAATTGCCTGTCAACTGGATCATTAGATACAAGTTAAAAATCTGATAATCTGAGATGAGTATAGCCATGTCCTATAGGACACTTTCAGGAACAATCCACCTTTTGTCAGAGACAACTTTGTGTAGCAATATGTGACTTGGAAAAATGGGGTTTCTTTGTGTGGCTCATTTTTCATTATTTTATGACAGGAGACCAACATAGAGCAAAAGTCTCTAGAAAGGACCAGTAAAGTTTTCCTATGGATGTAGCTATGTTGTAGTCGGATCATTTGAATGTTTAAATAAAGAGCTTTGGAATATGTCCTACAGGTATGGGATCTGTTTTCTGGAAATCTCTTGTCCAGAAAATTATCAAGTACAGAAAGCCCATCTCCTATTGATTCCATTTTAATTAAATAATTATTAAGAAATTATTTATTTTTCTCTGTAATAATTACCAGTACAGTGTACTTGATCCTAAGATATCATTAATCTTTATTTAATTACTATAAAAATAATTTTTTAGTAGATTCAGGTTATGGAGATCCAAATTACACACACATACACATAAAAGTAGCATGTATCTCTTGTTAAAGTCAATGTATTACTGTATATTTAATAAAAATTTAGCTTGTTTACTTTTTTTAAAAGTTCCATTTAACCAGGTGATATTTGCTCTGGATGCAAGATATTGATTAAAGGTGTTGGAGCCAAGCTGAGCCCCACTGTAACCCTGTCAGTGCTGGATCTTCATGTTTATTTGATGTGAAGCGCTGACCTGGCAATTGCAGAAATGGGTCGATGTTTTGATTTATTAGGCCCCACTGTAGACTGAGCTTGTCAGAAGATGAAGTTGTCTCAAGATCAAAACATTGATTTTTTTTTTGTGCATAAAAGTGAGGAGTAAAGATATTTCCAATGTTTTGCTCATGTTATGATTTCAGCATTGCATGATTCATAGTTCTCACTACTGAGTCAGTTTAGTATAGAACTCTCATCTAAAGCCCAAGTGTTTGCTTTGCCATCAGTAAATGGTACAGTCACATTCTTAACTTAACTTTGTACAGTTGTTTATTTCCTGCGTGTTGTTGCATGACAAACAGGTAAGCAGTTTTTACATGTAAGTCAAGGACACCTTGGTTCTGTCTATCATTCTGTATGAAAACACAACACAGGGAAGGGACCATCAAGTCACAAAGCCAATGTGTGGGCAAAGGGTAGGCACCAGAAAATAAGTGCAACTGTCTTGATGGATACATTGGCCAAATATCCAACATTGTGGCCTGTTTTTGTCTGTCCCAGTGTGATTTCATCCATTTGCTGAAAAAGGCAGTACAATAGAGATTCCCTCACTTAGTAAATGGATAAGCAGTCAGCAGAAAAGGCCACTGTGTCTCGGAGAGATTCATGTTTAATTGTGTAGACCGCTGTTTAAACAGCTGTAGGTAGCATTTGTGCACAGTTCACTGTGGGGCATATGCAGCTCACATCATGGAGGCAGAGCAGCAAATTTATAAATACAGATAATGGCTTTCCCTTAAATATAAAAAACAATTCTGTTACTTTTTCATGTGCATCGATGATCCTTAAATACATAGATATCGCTATAAAGACCTGAAGCAGGCCAGTTCTGCTATGTGTTGCTATAGTAAACTGTATGGTGGTCAGGACTTGGTGGCAGTTACCATGGAAGCAGCTGGAAAGGAGCAAATGTACAAAACTTATGTCCTAAGCCTGCTTTTAATTTGTTTGTTAAAGCCACACACCATCCTTCACTGATTTGCGGTGAGCTCTTTCTGAGGAGCTACAGCTGCAACTGCAAATTTGGGAAATTTATCTGAGTTTAAAAAAAAAAAAAAAAAAAGGATTTATATTAAAGAGGAAACCAATGTCTTATTTAACAAATGATCAGTACAGAGAAGGGATTTCACAATCTGGTCAAATTGTTGTTGTGTTTTTACTAGCTGATGTACCCTGTTCTGCTGGGTAGTTTCGGATACTATGTAATGATGTGATCTGATCAGATGGGAAGCGTGATTTTTGGGTAAATGGATAGCAAACTGAAGCTCAGCAATGTTCTCTTTAATTCATTTATGGCTGTGTGTTCAAAAAGAAAAACATATTTTGTGCTCACCTTTAAAAACTAGTGTTCATAGATCAGAATAATTAAAGATTTTCACAAGTCTTCATACAAAATTCTTAGTGCACAAACTTAAAGCTTTGTGGGAACTGCAGTCAATGTGTATAAAAACCCTACAATATAGTTTTGCATTGTGCCACAATGTACTGCTGATATGGTGGAATCGCAATGGTTAAAATGGGCAGGTGCTGGATTTGTAAATTACATGAAAATGCTACAAAGTCACTTGATTCTTGGCTCAAAATAGCCTTTTACTATTGTTTCACATGATATACAAAGGAAGCAATAGGGTTTGATTGTTGGTGTTTGACACTACATTTTATTCTTATTTAATTGAAAACAAGTTAGAATTGAAATTAGAATACTGTGAGTAGCTGATTTTTCATTATGTAAATAAGTGTTCCATCTTATGGTGTTAAGACAAATTGGCCATCTTTGAACAGTGCTGCCATGGACACATGAGCTGTAAAGCTGATGTAAAGTAAATTCATATGGAAGCTTTTCTTTATGACCCAAGCTTTCCTACAAGTGGCATCATTTTTTTTTTAATAACATTTTCAAACAGAAAATAAGGTTTACTTGTAATATAAGCTGATGCTACAAGACTGATTATTTAATTTTGATGCTAATTGCACTGGTTTCTGTGCTGCCATGTAGTAATTATCTGTATTTATATCTGTAATTACTAATCAACCTTAAACAGTGACATTTCTATTCTATGGGGGTTATGTAATAAAAGGCACTATGTTTGCTCAGGATCTGTAATCCATACAACCAATAGGAAGGCAGTATTTACTGGTCACCTGTAAAATTATTGGTTGCCATGGGTTACTGCTCCTGGGCAAACTTAGTGCCTTTTATTACATATGGTGGTATGTGTACTGTGTAGTGTGAGTGGGTCCCTAAGCTCAGTAAGTGACAGCAGCACAGAGCATGTGAAGATGGTAAGTTACTGGGGCATCTTTGGAGACATATATCTTTACTGCTAAAGGACTTTGGTTTCCTTGGGCTGGTACACAAGCATAACACATAATGTACAAGATTTATAGCTACTTGTTTAGTTACGCGTTAGTTCTAATTTAAAAAGCATGCTTGACAGTCTTGCATTTCCCCAACTGGCAATGAGCAACAAGCTACGTAGCAATGTACTCATCATTTTTAAAATATGACCTTTATAATATAAATCTGAAAATATTGGACTGCAATTCACCCAAAACCGATTAAAAGGTCTGTTGAGTTTAATACACTGCTGTAGGTTAAATGAGGTACAGTTTTTTTTAAAAAAAAATGGATATTAGTAGTGCTTTTTTTGCTGTTTTAGAACTGAAATTGTCAACTTGCTTCTTGAAAGATATTCTATAACAATGGCAATGGTGTTTTTGTATGTTTTTATATCACATAAATGTCTGAGGTAAAGTAAAACGCAATGCAGCCCAGGAATGGGAGATGATTGCAGGGAAGACAACAGACTGCTCTGATTTCAGAAGGGAAGCGGAAGCAAATCTGTTTTATCTTGTCAAACATTGGGGGCTTCTGCATTATGTCATGTACTGTTGTACTAAATTTATCTTTTAGAAAGTGAAGTGTAAATTTTGTTTTCTGCAAGTTTCTGTATATGCATTCAAGTCTGTGTATGCATTCAGAGGATTGTT
>CM044435.1:73749324-73767505 GCA_024363595.1 Xenopus borealis | reverse complement strand
ATATATATATATATTAAAATTGATTTACTTTTTAAATTACCTGTATTGGTGAAAAAGAATTTTAACATAATGAAACATATTGCTACCATATAAAATTTGATTAAAGGAGAAGGAAACCCTGTTGGCGCAAAACGCGAACTCCGCTGGAGAGGACCTAGAAGGAGGGATAAGTAACAAGTTAGGGGCATTTGCCCCAGGGGGAGGAGGGAGGGGGGCCTCTTACTGTATTCTGTTAGGCAATACCCCATGGCATTCCTGAGGAAGGGGGGAGTGTCCAGTTACTTGATGCTCCTGAAATCAATGATAAACAGTCATTTCTTGGTTGAACTTTGGAGGACCCATTTCTGTTGGTGTTTATCTGAAAAAAACTTGAATGTCAGGAAGGCTACAAACAATCTGTCTCATTGACTTAAACAGCAATTCATCAGGTATTAGGTGGCGAATAGTCCAATTTGAATTCTTAAAGCACTATGTATGATTATGATAAATTGAATTCAAATATTTTTTAAAAAAATTATAGAATTTGGATAACTGCCTAGTCAAAGTTGAGACTTTTGACCATAAAAAATTCTAAAATTTAAATTTTCAATTTGACCCTTGATAAATCTGCCCCCTAATGTACATTTACATTGTATAGGTATGGGAGTTGTTATCCAGAATGCTCTGGACCTGGTGCTTTTCTGATAATGGATCTTTTCATAATTTGGATCTTCATACCTTAAAGGACAAGGAAAGTCTAAAATAGAATAAGGATAGAAATTCTGTATTTTGTATACTAAACATAAACATGAACTTACTGTACCATAAGCCTAATCAAAAAAATGATTTATGCTTTCAAAGTTGGCCACTGGGGGCTGTCATCTTGTAACTTTGTTATACATCTTTGCAAGACCATGACTATGCACATGCTCAGTGTAGTCTGGGCTGCTTAGGGATCGTCATAAATTATCAAAACAGCACAAGTCAAATAATATCTGCCAGAAGCCGATACAGCAAGACTGATTAATAATCAGAATATACAGACTGCACTGGGTCCTCTGTTGTCATAATCTAATGTGGATTTTATAGTTTTGGTATTGTTTAATGCAAACTTTCTCCAACTCTGTAGAACCAGTGGCTGCAGCAAAATAATCCTCCAAAAAGAATCTGAGTTTATCTGTTTAAATCTGGCTCCATGATCTTTGTCTCTGCAGCTGGATTTGGAAACATTAAAGGGGATGTAAGGGCAAAAATAAAATCCAATACAAATCTCTCACCGACTGCTCTACAGGGAAACAAAGCTGCTGGATTTCTGCATGGCTGGGAAGTAGGTGGGCCTCCCCCTGCTGTTCATAAGTATGATTGTTTCCCTGCCCAGCAGTTATTATTAACATGTGTTTCTATAGCGCCAACGTATTTCGTATGGGCCGTCTAACAATTATATAACAAACATATAAACAGCAGTACATGAAGAGAGAATTTCACTGCATACAGTCATCTTTGCTAGAAAAACTGTACACTTTTTTTGTATATTGGAGATGGATTTCTTTTTCATTAAAGAAAATAAAAATGGGATTTAGTTATTTTGATTTTCCTTGTCCTTTAAAGGGGTTGTTCACCATCCAATCACTTTTTTCTGTTCAGTTGTTTTCAAATTGTTCCCCAGAAATAAAGACTTTTTTCAATTACTTTCCATTATTTATCTTTAACTGTTTTTCCAAAATCTAAGTTTAAAGTTGAATGTTGGTGTCTCTGGTGTTTGAGTCTGGCAGCTCAGTAATTCAGGTGCAGACTCTAAACTGTTACAATTTTGCAACATTTAATTGATACATTTCACAGCAACATCTCTGGAGTATTAGCAACTATTGTATCAATTCTAACAGCTGCCTGTAATTAAACCCAGAGATTCTGCTCAGCAGGGACAAAGATAAGAAATGTATCCATTAAATGTATCAGTTTAGAAAAGTTAGAGCTACTTTAGAAGGTGAAAAATTACACTTTACACTTCAATATTAGAAAAACAAATAGAAAATAGACAGTAATTGGAAAAAGTCATTATACCTGGTGATCTGAAAACAACTAGTTGTTTGAAGTTGAACAACCCCTTTAAGTCTACAAGGAAAACATGTAAACATTAAATAAACCCAAAAGGTTGGTTTTGCTCCCAACAAGGATTCACTGGGGCAAATTCACTAAAGCGCGAAAATGCGCTAACGGTGCCTGCGCCGCACTTCGCCAGGCGAATCTTCACCAGCGCTACGCAAATTCACTAAGATGCTCAGGGCGGCCAATGGTAGCGAAGTAGCAGTACCGTTACTTCTCCAGGCAAATCGCATTTACGCTAACGATGCCTAATTTGCATACGGCGCGAACTTAAACGTATAATAGAGGTGTATGTTACAGCCACTACATTACACTACACAAGTAAAATAAAGTTGTCCTGTTGCCCTAAACATGTGCCCACTGTAGAGCTGAGTTGCCATATGGAAATGTAGGGGGGGAAGGAGGGTAACCCTAAAAATGTCCTCTGTTTTGCAGACTATCACCCAACAAAAGGTAAGACGCCAGCGTTTTTTGGGACTTAGAAAAAATTTTTTTTATTTTTTTTCAAACTCCTCTATATTGTATTGAACTTCGCCATGGTCTGACCTATCGAAGTAACATCTAGCATAAGAGGTAACGTTCAGTAAAATGTTCATCTTAGTGAATTAGCGTAGTTATGTCCCTTCGAAGTTGCACAAGTCGATCTCCTTTCCTAGCGAATTTTCACCAGGGAGACTGTTGGTGAATCGGTGAAGTTGCAAATTTACGTCATGCTGGCGAATTTGCCCCATTATATCTTGGTTTGGAACAAGTGCAAAGTACAGTTTTATTACTGCAGAGAAAAAGGAAATATTTTTTTTAAATTTGGATTATTTGGATAAAATGGAGTCTATGGGAGATGACCATTCCATAATATGGAGCTTTCTGACTAACGGGTTTCTGGATAACGGATCCTATACCTGTATAATGTTTAATTGCAGCTGAAATGATTTTTATATATATTTCTTAATTCTTTCAGACAACAGTACCTAAAGCTTTACTTTTGTTAAAACATAAAGTAATACAAGTGCTTTCATTAAATTATCAGCTGTGGAAATGTGCTTTTCATAAGAAGATGTCAGAAGGCCCAGGGAGAATGTGATTATGTTGTCCCTTTCCCTAGAGGAATATTATTATTTCAGTAACTGCAACTAAGAAATGACCAGGGTGGATAGCAAAATGTGAAGGTTCTCACTTAGGGCAAGGCCAGACGTGGCGTTTTTGCTGAGTTTTTACATTGCATTTTTTTAAAAGCTTAGTCCGACGTAAATATGCATAAACTGCACTTCCACTGAAACTGAAAATGCACTATGGAAATTAACACAGGGCACTTGCAAGCCAAAATCCACCAAAGGATTCCAGTATTGGTGTTTTTTAGCAGAAATGCCAATACCTCAAGAAACTACCAAATCAATAGACTCTATGGGATCTACGTGTTTGAAACCACACTTTGTGTAAATACGCAGTGTAATTTAAATATGGCGTCTAAATTCTCAATGAGAAGTGCATGTTGGGAAAAGAAACCGACGTGCTGAAAAACGTTGCGTGTGGTTTCAGTGGCATATTTATGCCCGACAGAGCGTTTTTAAACACTGCAAAAACAATTCATAATTCATTTCTTTTAGAGTTAACTTTAGAAACTCTGCTGCTTCTGTATTAGTGCATAAAATGCCATTATAACTTTTCTATAAACATAACTATTACCATAACAAACTATTTGAGAGGGTATATATCTTAATTCTGTTCTATAAGAGTTTATGGCATTAAATTATAGGGTATAAGTAAGAAATTAAAAATTATTTATTTCATTTGCAAATTTTCTCATTTTTAAATGTTGGGAGGTATGCAATACAGTTACTATAGATACTCTTGAGGCTAGAGAATTTTACTGGCCTGGTCAATGCTTTCCCTTTGAGTGGGAAGCTTAAGAGACTTTGGATCCTTTATCTTGTCTGGTTTTTGCATCTTTAGATCCATTCCATATAACTGGCCTTCAGTAGCGTAACTACTCGCTGGTGGGCCCTGGTGCAGGATTGGCACCCGGGCCCCCCTATTGGGCTCTCCCCCTATGAGTTAGAGTTCTTCTAGCCTTTCCTGTGGGCCCCGAGAGGGAGTGGGCCCTGGTGCAATTGCACCCCCCTGCTCCCCTGGTAATTACGCCACTGCTGGCCTTTCCACAGATAAATCCAATCTAAAGATGTATTACTTGGAACATATAAAAAAAAATTGTATTGGCTACCCAATAGCCTCCCACAAACAATGCTGGTCATCAGCGAGCCTATGTCTGCTAGTGGAAAAAAGATAGAGCATTTTATATATATTTTTTTGTGCCAATAGGCAGTGTATCTCATAAAACCTTTTTGCACCAGAGCATACCTTAAAAATACACTTTGCACAATTTATCATTCCCAGTGTAAGGGCTCCTACACACGGGCGTTTTTACCTGCGCTCCCCTGCGTTGCGTTTTGCTGCGTTCAAACGCAGGGGAGCACAGGTATAGACGCACTCAATTATTTTCAATGGGGCTGTACTCACACGAACGCATGTAAGCGCCGAACGAGGGAAAAATGCAGCATGTTGCGTCTGAATCTGTGTTCGGCGCTTACACGCGTCTCGTGGGTACAACCTCATTGAACAAAATGAGGTGCGTCTAGACCTGCGCTCCCCTGCGGCTGAACGCAGCCAAACGCAACGCAGGGGAGCGCAGGTCAAAAACGCCCGTGTGTAGGAGCCCTAATAACTAACAAAGACAAATGGCATGCCCCCATGTGTAGAGCAGTGAGAGCATACTGTATACCATACTACATAATATTACAGATGCAATCCAGTGTAGTATAATATAACAGGATGGGACTTCTTTGCCCAAAGACTAAATCCCACTGCGACTTTTAAATAACCTTAAAAATGTTACAACATACTGTTACCTGGAGGAAGCATGCTCAAACTAGACATAATCATTTGATTATTTATGTGTCACTGAAATGAACATGACATGCAACATGAATAAAATAAACTACCATTGTTTCCTACTGCAAGGTGATTTTATAATGCAATGACCAATCTATACATTCATGAAACATTCTGCATGAGGAGGCTGAGAGATCTAGTTCATAAACAGCTGAGGACCCACAGGCTGCAGATTATTGCCATGCCTTTCTCATGTGATAGCTTTCCTGAACGAGTGAATCACTATTTACATAAAGAGATGATTTGGGTATGGATATTGCTTGTGATTCGCTTACTTAGTGATTGATTTGTGGTACACAAGATAAGAAACTGCTATTGAAATCACTGGAAAACTGAAGCATTATAATTTTAAAGAGGAAGTGAATCGCTTAATGAATTGCTCCCTCTTTACAATGCATATCTGCTTTTGTTCAGCTAATGGACTGTGACGTCATTTCTCTGTGCAGAGTTTGCTAGGAGATGGGAATTATCTTTTGCCAAGAATGCTCAGGTTTTCCTCTTAGTCATTACTGATTTGTTTCAATGTATCCCTACAAGAAAGGATAGTGTTTGTACATCCATCTGACCCAGGGTTGTGAGCACTGATTAGGGAATTCATTGTGACATTAGCCAGAGTGCCAGAAGGATATATGTACCATAAGTACTTGCATTACATTTTAACCCACTGGATCCCTTTCTTCATTTAATTGGTTCATGTGAAAAAACAGGAAACCGTATGTTGCGTATATCTTCCAACAGCAGTTTTCACTTATGCTGTTATTCCTTTGTTATTCCACTGAAGACTTTTCTTCTTTATACAGACATTTTTTTATACAGGCTACAGACTATACAGACTAATTTTGTATCCTATGAAATAGTTGCCCAATTTGGAACAACATAATTTTATGATATCTAGGTATATCTAACTGTTTGGTGAACAAGTTACAGTTCAGTAAAATATTATCCGGCCTTTAAGATTCAGCAATTTATTTTCTGAACAGGATTGATTAGTTTCAGCTGTATGCATCCGGGAGCAAGTACATTCGGTACCACTCCAAAGAACAAAATTGCATTGGCTAAGTGTTTGGACACCATTGTTATTTGTTAACATGGGTATCAAAGTTTGATCAGTGTGTAATTCATGAAATGATCCTGCCTGTCAGGTAAACATGGACAAAGCCTTTAAGATTACTCCGTATAAATCTTCTGTATAAGGGGTCGTAATCCCATAATGTACTGCACCATTCCTAAGGTATAAGGTAGTTCACTTTTAAATTAACTTTTAGTATGTTTTAGCATTGAAAATATCTTAGCAACCTTTTATTTAGTCGTCAGATTAAATTTTTTTATATTCTAAATTATTTACCCTCTTCTTCTGACTCTTTCCAGTTTTCAAATGGGGGTCACTGACCCCAGCAGCAACAAATATATTCCTCTGTGAGGCAACAGTTTTGTTATCATTATTTATTTATTTTTTTAACTTCGGGTAGTTTATTGAGTGAAAAACAAATCTAAAACAAGCTTTTTTTACAATATTGGTAATAGAAGAAACATGATAAACATTGAGGTACATGTTAGACATCAATACATATAATATAGTAGAAAACATATCATGCATTTTACCTTTCCTAAACCTTTTGTGACTTAAGCTGCTGTAGATTGGATTGTGTGTTGGGGATATATATCTGTCCAAAGACCCCAAATTTAGAAATTTTGTGGGGACCCCCCTCTTTTGAAATAATTTTCAATATTGCAGGTATCCTGCATTATCATTTTCCAAGTATCCGGGATATTAGCATTGATGTAGTGGAGTCTAACAGGGGTATAGTATCATTCGACGTCTGTTTCCTTGCAACTTAACATAATTTACAGAAAATAGAAGCTTATTAGCAAAGTAATACACCAGAGACTCCTGGTAAGAATTTCACTTCTACTTTTCCTTAACATGTGAAAAAGGCTGTAATTAACATCTCTATACACATGTATGGAAGTTCAAAAAATTACCCATGCTGTCTGCCATTGGCTTGAGAGGCAACAAACCAATTCTGAACAGCCCCAACTGTAGTGTAAAAGCAGATTATGTATAAAGAGTACTTTAAATCATCACAAAATATTCTGTTTATGTATATATATATATATTTATATATATTCTACCTCTGTGATTTTGTACATTTGTTTTATAGTAGCAGTGTATTGCAAGGTACAATTAATGGCAATGACAAGAGCAACTAAGGTTGTGTTAAGGAATGGCCAAGGCATTTGCTTTGTGCATAGGTATTGAATGAGTTAAATCAGAAGGGAAATAGCAGCTGTTATTACTCTGTGTTACTGGATGCACGCTAATCTTGTCACCTGAGGTTTCATTATTTGGTCTGTCTATAATTGGACTGGTTAGGAAAGTCAGCATTTTATCTCCTAGTAGTAACAATTTTAAAACATGGCAGCTTCTCTCTGCCCTCCTGCGCTATATTTAGCTTATCTACATGTTACCGTTGCTTTGCTCACCCTAATGCAGCTTAAAACTAATGTGTAAAGACATCCCCCAACAGGGCCGGAACTAGGGGTAGGCAGAAGAGGCACCTGCCTAGGGTGCAACCAAAGGGGGGCGCTGGGCAGGTACCTGTCTTCTGCCTATCCCCCAGATGCCCCCCCGCCGGCGCTCTCTCCCCTCGCTTACCCACACTTACCCACCCTCTGGCAATCACTCCGGGAGGGAGGAGCTCTGGGGACGTGCGCTCCTGCATACATCGCGCACAGCTGCGGAGGGGGGGGAGAGCGCTGTGGCGCCTAGGGCGCCAGGTCCATTTGGCCGGCACTGCCCCCAAATATAGTAGGTTTGCGGAATAAAATTTTGCACTGTTGGAATCTGCTAAGCTAGTTGTTACTAAACTACCACTCCCAGAACTCCCACCATCTGTGGACTCCCCTCTTTAGGTACACTAAATTTTCAGCATTGCAGGTATCCTGCATTATCATTTTCCAAGTATCAAATGTAGGGGAAGACCCTGCTCTCCAATTTTGATTAATTTACCTTTTCACTAGTAATAGTCCCTCTAGGAGAAACATTGACTGGTATTGATTTAGTTTAAGGTCTTGTATTATGGCCAAGACACGTTTTAGGTGTTCTGGGAATTGTCACCTGTAATACCCCCTCTAAGGTATCTAGTACTTAATTCCAATATTCGGTAAGTTTAGTGCAGCTCCACAGCATGTGTAGCAATGTTCCCTTATCCAAAGCACACCTAGTACAGACATCTGGGGTATTAGCATTGATTTAGTGGAGTCTAACTGGTATAGTAAGCCCTAAGGAGAATATACAGTATAGCTGAATTAACCATAGCCTATAGTTAGGGGATACTAGTTGAGGGGCTTCTTGCCATTCCTCATCTAGGATTGGTTGCTTATGAGGAAGTGGTGAGAACCACGAAACATGTCAAGCGTACTAGGCTCCATGTTTTTAAGGATTCTACAATAAAATTTTACTTTTAGCCCCTGCGATAGTGCTCCGTGTTTCAATAACTTATGTCTCATCTAGGATTGGGCCCACATCCACCTCCCTTGTTATCATTACTTTTGATTTCTTCAATTACTATTAAAGCCTCTCTGCTATTCATATTCCAGTCATTCAGACCACTGCCTGGTTGCTTGGGTAAAATGGACCAATCAGATAGCTGCTGAAATTATATGTTGGAGAGCTGCTGAAATTATATGTTGGAGAGCTGCTGAACAAGAAGAAGATGACCATTTGCAAATTGCCTCAGAATATCAATATTTTTCAATCTCAATATCTGTATCATCCTTATTTTAAACATCAGTCTGAAACATCAGTCTGTCTCTGTTACTTTTTTTCCTATAATATAACTGATAATAAATGATACCCTTAATTATCTTACTTTTAGGATTAGATTCAAGCCTTGTATGTAAAATCTTTTGAAAAATAAAAAAATGTCTTAATGATGAATGACCTGAGCATTAAATGTTATAGCAAAAACAATGGCTAAATATTTAATTTAATGAATGTCCCTTTACGGCTCATTAACGATTCAGAGTGAATCTTTATAAAGCTTGTGATTAACAGTCTGCAATCCAGAATTCAATTGTGTTATATAACTAATTTTTTTTTTACTTGAAAGCTGTCTATTTTGCTTCAGCTGAATGACCTGCTAGGAGAAGATCAATATAACATTTATCATTAAGCATTTTCCCTTTACTAGTTCTTATGTAATGCTAAAAATTTCTACATTCTTTATGGGGGTGGGGGAAAGTAATGGTGTTAATGCAAATTAAATATGGGGGAAGTGTGAAAAGAAGCACATCTGGTGCGTGCGGTAGAGCACAGAGCTTATGGACACAAGGGAGCTGCCTACTTTGTCTGTCCTAAACAACCATTAAATAGAAGGCTCTGGTCTGCCTTGTGTCAGCAGCTATGGAAGGGGGGTTTGAAGTGACACACTATTACCCATGTACCTCCCTTCCTGGGTGTATCCAAGCCTGTCAGTGTGGGGGGGAAATGCTGTTCTGCACCTTTTCTTTGGACTTTGCACCTTTGCCCCTTGATAAAGGAGCTGTTATTTCTTTAGTATATAGGTGCAGTTATTAACTATATTGCATATTGTGCAATTTTATCTATTCCATCTTTCTTGGATCTGTGACTATCCAGTGGTGAAAAACTAGTAAAACCAAGTCTAGAAATATTGTATGGACCCCATCCCCCTCCACTATAATCTCTTCACAAGACACAGGGCAAATATTTTATTGGCTCTGATGATTCAAATGTTTGGCATTACTTTGTTTTTCTAGCACTCCACAAACCCTAGAAGAGTTGAGGGTAGGGACAGACAGGGAGATTCGGGGAGATTCTGTCGCCTGGCGTTTTTAGCAGGCGACAATTTCCCCGAATTTCCTTCTCCCTGTCTGCCTTTAGTATAAGTGACAAAGCGCCAGCGCCTGTGCACACGCTGCGCGGCGATTTCCGGAATCGCCCGAAGATACCTTGTGAGGAAACTTCGGGCGATTCCGGGAATCGCCACGCAGCGTGTGCACAGGCGCTGGCGCTTTGTCAGTTATACTAGCGGCAGACAGGGAGAAGGAAATTCAGGGAGATTGTCGCCTGCTAAAAACGCCAGGCGACAGAATCTCCCCGAATCTCCCTGTCTGTCCCTACCCTAAGACTCCAGTACATTTGCACCATTGGTTGTTCTGCCCTAATCTAATAGCAGGCTGTGTTTAGTCTCTGGCAATTCTACAACATCAGTTCTTTAAATACATAGTTACAAAATGTACACCACCTTAAAATAGCATATGCAAAAAACAGCATATAGAGTTTTACCCTGGTTGAGGTAGAACACAGTACATATACAATGTAAATCTAATGCAATTCAGTTCAGTTTATAACTGGTCTTCTGAAGTGATCCCTTGTCATGAACACAATAAATTGCAAGGCTAAAGCAATATAACCCTTGGGCAAAGTATGTCAATTACGGATATACAAAGCCATTGTACTTGGCAGAGGAACAATGTATAGTAAATCCTATAAATTATATTGTTCAGCTACAAAATTGCTAACTTTTAAAAGCAAATTATACATTTTGTTGTTGTAGGGCAGGTGCAGATTACAACCCTTCACATTTTAGTAAAATAGCTGTAAATGTAAATTAACAGATGTATAGTAGAAGAGGAACCTAATTTCTGTTGCTGCAGTGGTTTGCATTGTTGCCTTGCAACACTGGGGTACTACTGTCAATTTCAGCCAGGGAACTATCTGAAAGTTGTTGTCATCTTTCTGAATCTGTGTGAATCTGTGTGGGTTTCCTTTCATATTCCAAAAACATCATAAAGTTAACCATAGCATGTGTAAATGTAATAGGGGGAAAAAAACTTGCCAGCTTGCCATGTCTGCATAAAGCACAAATGCCATTGGGTTGAGTGCTTGCTGCCAAACTTTATCCCTACCAAATAATTCTAGTCTGCGTTTATTCAGCTTCCTTGAAGGTAGTTCCATGAGTGTTGTAAGATAAGTTATTTGAAGTAAAAAAAAAGAATAGGTTTGTAAGAATCTGAAAAGGAACATTAGTTGCAACATTGTGTGTTTTTTTTTTTTGTGTGAAGACATTTAAAGGGATTCTGTCATGGGAAAACATGTTTTTTTCAAAATGCATCAATTAATAGTGCTGCTCCAGTTACCTTCCCATTGTTCTGTTTTTAGGCTGATGGGGGAAGTGGTGATATCATTCCAACTTACAGTACAGCAGTAAAGAGTGATTGAAGTTTATCAGAGCACAAGTCACATGACTTGGGGCAGCTGGGAAATTGACAATAGCCCCATGTCAAATTTCAAAATGAAATATAAAAGAATGTGTTTGGGCTTTTGAGAAATGGATTTCAATGCAGAATTCTGCTGATGCAGCACTATTAACTGATGCATTTTCCCATGACAGTATCCCTTTAACATAAATTTAACATAGTTTCAATATGAGTAAGATTAGATTTCATTAAATAGTATATTGATTTTTTTTTCTCCTTATCCTGTTCTGTATCATTAGACGTCTATTTCCTTGCAACTTAACATAATTTACAGAAAATAGAAGCTGATTAGTAATTCACCAGAGACTCCTGGTAAGAATTTCACTGCTACTTTTCCTTAACATGTTAAAGAGGCTGTAATTAACCTCTCTATACACATGTATGGAAGTTCCAAAAATTACCCATGCTGTCTGCTATTGGCTTGAGAGGCAACAAACCAAGTCTGAACAGCCCCGACTGTAGTGTAAAAGCAAATTATGTATAAAGAGTACTTTAAATCGTCACAAAATATACTGTGTATATATATGTTTATATATATATATATATATATATATATATATATATATATATATATATATATTCTACCTCTATGGTTTTGTACATTTGTTTGATAGTAGCAGTGTGTTGGTGTGTTGCAAGGTACAATTAATGGCAATGACAAGAGCAACTAAGGTTGTGTTAAGGCAGTGATCCCCAACCAGTAGCTCGCGAGCAACATGTTGCTCCCCAAACCCTTGGATGTTTCTCCCAGTGGCTTCAAAGCAGGTGCTTATTTTTGAATTCCAGGCTTGGAGGCAAATTTTGGTTGTATAAAAACCAGGTGTACTGTCAAATAAGGTCTCCTGTAAGCTGCCAGTCCACATAGGGTTCACCAAATAACCAATTGCAGCCCTTATTTGGCACCCCATGAAGTTTCTGCATTCCTGTGTTGCTCCCCAATTCTTTTAATTTCTGAATGTGGCTCACTGGTAAAAAAAAGGTTGGGGACCCCTGTGTTAAGGAATGGCCAAGTCATTTGCTTTGTGCATAGGTATTGAATGAGTTCAATCAGAAGGGAAATTGCAGCTGTTATTACTCTTTGTTACTAGATGCACGCTAATCTTTTCACCTGCAGTTTCATTACTTGGCCTGTCTATAACTGGACTGGTTAGGAAAGTCAGCATTTTATCTCCTAGTTGTAAAAATTTTAAAACATGGCAGCTTCTCTCTGCCCTCCTGTGCTATATTTAGCCTATCTACATGGTACCACTGCTTTGCTCACCCTAATGCAGCTTAAAATGAATGTGTAAAGACATCCCCCAAATACAGTTGGTTAGCGGAAGAAAACTTTGCACTGCTGGAATCTGCTAAGCTAGTGATAGTGACATGGCACTAGCTGTTACTAAACTACCACAACTCTCCGTCATCTACCATCTGTTGTATTGTGTGTATTTAGACGTGACCCTCCGCTCTTTTTAAAGTGCTACTAAAAACACTAATGCTATTTCCCTTATGGTGTAATTCTGTGTTCTTGGCTTGTGGGCTGTTCTGTCTTGGGTCTCCAGAACACTCCAGCAGGTCTAGACAGAGACTCAAAATAGACCCTGACATTTCAAATACACACACAGGCCCAATCAATAGTGACTTTCTATGGCATTTTACAATAACCTGTCTTGCATTTGCCAGAATCTACAGATTGCTAGTCCAGGCCTACACTTCAGTATCTTGCACATGGGCATCAGTAGGTTGTTAAAATTACTGCTGACAGACACAACCTGTTATTCCTTTATGGGCAGCAAAACTATGTAAATAGCCTTAACTATCTTAAAATTAAGGGGGGATAGATTTATTATATCCCAAAGCTGCTAAAAGTCCAAATGTGAAAATCCACCATCTCAAATCTGCCGAGGCCATATATAAGTCAATGGCAGATGTCCCTTTTACAATTTGAAGATATTCTTGGCTGGGGTTTTGTCCAATAATCCCAAAAGGTTGGGTTTTTTTAGGGGATAAAAATCAAGTGATTAGTGTTTCAAATCCAATTTTGTATGCTTCGCCATAAAAAGTTGCCATAAGAAAAATTTCCCATTGACTTTAATGCAATTGTACCAAAAATTTGCTGAGACAAAAAAAGTCGCCACAAGAAAAAAAAAACGCCAATTGGCAAGAAATTGTTGCACAAATTTATGGCCTTTTCGCGAACTTGTGGGTGAGGCACAACAGGACAGATTCGCTCATCACTACTCTTAACATTTTTGTGCTATTTATGTGAACTTTATCTGCAAAACCCACTTGTTTACTTTGATTAATTCTTATAAAATATACAATCATTGTATAATTCAGGGCACTTGCACCACCATTGATTCATATGCCCATAAAAATTAGGAATTATTAACAAAGAACAGCAGGAGTGTGTGGCTTCAAATACTATCAAACACAGATACAGAAAAAGAGTCTTCTACAAAAAAACAGCTTTAAATCCATAAAAGTGCTTTCTAGGTAGATAAAAAGAAAGGTCCTCTATAGCATTTGAATAATTTACATAGCATGCATATACAAGAGCACCAAAGAAATCACTAACCCTATTCTTGAAAAGTGCAGTGTTTAATAACTGGGAAGCTTAGAGGTTAATTCTCTTGACTCTGACTCTGGGAGGCTAGGGTTCGATCCAGGTGATTCGTTCTGTATCATCTCCATGTGGTAATTGGCAATAGACTTAATCTTTCTCTTTTTAATCCGACAACAATGGTATGGGGGTTATTTGGAGAATATTTACAGGCTGAATTTATTGTGATTGTCGGCACCCAAGAATGCACTAAGAAGGTCGTTTCACATGATATAATTTCAGTGATGTTTCCTACTCCAAATAGGCATACAAAATATTTAATCTGTTTAATAAAGCCAGGAGCTAGAGTACATGGTAAATGGTGAAATTGAAATTCAACAAGTGAATTTCCCTAAATCCCTACTAGTTTGCAGTCTAATGGATGGTTTGTGTCTGCTGAAGCTGGTTGATGGCATAAAAATAAATGTATTTTAGCACACATATTGAAGAAGGGAATCCATTATCACTGCACATCTTTCCACTCAAAGTGTTAAGTAGCTGACAATGCTTTTGTCTCATATGGGCTGGAGTGCCAAGCAAATAAATATAAAGAAATGAGATCCCAACTGATAGAAGCAGTAATGAAAAAAGGCTTGCACTCCAACACACTCCAACATACAGGCAAAGTAAAAAAAGAATCTTTATTCAAATACTTAATTGTGCACTTTCATGAGAGCATGAAAAGAGTTAGGCCGTGGACATGCCCATGCAGGGCATATTGTAACACATGCACAAAATGCTAGCACCAAACCAGAAGAGTGTGTTTGCTGTTTTACCAGCACAATTAGATCTCCCTCTCTTCCTTAAAGCAGTCCGTGCACATACAGGTATGGGATCCATTATACAGAAACCAGTTATCCAGAAAGTTCCAAATTATGTAAAGGCTGTCTCCCATAGGATCCATTATAATCAAATAATACAAATGTTTAAAAAATTATTTCCTTTTTCTCCGTAATAATAAAAAAGTAGCTTGTACTTGATCCCAACTAAGATATAATATATCCTTTGGAGGCTGCGCCATGGATACAGAATAAACGTATTTCATTTTTACATTTGTGTGAAGGATTGTTCCAACTGAGTGCCTGTCCATATTTCTCTACTGTCTGGATCTTCTCCCTTTGCTGAAGGTTCAGAGCGGTGCACCCGGACCTCCTCATATACTGGTTGAGTTTTTTTGTGACCCATGTTCTCTTTGTTATATATAATTAATCCTTCTTGGAAGCAGGCCCGGACTGGCAATCTGTGGGTTAGGGCAAATGCCAGAGGGGCTGCTATAAGGTGCCATAGAAATTCAGTATTTAGTGGGCTGGTGGGGGCTGTTTGGGTCTCTTTGTGGGCTGATTGAGAATCTGTGATCCTGAAATCCCAGGGCCTATTTTGTCTCTCAGTCCAGGCCTGCTTGGAAGTAACCCCAGCCTATTGGGTTTATTTAATGTTTACCAATAAAATAATTTTGTTTGGTTTGAGCTTGCTAACTGGACAGTCATGGCCACCATAACATAAGGCCACTCATATGTTACCTGTTCTTTCATCCAGTGGAACAGTCAATGTATAGTTAACTTGGTTAATATTTTTTATGGATTTATAACAGTGTCTGCTCCATAAGAATGTAAAACCGAAGCCACAATAAGCATTCAGAGTGGTTAAGTGGGCAAATATTAAGAGTAACACTGATATATATCCCCCCAAGTGCTAGTTGTTTTCTAACATTGCACTTTTTGTATTTAGTACATTTTTCCCACTTTTTCTTCCCACTAATCCATAATTGCCAAATGCCATCCATCTTAATCAATTCAGCAACTTTTTTTTTAATCTTTCTATCAATGACCTCTACCTTTCATCTTCTGCTACCTGACAATTAAATAGTTGTATATGAACTAAAAACACAAAGAACTATTGCAAATTGTCTAAATGCCAATACATTTTTATTTATGTTATGGCTAGAACAACTTCAAATATTACAAAATACTACTTATATATTGTAATTTTGTACTTTGCTGGACCTGTTTAGTTTGGTTTTGCTGGTTATATGTATATACAATCCTTAAAAATGACTTAATGTTTAAAGGAAAGGCAAAGAAAAATGCAATTTTTACTTTCGTTAATGAAAGAAATCTATCTCTAATATACTTTGGTTAAAAAATGTGTACCGTTTTTATAAGAAACCTGACTGTATGCAGTGAAATTCTCCGTTTAATTAATGCTGTGGATAGGAATTGTCAGACGGTCCCTAACTTCTGGCAGGGAAACAATCATACTTATGAACAGCAGGAAGAGCCCCCCCGCCTTACTTGCCCCAGCCATGCAGAACTCAAGCAGCTTTGTTTCCCTGTAGAACAGTCGGCGACTGAGTAAAGATTTGTATTGGTTTTTATGTTTACCTTTACATCCCTTTTACTATTTCCAACTCCAGCTGCAGGGACAAAGATCATGGAGCCAGAAGTTTTTTAATATCATTATAGAGTTTAGGATTGGGGCAGTTGATCAACAAATAGGATCAATTTTAAAAACATGCTGTTGCTTAGTATATCTTGTCCTGAGGATGTTATAGCAAGAATTGTAAAAACCTGTCCTTATCACTTTAATAAGAGGTATAAAAAATTTGCAAAATATTTACCTACCACGTGACCCACTTCTTCTGGCCTATATTTAAACATTGATATTATTAAGAAACCAGAAGTAAATTAATGAAGGAAAATTTAGGCAGAAAATCCAATTTTGGTGAAAATTCTCTTTCAAACTTAACCCTCTCCCTGCTGTCCTGCACTTTACTTACACCACATATTGTATAAATACCTGCTTATACAATGCCTGCATTATCATCAAGAGCTGAAACTTAAGTGCTTTCCAACGTGTTGTGTTATTTTCACAGGACATAAAAATAAATAATGTTCTCTCCTAAACAAACAGGTTATGAGAAACAAATAAAATAACAGCATATGATGTTATAGAATTTAAAATCATGCATTGGGACTTAGTAAGCAATGTATAAACAGTGGGATGAACAGACTGGGGCATTACTATGTTTGTATCATACAGATAATGTAAAATTGATTTAACTTGTTCCTTGTGTCCATCTTATCATGCCTTTCAGCTTCATCTTAATCTCCTTTGAGAGCAACATTCATTCCATGGCAGGAATGCCTTGAATTACCCACTTTAAATTGATACGGTTTTGCTTCTGTTAACATTTAATCACTCTACATCTCTTAATATAATGCTCAAGAGTACGATAAGTTACACTTTTCTAAACACATTGCTGGCATGTGTGCAGTTATATGTATGTGTGTAACTTTTCTATTCCCATATAAGAGGATTATGTGTTTTGCCTGTCAGTATTTGCTAGTGACAGTTCCTATCAGTCCCTATCAGTTCTAGCCAAAGTCCAAGATAAAGATACTTTTATGTATGCCTGCAGCTGAATGGTGAATATCATGCTGGCAGGTTGCATGCCACTTTTTATTATCTTAGATCTCTGTTTACATTTATAATAATGACTTTAAAAATATACAAGGGACGTTTCATTTTTAAAGGACTGTGATTTTTGACCATATGGATTTTGTGCAGAATCCATACAGCTTTCAATACCAAGTACATACAACTAGTTGGCTTGGGTTTATGATTGAATGTCTTTTTTTTTTTCATCTGATTGATCTCCTTTCTTTATGCATGTTCCATAAACAGTAGTCCATAAATATAATGTAGTTGTAATGCCCAGAAAATGTGCCAATTGACCGCAGTAGTGAGCACAGGCCACACAATCCTTCTATTAGTGTCTGTAAATTACCCATCCACTTAGGTTGTAAGCTCTAATGGAAGGGAGCAGCTTCCTTGTCTATCTGTTGCAATTTGTAGATTAGCAATTGTGGATATGAAGAGTTCTGTGTATACTTACTAGTTTCTTCTGTTGTTTTTAGATAGATCTTGTTCCAATTATTTTCCATGTGTCACTATGTTTCTAATATTGAAGTGTAAAGTATCATTTCACCTTCTAAAGCAGCTCTGGGAAGGGTGGGGGAGGGTCGTCAACCCTGTAAACTGTTCTAAACGGATACATTTTAATAGATTTCTTATCTTTGTCCCTGCTGAGCAGAATCCCAGAGTTTCATTACAGGCAGCTGTTAGACTTGATACAATAGTTGCTAATACTCCAGAGTTGCTGCTGAAAATACATTTTGCAAAATTGTAACCGTTTATGTCTGCACCTGAATACATGAATACATCACCAAAAGAGATCCGCTCGTTTGGCGATGTTGCCAAACGAGCGGATCTCTCCCCGATATGCCC
>CM044435.1:73726509-73746005 GCA_024363595.1 Xenopus borealis | reverse complement strand
CCCTTAATTGTCATGCATTAATGCGGTCTGCTCACTACCCAAATAGCAACTTCTTAAATGTCCTTAACTCCCTGTAACACCTATTAGGCACATTTGTGCAGCACAAAATAGAGCTCCTGTTTTTAGGCTACTTGCTGTGTGCATTCTCCCTGCCTATCATGTTGTAGCACTGCCCCTTGCTGGCAAAAGTGGCAACCCTAGTGGGCATAGTTCAGTAGAAAAATTAAGTGTGTTAGGTAAAAAAATTTTTTTAATCAAAGCAGTTTTGATCTTAAACGTGAAACACTGGGTTCTCCTTCAAATATTGTAGTATATTATATGTTATTTCACACAGTTTTCCATGGCAACAGCTACACATATTTATATATGATAGCTATATATACTGTATCTTGTGGTCATATAGGGGTAACTAGACAACCTGATCTACACAAGATATCTGTGCATTTCCTTTACCAAATTTAGGTTTACATAATGTCATTACTGTATACTAAATAATTCAAAGTACATGTAATTGCATGAAAGCTGCTATTAAAAATGCTCATATATAGATCATGCATATCCATTACAGGCGGGCTCAGCTTACTACAGTGAACATTTTCTGGTACCCTCATTAAGTGCTAACATTTGCACCCTAGACGACTGGGTGACTAGAAGGCATTCTCAAGCGATCCTCCACTGCTTCCTGGTTAAAAGTTAGGCATGCCATAGCTTTAGTACAGGGCAACGAACAGCAAGTGGCAATCTAACCAACTTGTTGTGGCCATCAATTGTACTTAAAGGACAAGGAAAGGCAAAAAAATTAAATCCCATTTTTTACTTCCCAGCCATGCAGAATTCAAGCAGCTTTGTTTGTTTCCCTGTTTTGATAATTTATGACTATCCCTAAGCAGCCAAGACCACACTGAGCATGTGTACAGCCTTGGTCTTTCAAAGATGTTTAACAAAGTTACAAGATGACAGCCCCCTGTGGCCAACTTTGAAAGCATAAAACATTTGTTTGATTAAGCTTGTGGTGCAGTATGTTTGTGTTTATGTTTAATATACAAAGTACAGCATTTCTAGCCATATTCTATTTAGATTTTCCTTGTCCTTTAATTCTGGTTTACTGTGGAGAAGTCTTAAGGTAATTTGGACCCTAGCAACCAGATTGCTAAAATTGCAAACTGGGAATATCGCTCTACATCCATTAACTGCAAGGTGAACAACCCCTATAAAATGGAGTGACAAACTGGTTGAAAACCTTTTTTAAGGGTTATAAGGAGTTCCTAAGAGAGTATGTGAACCTGTGAAAGTATGAATTTCTGCACTTCAATCTCTGCTTGTGTGACTGGGGATCCTTCTGCCCATGCTAGCAAGGGAGAGCAAGTTGTCATCGCAAATTATCACTGATATACAATACTACTTAGGAATAAATGTGTGCTTCCTGCCTTCAGCGTTGGCCTCAAATCCTTAAGATAAGTAGAACTAGTGCCAAATGCACAAGGGTTCACTTCTGTAAGCTGTTTTCTTTAGTGGCAGTGGAGAACAATAGGTATTTGGTGCATCTAAGGACTTTAGCTGGGGACAGACAGGGAGATTCGGGGAGATTGTCACCCGCTATTAAACGCCAGGCGACAGAATCTCCCCAAATCTCCCTGTCTGTCCCCAGCCTAATAAACACTTCCCATTTTACAGAATATGGCTTGGTTAGATAACAAATGAGAGATTTGTCTCCTATTACTAACTTCACTAAGCTCATAGTGAATATAAAATGTTGTATAATGGAGGATTATAGGCAACTTAAACAAAACTAGTAATTTATAGGCTTGGTGTCCTCATACCACTACAGTAACAGGCCTATGTTAAGGAATGTTGTGAAATTAAAAACTGAGCTGATAATACTTACTGTATGGTAATTGTAATAATAATGCATGTCACATGAACTACATACACTGTAGGGGCAAATTTACTATTATTCCATAAAAATCCCTCGATTTTATTAGAAATTCAATAAGCATTCCACTATCAAATGCTTTCCTCGATACCGATCGTTCGATTTCACGAAAAAAATCATACTTTTTCCTTTGAGCACTTGAAAAATTCGTATGATTCGAACGATCGATCGTACGAATGGTATTCGAGCAATGGGGTATTTCCATAGGTTTCTATTGCAATTCGGTAGGTTCAATCTGCGAAGTAGGCAGTCGAATAAAATTTTAAAGTCAAAGTCCTTTGATCATCGAATGATTGAATATCCGATCATTCGATCTATTCGATCATTCAAATTTTCGGTATTCGATCATCGAAGTGGCCAAATTTGCATATTCGAGCCTCCGAAAAAAATCGCACGATTGGAATTTGATCGAACTTCCATCCATTTACGTGAATTTTGTAAATTTGCCCCATAGTGTACATCTCTTTCTTTCTGTTTTGCTCGTGTTTAGTGGTACAGGTAATGGGTAACTGAAGTTCTGAATTATTTGTGGTGATTATATTAATAATAGTTGACCAGGAAGTCCGTGATAGAGCACCAACTCTATTGCAGCATGCAGGGAGAATGAACCCCCTCACTCATTGGAACACATGGTAAAGACAATATATTATAGGCACTTTGAAACTTTGCTTTGCTGAAAAATGCATATCTTAAAATAAATTCATCCTCATAAAAGCAGGATGAAGGCTTCTTAGCCAGTGCATGTGTAATGCTAATAGCCAAAGTTCTTAACCACAGGTTGCAGTATGTTTGTGAAGATTCTCATTCACCCAGGTCATGGTATATATATATAGAAATAGTTGAAATAAACTGGACTTGCTGTGTGTTTTTCCTTGAAGACATTTCACCAGTCATCCAAATGGCTTTCTCAATTCTGAAAGCTATTCTGAATTGAGAAAGCCAGTTGAATGACAGGTGAAACGTCTTCAAGGAAAAAAAACACAGCAAGTCCAGTTGATTTCACTTATTTTTGTTGATACCACAGGTTGCAGGTTCCTGTTCTACTTAGTGAGCAGTAGGGTTTTCTGACATTTGGCCATTTCTTCACACAATTGGCTGAGTACCATAAACAGAGTTTTACACTTCTTTTACTGTATCCCAGGGTGTTTACATGCCATATGTGTTGTAATCAAATGTTGTTTATGGTCTCTGCCCAGCAACAATGCCTACATATTCCAGGGTACATAACTACAGGGTTCCATGGCCAACAGACCTAAAATAATACATTTTTCAAATTTATTGTTGAGATGTTTGTGGCTGTTTGCCGACTTCATTTCAGGATGCATTAATTGCCTTTAGCCTTTTGCCTCAATAAAGCAGAATCAGTTTCAGAGGAGATTGATTTTCCTGCCATCAGTGTTTCAGTGTAATTTCAGTGTTGTTTCTGAAATAATGAGAAATATAAATCTGAGTGAAGTAGAATTACATTGTAGAGGATACAGCTCAAATAATAAGTAGTTCCTGCACTTATAGTCTGCCAGCCTGAGGAAGAGTATTCCACTGAATCCTACAGTAACATTGAGCTAATTTTCAGCCTTGGATAAACACAGATTGTGAATCAGCCCCTATGGTCAATCTGCTCTGTTCTGTGCGTGCATTCGGAACCATTGTTTTGGCCCAGGTGCAGGCACATGGAGTGGATTTCGGTGCCAAAATGCATCATGGTTTAGCACTGAAAGCTGCTATTTATGCCTGCACCCTGGCCAATGCAGTGGTTTTGGGTGCAGGCACAGAACATTGATAATGAGTCCCTTCTCTTAAATCCACACAGTCTGCATTTATCTGCAGACTGGGAATCAACCCAGTGTAACCATAGCTTAAGGAGATCATGCCTAAAGCTAGCCATAGAATCAAAGATAAAGTTGATTTACAGACCATGTGTGGATTGTTCGGACATTTTTAGTACAATGGCGATTAGTTGTTTAGTTGATTGGACAGTTTAGAAGATTTCTGTTGGCTTATGATAACGCTGCATGTAGTGCCTATCTGACAATATCAATGGGTGACTGTCACTACTATTTGTTGGAACAAGCAATCATACGATTGCTTTCATGGCCAGAACATCATCTTGTTCTTTTACTACTGTATTTAATCAGAAAAATCTTAATCTGCAACCTTGCAGAAGGCTTCTTTGTTTTCATGTTCTATGAAACACATTTAATGCATTTTGTGCTGCCTTTCCGTGGCTTATAAATATTTATAATTTGTCACATTTGAGTTCAATGGAAACTGAGACTGGCTTTAACTAGCCATGTTAGAGGAATTTAGTGAAGGATCTAGTAAAAAAAAATAAATAAAAGTTCATTTTCCACAGAATTTGATATGTTTGGGCTTCACATATTTGATCGTGTTATGAAAGGTTAAGCTTGCTTCATCATTGTGTCATGTTTGTCCCAGTGTTCATTTTTACAGAACTGGCCTTTGTCTGGCCAACAATGTCATTTTTTTGGCAATTTTTAAACCTTGATGTTAATTCAGTTCCAGATATTAGCTAGTGTAAATCAGGATTATAGAAAGGATTATGGGGATTATCAAACCAGGTGCATAATGAAGCTCTTGAGTTCATCACATTTGAAAAAAATTAAAGGCATAGTAACAAAACTATAACTGTATTTGTGAAAACTGTAATATATTCTTAGATGGAAACATAGTCTCGTCAAACGCCACATGTTAATACTAGTAATTAAAACGTACAGTATTTGCTTATTAAGAATACATAATGTTACATTACATGTGCAGATGTGGGTAGCTAATGATTTCAGTGTACTGTCAAAGATTTCTAAAGATGAGACAAATAAACCATACATCAGTCATAATAAAATACAAGTTTGGGACAGGTTATCCAGAATGCACAGTACCCAAGGTTTTTCAGATCAGGGTTCATTGCAAAAATTTAGAACTCCATACCTTAAAGGAAAACTATACCCCCCGAACAATGTAGGTCTCTATAAACAGATATTGCATAAAACAACTCATATGTAAAACCCTGCTTCATGTAAATAAACCATTTTCATAATAATACACTTTTTTAGTAGCATGTGCCATTGGGTAATCATAAATAGAAGATTGCCATTTTAAAAAATAAGGACAGCCTCCTGGGATCCTAGGATTCAACGGTGCACACAAACATACCAAACAAACTATAAAGTTAGGTCACATGAGCCAATTAACAGACAGAGTTGTGTCTTTTGCTTCCACACTTCTTCCTGTTACAGTTAGAGTTGAAATATTTCTGGTCAGGTGATCTCTGAGGCAGCACACAGACCATCACAAAATGGTGGTTCAAGGCAAGAGATGTAAAAGGGCAATATTTACTTAAATATATATACCAGTTTGGTAAGATTCTTTAATATGTCACTTGATTTGATATAAACTATCTGTTGCTCAAAAATTCATTTTCGGAGTATAGTTTTCCTTTAAGTATACTTATATTTCTCCATAAGGGGTTTCCAGATAATGGATCCCATACCTGTAATATAGAGTTCTAAAATAATTTCTTCAGTTGTATGGATAGTTATCTTAATAGTAAAAACACAAAACTGTACTGAAGTTGTACTGCATGAATATCAGTTTGCCTCAACCACTGTTTAAATTAGCATATAATTAGTGCTAGAAAAGATAATAAATATTGAAAAGTGCAGTTAAGATGTTGCTTGTCTATCCCTTCTCCCAGTGTTTGTAATACATATGTTAGTTTTGCACTTAATAGTTTCTAAATAAAACCCCAAATTTGAGCAAGAGTGGTTATGTTTCTAAAAATGCATGTACAAAACCAAATGCAATGCTTAGTGCTAAATTTGCTTGCTAAAGGAATGACACTGCAAGGGGGCATTAGTTGGATATTTTAATCCCACCGTAGCCAAGTTACCTTGGCATGCTTTGTCTATGCCTGCTGAGGCCAGTATGGACAGTATTTCCCATCTAGCACTGTTACTATTTACATAATGATGCAAACACTGATAGCTGCAGTGAATAGAATAATAACCACTTATATATTTCTCCTTGCAATCTGGTATCTCGGCAAACCTTTACCCTTGTTCACATTAACATTACCCCATAACTTTCGGATTTCCCCTCAACCTGGGAGTTACTGCCAGTTCATCCAAGTAACCTCTACATTTTCCATCTCAGGTTATTGTTTCCTTAGAAGTATCACAAGATTTTATTAATGAATTATATATTATGTATAGAGGGTTAATAGCAGACCTATTCAAGACTTTTTTTTTAAAATTAATTAATCAATTGAAAATCAATAAAATGTGTATAGAAATTGAATATACTGTGTATACTATTCTCTCAGGAAACCATAAATGGATTTCATTTCCCTCTCAATGTACTTTTGATAACCCTCTAAGGTAAAACAGTGTTCCAGTGTTTTACTGCCAGCACATAACAGAACAAATAACTGAATCATGGTTTGAAAGGGTCATTTGGACACCTTGTTTATTAGCCACTGGAAGCTGTTTGACCTCCCTTTGTTGTCTTGTTTCAAAGCAGCATTGTGCTCTATGAATTTTAGAGAATGGACAGGACTCTGGAATTAAGTATACTTTTTCCCCTTGTGAGTTATATACTTGGATATTATAGACATAGGAATGATTGTAGCACTGAGTGCGGTAATGGCAAAATTATTTTGGTAGCTTTCATATTTTTTTGAGTACAGTTGTAGAACAGAGAATTGCACAGATAATTTTTTTAAAGGGATACTGTCATGGGAAAACTAGTTTTATTTTAAAAATGCATCAGTTTAAAGTGCTGCTCCAGTAGACTTCTGTACTGAAATCCATTACTCAAAAGAGCAAACCTATTTTTTTATATTCAGTTTT
Organism: Xenopus borealis; assembly: GCA_024363595.1. NCBI lineage: Eukaryota > Metazoa > Chordata > Amphibia > Anura > Pipidae > Xenopus > Xenopus borealis. The sequence continues at coordinate 73,739,207 of CM044435.1, read as the reverse complement.
GAAATCTGACATGGGGCTAGACATTTTGTCAGCTGCCCCTGGTCATGTGACTTGTGCCAGCACTTTAGGAGGGAACTGCTTTCTGTCAGGCTGTTGTTTTTCCTTCTGAATGTAACTGAATGGAACGCAGTGGGACATGGGTTTTACTATTGAGTGTTTTTCTTAGATCTTTTCTTAGATCTACCAGGCAGCTGTTATCTTGTGTTAGGGAGCTGTTATCTGGTTACCTTCCCATTGTTCTGTTGTTAGGCTGTTGGGTGGGGGAAAGGGAGGTGGTGATATCACTCCAACTTGCAGTACAGCAGTAAAGAGTGATTGAAGTTTATCAGAGCACAAGTCGCATGACTTGGGGCAGCTGAGAAACTGACAAAATGTCGAGCCCCGTGTCAGATTTCAAAATTGAATATAAAAAAAATCTGTTTGCTCTTTTGAGAAATGGATTTCAATGCAGAATTCTGCTGGAGCAGCACTATTAACTGATGCATTTTGAAAAACCATGTACAGTTGTACAACATAGAATTCCCAAGAATGCAGAATTGTTAAACAAAAAAAGTTTCCCTGTAAAAACTAAAAAGCCCTCTTTCGAAAATGGGCCAAATATACCTGTTTTTGATCGAATTGAAATTGTTCAAATGATTTTCAATTCGAACGATTTTCAAAAAGATCCTTCAAATTCCTAGGATTTTCAGGACAGGCTTTCGGAGGTCCCCCATAGGCTAAAATGGCAATTTGGCAGCTTTAAGGTGGTGAAGTGTTGAATTTGAAGAATTTTAAAGAGACAGTACTTCAAAATTCAAATTTTCAACTCAAATTGAATTTTGGGCTGTTCGATAATCGAAGTAGCCCAAAATTACGTGGAAATTCACAATTTAAAAATTCTAATTTTATTCGAAAATTCACTTTCACCCTTCGTAAATGTGCTACTAAATGTGTAGCCTTACAAAGTTTTTGTTTTTTTTAATTTTCTCAATTTTTTTTAATTTTTCCCCCCTGAATTTTCAGGAAAATGTATTGAGAAATAACCTGTGCACATATATTTCAGAAAATAATGGGATACATTTGGATTTTGATAAACAACCCCCATGTGCAAGATATAATGATGTATCTTCATTGGCGATGCTGCTTACAACTAATCTATGCAAAATAAATGGTATAGAATAAGCATGCTCATAGATAAAACTGCTTCAGACTATTCTGCTGCCCTGCTTCCCATCTTGTCCCTTGTCCCTTTTGACCCTCTTATTGTTATGCAGTACTTCAAAATCAAAATTGTGGATAGAATTTAAAAAGTACCCAACAGAACCATCTAAATAACATAAATATTCTATTTTTATATTTCTTTCCACTCCTGCAGTTACACCCCACTGTCGTCTTCTGTTACCAAAGCTTATTCCCTGTATTGAAGTTCTTTGTCATTATTTAAAATGGAAATATATTGCCAGTACCTTAATTCTTTTTAATAATAAAACAACTCTACTGGCTATAATTGTCAATGCATAATGTTTATTCCGGATTGTTACTGCAGGATACATAATGGAACATATGTTATGGATTTCTGTTGTAGCGTTTTGCAGTTTTTACTTTGAAATATTGTTGCTTTTATTTGATAATTTGCTGATGTATTTCTCCAAACTTTAAATAAAATGTTGAAAGGAAGTGTATCCAAACAGAGCAAATAGCAATACAATGTATGTATTTTTTCAGGATGGTAGTGCAATCTCTTAAATATAATTTGAAAAACTGTAATGTATGTATGGCGCCAGTTCATGTCAGTTTAGATTATGTAACCACATGAGTTAGGTGAAATGGTGTGAACATACTCTGTTCATGTCAAAACCTTCTAAAAGTTGAAACAAAGAAAATCAGTAAGTGGCTCTTTGTAGGTCACCTTCAATCTCACAGTAGTCACAAGTTTCTTACTGACCCAAAATTCTAAATTGAAGCTACTTCAATAATTTGTTCTAAATGTGTTCTTTCTGGCTAAAAAAGCTACTAACCCCAAAATGCTGAATGATGAAATACTTCCTTGTTGGGAGTGCATTCCTGAGCAACACCAGCCTGTACACAGATACATTTGCGAAATACTTTGTTTCCTATTTAACTGAATAAGAAACCACACTCTTCAGGGACTAGTACAAGTATGGGATCTCATCCATAAATCTGATATCCATGGGAAGGCCCTCCCCATAGAGTCCATTTAAAACAAATAATTCTACTCTTTGCTTACTATACCTGGTCAATTTTTAACACTTAGATGGCAAATCTTGTGCTTGTTACTACATAACCACTATGTGTTAAACTGTAGTGTGTGCTCTGGGACAATTCCAGTCCTGGCATATTAAAGCTTTCAAATTCCACTGATATTTATTTTGCTTTGAAATATGCAGCTTAGGGCTCCAAGACATCTCTGTTTGTCAAAATGAATTCTGCACATCCTCCAGTATAGATACTGTAAATGATATAAACACACAGGGCTGTTTACAGTATGCAAGAGGACTTCCTCTTTTATGCTCAGTCTGGCTTCATTTACTGTACATCTTAGAATGCAACCAGTTAGGATTGAGGAAACAAATCATTATCTCAGACAGACAGGTATCCAAAATTATAAATAGCTTTTGCTTTATTCTTTCCTGGTGTCGGAGCAAATCAAATAATTTAACTTAGCAGATTTTACTTTGCTTTATATTTCCCATCGGAAGGAGTTTATTTAAGAACCCAGGTCTTGTATTTTACTGGTTCCTTTGATATAGTACAAAGACTCACAATAAGACTCATTACAGAAAATTCAGTTACAAGAGATGACATATAAATAGACCTTAATGGTCACAATCCTTGCAAATGGATACTTACTTATGTTTCAGTGTTTCGTATTTTCCTTTTGCCTGACATTTCCCGTAATTGTAATTTTAATAATGATGTGTCTGCTAGACCTAGCAGATATTTGTAACCACGTGTGCCTTACAGCAGCATAAAGGTAGCATTTGTGTGCCAAGAAATAATAAAGAAAGCAGTTAAAAAAAGCAGATGCTACAGCGCTGTTTCAAAACAATGTGTTTGGCTTTGTGGGACTTTATTAATAATGTATAACTATTATACCATTATATTGCTTTCAGTGGTAATAGATTATCCAAAACAACTTTAGCTAACAAATAGGCAGTCAAATAGAAAATATTTCCTAGTAATAACGGTCTGTCGCAACTCAGATGTGAGTAATTTTCCATTGTATCACTTTGGATGTGTCCTGGAATTGTGGATAATTGTTTGCTAATTGTTTTACAGCAGATTCCAAGTGAATAGATACCTCAGAAAGTCAAGGGGCATTGCCAAAAAGAAAAGCACCTCTGCTAGAGGTTTCATGCATTTCTCACAAGAAGCTCCCAGTGTGCCATACTGGAAGCCTTCACTATACAATTGTCACAGACTGCAGCGGGGGGAAGGAGGGGCTTATTGACCAATAGAGATAATTTTCTCCAGTACAAGAGCATTACACAGCAATGTGGCTTGGTCTGACCTTGCATTACTGAAATGTCACCTTTCATTTGACTTTTTCTATGCAGGCACAGTTTTAATTTGTTTAATCTGTCAAAATAATCATCGCTGAAAATATGATTGTTTGCCAGGAAACTGATGAATTGCTTTAGACTCAGTTGTTCAGTTTTCTTTCGGGTAAGGAAGGCACTCATGGAACACTAAAGTGAAACTTAATACAGCATTCCTTTACAGATAGGATTACCATCTTGAAAAATTACCCAATGTAGAATTATTATAATACATGTGCCTTGATCAGCAGATGTATTGGTTACAGCCAATGAAATGTATACCATTGCTTCCAAGATATATGTTCAGCAACATAGTAGTTTAATTCCTAGAAAACAAAAACACAGATTACCTACCTAGTGTCTTTAATAACTTATCATTCATTGAGATGTAGAATATAAATATTGGAACATTATTTAGGGACAATGAATAAATAAATGAAACAATACTGACCTTCCTTTCTCTGGCGCCTCTGTTCATATAACATGTGATGTTTACTCATGGGTTGGTGAAATCCTAATTTATAAAAAATGTATAGATGTTAAATCAGAATGGCTTGTCCAGAGCAGAACATGTCTCATAATGCCCTTGTAAAGCTATCATTGAACCCTATGCTAATATATGCAGAAGAGATTGCACAACAATCAATCAATCAATTCTTTTTTAAAAGGCCACAGTATTCAGAAGAATGCAGGGTAGACCTGTGCTTTTAGAAAAGTGCTCAGACATCATGGTTCATAATGCAGATTAAGGGTGCTGCTTTAAAGGCACCTATTGCAGTAATAATTCTCCCTGTCAGAGGTGCAGGATAATAAAGCCCATGCTTTTGTTGGGGGGAAACAATACTGTTTGGGTCAGCAAATGCTCTTAGTGAGTGCCATGCCATCTGCACCAGGAGGGAGCTCCTGGCAGAGCCTGACTGGCAACACCCCAAACACAAAGCACCCTCTGGCCCCCTCCTTGAGCCTACCTTCTTATTCTATCAGCCACACCGGGGGCTAGGGGGGGGAAGTCAGAATATGATCTGGCTTCTGCGCAAGGACTGGCTCCTGACATTGGCTCCTGGTGTTTATATCAAGTCAATAATGAGGACTGTCGCAGCTGATGCATTTGTCTGATGTCGCACCCAGGGTCAGGCCATGCAAACAGGACGCCCAGGTGGCTACCACTCCCCCCCCACCGTGAGTATGCACGTGCGAGAGGGGTGAGGCGAGAGCAGCAGGGAAATGAACTGCCTAGACTAGGGGGTAATCAGAAAACTTTTGAACAGGTACCTGCCCAGCACCCCCACATCATTGCACCCTAGACAGGTGCCTCTTCTGCCTACCCCTAGTTCAAGCCCTGGTCACACCCATGCAAGTAATGAGTGAGCCGGGAGACTGTAGAAATGGAAAGGTTGTGAGAGGAGGCTGAGTGTCAATATTAGCAGTGTGGGTACATTATAGCAGAAATTTAGTGCAAAGTTTAAGGATGTAAAATAAGTAATCCCATTCTACAGAGTTGAACGGCACTTCTTGTCATTTAAATGTGTATTATGGTGTTGATCAGATTTGGATGTGAATTAGAAGTGGCTTAAGCTTATATTTGTTGTGCTTTGTAAAATTGTACAATAGTGAATATGAATCCTTATACTGGACAAAACTAACACATGATTCAGGAAGAATATTCACGTACAAATAAGTTTCATAAAATTCTACATCTGCTAAATAAACTAATACAATTTTGGACGTTAAGTAATTCTACTGCTGTATTACGTTATTTTACTTTGATATCATTAGCCTTAAATATGGTTCTTTTTGATATGGCTACATAATACCTCAAATAAGAACTGTATAATGAGTAGTTGTATATACAATTATAATGTGCATTAACAGAAGCAACAATTGCCTATGGGCTTTCCAGAACTATAAAATAGATTTATTTGATCAGGATTACTGATTTCAAAAGTATTTAATTTCTTTGCATTAGGAGAGCTTCTGAATATCTTCCATAAAGCAATTTTCTTTTTTAATGTGTATATTTATATTTATATTCTATATATTTTTTTTTTAATGTTTTTATTACACAAGTAGTTTTCTGAAGTTGCTATCCCTGCATGCCCAGTATATGCATGAGTATATACAGTACATATAACTGTGGCTCAAATTACTTTTTATTATTTTATTTACTAGAAATGCAGGTAGAGAAAAGTCTATGTGCCATCACCTGCTGAGTCAGCCTGTGACCTCACCAAATTGTGACCTCAATAATGTGAAAGTATAAATTTCCATGCTGTGGCTGACCCTTTCTCTTTCCACTATCCTAAATATGCTACCTCTGATTTCCATGACCTGTATAAAAGAACTCAACCTTTTTGCTTGTGCCTTTATATGGTCATGAAACTCCTCAGTGACTTATAATATCCTTATATTATTCATTGTTCACTGAATAAAACTGATTTATTAAACTAGAATTCTTTCTCCATATTTTCTGTGAAATATCAAGCATTTTCCAAAAAGTTTTTTTTTTTTTTACTGTAAATATGTGAAGTAAAGCCCTATGTTTCTGGGACTCCATTGAACGGAGGAGCAAATCTTCTGATGAAATGTTGCTTAGCAAAAAAGGGCAGTGTGATTGGCAGCTAAGTGGAAAACACTTTAGACAACAGCAATAAGCAGGCCTGGGTGCCTAGCACTTTGTAACTACTCGTGAAATAACAGTAGGGTTCACTAAATGCTTTTCTGCTTCAAGGACTGCTCAGTGTGCCAATGACAGTTCTGCAGTGCTCTAAAATCGTTAAATTTTGAAGCTGCAGAATTCAAATGAATGAGCAAAGAACCTGTTATCAGCAACACTAGTTTTTTTAACTTGGAGAAGATATGTGAATAACGAATGCCATTGAGGTCTGAATAAGTGGTGACTGACTGATGGAAAGCAAGCCAGACAGGTTAATATAGAGAGTAATGTAGCAGAAATTTTAATCTGGTAAAAGTACGTAACATCTTGGCTCAACACATTTCTATAGTAGCAGTAAAATCTGCATAGTGTACAGCTATTCAGTGGAATAACGTTTATATTGTGTATAACGTTTACTATTGTATAGTTGCATCTCTGTATGTATCCAGTTTCTTGAACTGCATTATAAATTTTAACTTCTGTTTTTTTGCAGGGGAGCTTTTTCTGAAGTAGTTTTAGCCGAAGAGAAGGCAACCGGTAAACTTTTTGCTGTGAAGTGCATTCCAAAGAAAGCCCTAAAAGGGAAGGAAAGCAGCATAGAGAATGAAATTGCTGTTCTAAGGAAGTAAGGCTTTAAATACTTTTACATATTATAATGCATAATATTTTTTTTTTCTTTAATATTCTTTACACGTCAGTATTTTCTGAAATTGAGCTAAAACAAATTTGCCAGTTAAAATTGTCCCAACAGCTTCATCCTTGATGTATAAATAGATTTCACAGCTTCACTTTCCCCTAGGTTATAATATTGAAATGCTTCTGATCTAAATCCTCAGGTGCAACTCAAGCCATTTAAACCATGATATAAGCATCTTTGACTAGTCCACACATTCTCCTCACTAACTATGCTCCATCTCTTTACAGGACTATTATATTCTTTAAATATTGATCTTCTGTCAATTTATGCACATACTGACATTTTATGGTTATCCTTTTACATTATATATGCTGACTCTGGGGTTCCTACTGGAACAATGCCTGTGTAATTCTTTTTAACATTTCTTGCTGAACAACTCCCTAATTAGATCAGTACTTGATTTGGCTATGTCTGCTGTTGAATTCTGGAAGGAATGCATCTGAGGAAGCCAAGATTTCAAGTTGAAGCAAGTAATACCTTCACAGAAGCTGTGGAAACAAACCAAAAAGAGAATAATTAGACATATGGTACTAGGTTTTTTTTTTTGCAGGGCCAGCCCTATCAAAGGGCCCTATTGGAACCATTTTGTCGGGGCCCCCTAGACAAAGTGTTGTGACTCCACAGTGTACAGTTTCCATTGTGTGCATCTGGAGAGTTGTATAAATTTTTGTTGTAAAATATTAAGGTTTAATTAACTGGTATAAACAGTACCTACAGGTACAAGTTTGCAATTAAATACCCTAGCACAGTATTGTGTGCACATTTAACCCTAGATTTACTGTAACACATTTGAGCCATTTGGTTTATTTTCATCTCATTAGATATAATAAATGAATCGTGTTACATAAACAAAAATAGAATACTTGCTATTTGCTAACTACTTAATTTCCTTAAAGGTTATTAAAATCCACAGAAAATATTTGGGGGTTTGCTTAAAGTGTTTCCTCACTCCATAACTGCATTGTTATTAATTAATAAATTGATTCAGACCTAGAAATGTGGGGCATACAGAGACAGGAGAGAGAGGGAAGTGGATATAGGGCCACAGGGACTTGAGAGAGGAAATAGGGGCATAAAGGGAAAGGAAAGAGGTAGGGAGGAAATAGGGGCACAAAGCCTGGAGAGAGGAAATGGGGCACATGTGCTATATGCACTTATATTTGTCTGCAGTGGCAGTAAATAAGCCCTTTGATACCACTAATTTCTTAACGTGATAATTACCTGTGAAAGCAAAGTTATAACATTCAATAAAATACACTGGAGAACTATTCATGATTTGTTCTCAAGAACTATTTCTACCTGCTTTGTGGATCTATGGACACTACTAAACATACAAATCATAGACCTTAGATTTGTTCCCATTTGGAAAATTTCAGAAATAAAGATATTTAAGTCTGTATATCGGACGTCCATATCTGTGGTGGCCTTTTTTTCATTAGTGGTAAATACCTTACTGATTCCTTGTGGAACTAATAGGGGAAGGGAGGAAATAGGTGCAGAAGAGAGGGGAAACAGGGGCAGAAGAGAGGGGAAACAGGGGCACCGAGGTAGAAAATAAGGACATACAGGATCAGCAGAGAGAGTAAAGTAGTAGGGGGTACAAGCAAGAGGGAGGAAGTGGGTTCACACAGGGCACTAGGCACAAAGGAAATAGGAGAGTGTACTGGGCCAATCACGTTGGGGCAGGCTGGGCCTATCGGGGTAGGAGTGTGCTTGGCCTTTGGAGATTGAGTTAGGCTGGGCATATCTGGGTTGGGCGCGGACAGGGCCTGTCTGGGTTGGGGGCCAGCTTTATGTGCTAGGGGAATTCTTATCCATGCTGCCCCCTGGCATACGGCCCTAGTGGGCCAAATTCTTCCAATCTGCCGGCCCTGTTTTTGTGGCATAAAATTAGATTTAGGTAAATAGATGTTTCTGTCTTTATTTTAACGTGAGGATTACAATAGACAAATTTGTTTTAATCAGTTCTGTAAATGTCTCAAGTTAATTTCTGCATATAATTGTAAGAAGGGTGTTATCAGAATTTTCTTAATTAGTGGAACATTTAGCTCTAAGATACAGGTCTGAATCTCTTGCTGCCATAGAAACTAGCATCTATTTATTAACGATAAGGGAATATAAAACATACATGTTTAACTAGTATCTTTGAGCACTCTAAAAATACAGATACTTGGCAAAGAGCAACTAAAGCACTTTAGGGGAGCAATAAAAGCCTTCTCTTTTCAATGCTAAATGTTCTCCTAGTGATCATGAATTTCCACATGTACAATGACAACAGACATATTGTTGATCCATAGCCACTGCTTCACTAACGTTGCTCGTATGCAAGTTAAGCACAGTAGAACCCTGATTTTATGTTTCCCAGGGGATGGCCTCAAAATGGTAACCAGTAAAATCCAGGGAGAAAAAGACTCCACTTTTCTGTATGGCATCAACTCTGAGAAAACATAACAATCCAGGTTCTACCGTATAATATAAATTAAAAAGACTTGGTTACCTCACCTTAAGTAGTTTGCAATCCAGCAGTGTCTATGCCACAACTCAACTTACAGTATTGTAGCAAAATAGGAAAGAATAATTCAGCTCAACAGCAGGAGTGATTACAATTGCAAATATTGAACCCTTTAAATTATAGATCATAGAGTCTATGTTCTGCAGTACTTCTGAGTGGAAGGCAAACCTGTCTTTTGTAACTTGATCCCACATAAAATACAATAAATGTGTTGATTTTGCAGTAGCTGAGGTGACCTCAGTGCAGCTGCTTGCTTTTGGTGGGGTTCCTACATGTCATACAATTCTATGCATCCTGAACTGCTGACATTCATATTTATGATATGCTTTCTTGGTATATAATGACATGGGACATAAGATGCTGTCAGAGACAAGCTTTGAGATGATTTCCATTTATTTAATGAAAACAGCTTTGCAGCTTAATAGTTTTGAGAAATAAAAGACATATTTATCCAATTTGGATGTTTACTTTATATATGGTTTCCTGGGGATAACTCCCACCTGGTGCAAAACCTGAAAAAAACCCTATTTCTCTCTGCCCCTCATCACCCCAGCATTTGCATTGCTCACACGGGTACTCAGGGGAGAAGTTCAGGGGCAGTCTGTGGTTGTGTCTGTTTAGGGCTCCTTAGATGTAGGTGGTAGAGGCTTTAAAGATGTGGGTGGCTTGGAGGACATTTTAGCCATAGTTAAGACTTATTATGTACAGTATATTACATATATAGAGTGTTTAAGGTAGCACTTATATTTTTAATAATAAATATATTTATCATCCTATATTTTTGTAATAACATATCTACCTTGGTTTTAATTTCTTTTTTATATCAATCTCCGTTGGACTTTACTGGACTGAGGCACTATCTGACATTTCCCATGTCTTCCTGAATGCCAGTAGACAGCCACAAAGCAATACTTCTTGTGTAATTCCACCATATAAAAATATTTCAATTAGACCCTGTTTCAGGCCCTTGGACACACCGGAATTTTTAGTGGATAATATTTTTCTTTTTCGAGATTTATTATATCCCGATGCTCAAAATGCCCAAATCTGAAAAACCGACATTTCAAACCTATCCAGGTCATATATAAGTCAAGGGGAGATGCCCCGATCCCAATTGAAGATATTGTGGATTGCACTGGGTTAAGCCCAATAATTGGCTCTGCAGTTAAAGTAACGAAAAAATAAAAAGCATTTCAGTCAACATCTATAGTCTATATTGAAAAACTAAGAATACATTTCGTTATCATGTCACTTTGTTTAATGCTATCAGTAGTAGAAGAATATTTATATGCAGATATGGGACCTTTTATCCAACATGCTTGGGACTTGGGGCTTTCCGGATAATGGATCCTTCTGTTATTTGGAGCTTCATACCTTAAGTCTACCAGAAAATAATGTAAACATTAAATGAGATCAATAGGCTGGTTCTGTTTACAATATGGATTAATTCTATCTTACTTTGGATCAAGTACAAAGAACAAGGAAATCATTTTTAAAAATTTGGAATAGATGGACAGAATGAAGTCTATGGGAGTCGCCCTTTCCGTAATTTGGAGCTTTCTGGATAAACGGTTTCCGGATGATCCTATACCTGTATTAATATTTTTAAAATCCCTAGTAATTTTACAATTCTAGAATGAATAAAAAAATGGGCTGCAAACATTCTGAGATGTTAGTTACAACAGACAATTTGATCCAAAAAAATGCAAGCTAAAGCTTTGCTTTCGTCCCCTGAACACCATTTCACCATACAAATATTTAGTTATCAGATTATCTGCACCTACCCAAACCCAACTTCTTACGTCATGGATGATGTCAAAAGGAGCAGGATCCAGCAACATTATTTACTAGCTAGCTGTTGCTAGTGTCCATAGCCTTAAGTTGCACTGGGCATTACCTACTATAATACTAACAGCATAACGGAAGCATATAGATTATCTAGTATATATACAAATTCTTTCATAGCTGTTCTATAAGACACAAGGTCAGACCAGCACTATGCCTACACATTGCTTAAATGTTTCTTACCTACAGTATGACCAAGCTAGAAACAGTCTAAGTTGCCTGCAGAAGGAAAATATGGTGTATCTGTGCAGCAGCTATACATGAGTCCCCTAACAAGACACAATAAACAGGCAGATACATTTTTAGAACTCATAGCAGTAAATATTTTACCAGTGCAATCCATGAAATTCCTTGTGTAAATGAGCATGGAAGGTTGCCCAATACTGTGTCAATGGCAGCTGTTTAACATTTGCTTTGCCTGTTAATTAAATCCGTCCTTTTAAGAGCCACTGTAATCTATCTGTTTGAAGTATGACACACATTTGGTGCACTTGGTGCATGCATTCAGTTCTTGCAGGTGAAGAATGGAGCTGCACAATCAATTCCTACACAGGTTGCTTTTATAATACCATAATACTGATGCGGTGCGGTTATTAAAAATAAAATCCCATTCTCACCCTGAAAACTATAGGCCAGTTAGTTTGACATCCGTGGTAGGAAAGCTTTTGAAGAGGATATTAAAGGCTTAGATACTGGAATATATGAGTTTGTGCCAGCATGGTTTTACACGTAACAGATCTTGCCAGACTAATGTAATTGCCTTCTGCAAGGAGGAAAGCAGAAACATAGTACCACACAGAAGGATACGGATTAAATGTAAAGAGGTGTTTGGTGTTGATAAATGCAAGGTTATACACTTGGGAAAGGGGAAAATGTAATATAAATGCTAGTTATACACTTAATGGAAATGGGTTGGGGTCTCCTTAATCAAGAAGAATTTGGGGATTTTTGAGACTGTGTTGGTTAGTGTTTTCTAAAGCTAGTGAAGTTCAGCCTTGAATAAACAAAAGAGCATTGATTCGAGGATTAGAAACATAATTTTGCTCTTAACAGATACCCACAAGTTCTATGACCTGTTTAAATTTAAATTTACCCTTCAGACTTATGACTTTATATGGTCTTGAAACTACTATGTGAATTCTAATATCCTTATATTTTGCAATTATTCAATATATATTTATATAATATAAAGTAAGGCACTCACAGGACTTAAAATATGGTGAAAAAGAGTTTATTTGTTATTCCAATGTTTTGGTCTGCCTTGAGACCTTTGTCAACTTTGACAACAGTCTCAAGGCAGACCGCAACGTTGGAATAAGAAATAGACTTTTTCTCTTTTCTACCATATTTTAAGTCCTGTGAGTGCCTTGCTTTATATGATATTCTATATGGCTTCCCTGCAGTGTGCACCCAGGCTTTTTCTCCAGCGCAGCTATTTTTCCTCTATATATA
>CM044435.1:73681420-73719733 GCA_024363595.1 Xenopus borealis | reverse complement strand
CTATTAACTGATGTGTTTTGAAAAAAACATTTTTTCCCATGACAGGTTCCCTTTAACTACGTGTTTTGCAAAACCTTGATACAGTGCATGTTCTCCTTATTTTTAGTTCTTTTAACAGAGATACATGCCTGCCTGCCCCTCCGCTATCTCTACTTGGATGTCGCAACGCTACCTTAAATTAAGCTTCTCAAAAATGGAAATGGTTCTCTTTCCTACAACTAACACCAGGAATATCCTGGAAGTATCCATCATAGCTTTCACGGACGCCGCCCCGGAGCCGTGCCAGGAGCTCCGGGAGGCGCGTGCTGCATTCCTGGCATCGCTCCCACAATGGCGGCGCCCTGAGCCGCCTCGTGGGTAGTGGCGCCGGGTGATGACTTCATCGCGCAGCGTCAGGCGCGATGATGTCACGGCTCCATGTTTGGCACCAAAATTTGAAAATTTAAAGGCACTAAGGATACCTGTATGGCGCCCAAGTATAGGCTTTATTTTCTGTGAGCCTGGGTGTGCTAATTTTGTGTCCTGAATCCTGTTTCTGATCTTGTGCCTGACCCTGATTCTGTGCTGCCTGCCCTTGTGACTACTGCCTGGACTTTGACCTTTCTTCTATGTTATGCCTGAACTGTGCATTTCCTTGTATCCACTGGAAGGCTTCCTCCTGGATCCTAACTACCTCCCTGAGGGAGCTGCTGGCCCCCTGACAAAATAGCTAACAATTCCACTATCACCCCCTCTCCCCAGGCCCAGTTCCTTGGGGTTATCTTAGATTCTGCCCTGTCATTCACTCCTCATATCCAGTCACTTGTTAAATCATGTCGCTTCCACCTAAGGAACATATCCAAAATACGATCACTCTCTTGTCATATCATTTCTAGACTACTGTAACTCTCTTTTAATTGGCCTTCGCTCCAGTCCATAATGAACACTGCCGCGAGGCCTATACACGTCAGCAACGCTCCTCCTCTGCCATGTCATTCTGCCAATCCCTGCACTGGCTTCCACTACCCTTCAAATTAATGACCCGGACATTCAAAGCACTTCATAACTCTGCCCCACCCTACATCTCTTAACACATCTTTATATACTCACCCAACTGCTTACTACGCTCCTCTACTGAGCTGCTATTAAACTCTTCTCTCATTACCTCCTCACATGCTCGCGTTCAAGACTTTGCAAGTACTGCACCCCTGCTCTGGAATTCTCTCCCACTGTCTGTCCGACTTCCTCCAAACTTTCTGCTTTCAAGAAATCTCTTAAAACGCACTTATTTAGAGAAGTCTACCCTCACTTTTAACTACCAAATGCAATACCAAATACAGTACCACATCTCTCACCCATTTAATTCTGATCTAGCTCACTCCCACACCTTGTGTATTATTCCCTTCCCTTTAGATTGTAAGCTCTTTCTGCATGGCCTTCCTCACCTCTTGTACCGGTATTGATTGTGATGTATGTAACTCCATATGTTCTATGTATGTAATCAATGTGATTTAGTTGCATAAACACATTTACTTTACAGCACTAGAAAATATGTTGGTGCTATATAAATAAATGTTAATAACAATAAATGTATTTACCAACGTTAGAATAGGTTTTAGATTCAATATTTGTTTTTTGCTTTAGGATTATATTATGGTTTAAAACAGATAAAATGTATTCGCCTTTCCATATTTCCCACCATGTGTTTTTTGCCCTTATTACCCTTATAATCTTATAAGTATACTTTTCCTTTATAAGGTTCTTACAGATTCACATTAAAATACTTCTGATCTTCTGAACAAGATATCTTGTATACACTGATATGCCTTGGCAAGTATAAGGCATGGAACCCTTTCTGGTAGAAGATCCATGAATTTACTTAAAAGAAGCCCACAAATGAAGATTGTTCCAACAGAAAGCAATGTAGAACTAGCCATAAAATACTATACATTTTTCTCCTAAAGTAAATGGTAGGGGTCCCCAATCAGGGTCTGAACAAGGGCATTTCAGGAATAGGAACAAGGCTTTGGAATTAATGAAGACCCCCTTTACCTCTTGTAACTTTAAAAGCCGAATTTCCGGGTTTTAACCTGGAAATTTCACTCCGCTAGAGTAAAAAGTGCTATTGTGCTCAATGCACTAGCAATGCTGCCCCCCTGTGACCCGCTCCAACACTGCCTTTTAAGCTTGTGTCGGGAGTAGGGTTGCCTCCTTTTCTGGAAAAAAATACCTGCCTTCCTATGTATTTAACCTTCTTCCCTATTAATAGGCAACCCTAGTCGGGAGATTTGGCGGCATATGAGCTGCCTCAGATGGCAGCAGCCCCAGAATCGGTTCTGGATACAATGAATTCAATTAATTAAATTAAAATATGTGTGCTAAGGGGAAATTGAAACCATTGCATTTACTCAACATTTTTAGGCCATGTGCCAGACCTTTTAGCCCTAGACATGCTAGTAAGATTACTTCAGAAAAGGGATAACCATCACTAACTTTGAACATACCAGTAAGACAACTACATAATATGAATTATGAACACATTAACCCCATCCATTCCAGTAGATCACTGCAGAAATGGACTGAGCACATTAAGCCAATATATGCCAGGAAGATCACTGCAGAAAGGGACACTAAGCATATTAACCCCAGGCAAAGCAATAATCACTGCAGAAATTAATTATGAGTACATTTACCTAAGTCACAGGGCCGCTCCTGCCACGAGGCAAGGTGAGAGTGGCAAAAAGCTGCCTCTGGTAAATTTCAGAGCTGAATTTCCATTTTTTTTATTGAAATTTGGCAATAGCGATTACTGCACTAGCGATGTGGTCCCCCCATGGACCTACTATGTCACGTGCAGAGTTGGGGCAGCATCGAAGCTGCTGCCTCAGGCAGTATTAACTCGCTTAGACATAAGCAGAACATCACAAACTTTTCTTCTTTCTTTTATTCTGTACAGTTTGCCCCACTCTGCTTCTTGCAGCTTGAAATACCAGCATAAACATGAGTTATACCTCCTACATTAGGTCTGCAAGTGAATGGTCCATGGAGCCCTGTGAGAGGGGGTGTAATCAAGAATTTTAGATATGCACTTTCAAATTTCTTCAAATGTATTAATTTGAGTGCAACATATATTTGGCTAAATTCAATAAAGACTTTATTATCAAGTCTCTGTTCTTTTAAGTGCTACATGCTGCATTGCTTCTGAATATACAGGTGTTATCCTGTGTGACAATGGATTATATTAATTGGTCCTTGAGAAACCTCAGGAGGACTAAAGTAACAGAAAGGGAAAGCACAGAATTATTCATCTGTGGAAAGCATCCTATTTTCATTCAAATCACAATGTGAATTATCATCATCAAAAAGAACTGCAAGTATCCTTAAGTTAGAGTTTGAATAACTCACAAGTTATGAGGAGGATAAGGAATAAAATAGGGGGCAACAATGTGCAGCCCCAGCCTGCCCCTCATGAATATGGCTTTCGTGAATGCAGGCAGCACTGTATTCATGGGAGAAATGCTGGGTCAATTCTGGAACAGAAAGACCTGCACTTTGGGGCTGAGGGGACAGGGTGCAAAAACCTTGGTTGGTTGCCCTGTACTTTGTAAATGAGCCACTTTATGCATTTGTGTAATATGTAAATGTTTCCCAGTCTGGCTGAAATAATCAGTAGTGAGGTGTTCAAGTCTTGGCTAACTAGTAGACTGTAGTATGTTTACAGTAGATACAGATGGAGCAGGTTCAGCTGAAGAATCTAAATATTCACACTGCACATCAAGAAGAATTCTATTGTGTATGAACAAGATTTAGATACTGCTTGTCTGTTTAATAATTAGATATTTGATTTAAATTTTGTGTCTGGATTAAGAACAGTTAGCATTTTCAAAAATGTACATTAAACAAACCAAACAACCTAAAACATCTTTTGGACTTTGTAAAAGTGTTTTACAATTCTAAAATAGGTACCCAAGAGAAGTTACATAGTTACGTAGTTAAATTGGGTTGAAAAAAGACAGTCCATAAAGTTCAACCCCTCCAAATTAAAACCCAGCATACACACACACCCCTCCACTCTTTCACACAAACTGTATATGCCCATAGCTATACTATGGGGCAGATTTACAAAATTCACGTGAATAATTTGAAGTTCGATCAAATTCCAATCGTACGATTTTATTGGACATTTGAATATGCACATTTGGCCACTTCGATCACGAATACGCAAAATTCGAGCGTATCGAATAGATCAAATAATCGGATATTCGATCATTCGACCATTCGATGATCGAAGTACTTTAACTTTAAAATTTTATTCGACTGCCTACTTCACCAGATTGAACCTACCGAATTACTAAAAAAGCCTATGGGAATCCCCCCATAGGCTTTTTTTTCTATCACCTGCTCGAATACCATTCGTACGATCGAACGCCTCGATCGTTCGAATCATACAAATTTTTCGAACAATCGAAGGAAATTTCAAGATTTTTTTCATGAAATTGAACAATCGGTATTCGATTGTACAATTTTTTCGAGAAATCGAATATCAAAGGAAAAATAGCCTAAAAATATTCGATAAGCATTTGATAGTCGGATGATTATCAAATTTCGGCTGAATGCGAGGGCTAAAAGCCCTCAAATTCGTGAATAATGATAAATTTGCCCCTAACTGTAGAGTTAAGTATCAAAATAGCCTTTGATATTATGTCTGTCCAAAAAATTATCCAAGCCCCTTTTAAAAGCATCAATAGAATCAGCCATCACATCACCCTGCAGCACATTCCACAACCTCACTGTGAAGAACCACCTTCGCTGCTTCAAATGAAAGTCCTTTTCTTCTAGTCTGAAGGGGTGGCCTCTGGTGCGGTGATCTTCTTTATGGGTAAAAATATCCCCTGATATTTGTCTATAATGTCCTCTAATGTATTTGTAAAGTGTAATCATGTCCCCTCGCAATCACCTTTTTTCCAGAGAAAACAACCCCAACCTGGACAGTCTACCCTCATAATTTGTCTTCCATCCCTCTAACCAGTTTAGCTGCATGTCTCTGCACTCAGTCCAGCTCATTTATATCCTTCTTAAGGACTGGAGTCCAAAACTGCACTGCATACTCCAGATGAGCACTTATTAGGGATTATATGTATAATTATGTTTTCATCCCTTGAGTTTATGACCCTTTTTATGCAAGACAGAACTTTATTTGCTTTAGTGGCTACAGAATGAAACTGCCCAGAATTAGACAACTTGTTATCTATAAAAAACCCAAGATCCTTCTCACTTAAGGAAACTCCCAACACACGGCTATTTAGGGTATAGCTTGCATTTATATTATTTTTGTATTAATATATTAAGTGCATTACTTTGCATTTATCAACATTGAACCTCATTTTCCAGGTTGCTGCCCAGTTAACCAACTTAGACAAATCACTCTGCAAAGTGGCAGCATCCTGCATGGAACCTATAGTTCTGTACAATTTAGTATCATCTGCAAAAATAGAAACCGTACTTTAAATGCCCACATCCAGGTCATTAATAAAAAAGTTGAAAAGCAAGGAACCAATTACAGATGCCTGCGGTACACCACTAACAACACTGGTCCAATTAGAAATGTTCCATTTACCACCACTCTTTGAAGTCTATGTTTTAGCCTGTTCTCTATCCAGGTACAAATACTATGTTCCAGGCCAACATTCCTTAATTTAACCAGTAACCTTCTGTGTGGCACTGTATCAAATGCTTCAGCAAAGTCTAAGTAAATCACATCCACTGCCATCCCAGAATCGAGATCCCTGCTTACCTTCTCATAAAAATAAATTAAGTTAGTCTGGCAAGATCTATTTCCATTATAATAATAGATAGTATTGTTATTTGCTATGAAGTCCAGTATCATATCCTTTATTAATCCTTCGAAAAGCTTTCCTACCACCAACGTCAGACTAACTGGCCCATAGTTTTGAGGCTGAGAACGGGATCCCTTTTCGAATAGCGGCACCACATTAGCAATTTGCCTGTCTCTCTGCACCATGCCAGACCTCAATGAATCCTGAAAAATTAAGTAGAGAGGTTTGGCTATCACAGAGCTAAGCTCACAACTACCCTGGGATGAATACCATCCGGCCCTGGACCTTTGTTTATCTTAATATGTTCTAGTCTCTCTTGAATTTCATCATGTGTGAACCATTAGATTTTTTATTAGAATTGGGACTATTAATAAGGAAACCTTCATTAGCTGCTTCCTCGTTTTTGTGTAGACAAAAAAAGTGTGCGTTCAGAATCTGAGCTTTTTGCTTGTTCTCATCAACCAGCTGACCCCCTCTGATAATAAAGGTCCTACCCCTTCCTGCTTAATTTTTTTACTATTAAAATATTTAAAAAAATATTTTGGATTCTTTTTACTGCTTACTGCAGTATCCTTTTCCATATTGATTTTAGCTTGCCCTATCACTTTTTTGCATGATTTATTGGCCTCCTTGTACCTTATAAATGGTTCGGTTGTCCCAGCTAACTTGGAAGCCTTAAAAGCACGTCTTTTCTTACCTACCTCAACACCAACACTTCTATTAAACCAAAAATGTTTTGCTTTGCAACGAAGTTCCTTGCCCACAAGCGGAATATACTGACGTATATTTATTAAGCAGCATTTTAAAGACTTCCCATTTTTGTTCAGTGTTTAACCCTTTGAAAAGCATTTCCCACTTATTATATGTTGCAGAGATGTTCAGTGTTTTACGAGTACACGGATGAACTAGTATATCCTGTAGTAAATCAAACGGTGTTAGTAGTTCCTTTATAGTAATCCGTTTTAGAATGTTTTAATCCTTTTATATGTCCACAATTGGAGAACTGGTATCACATAAAATAAAGCAGGGGAAGCGGCATTCCCTCTGTAGCAGTAAAATTTATAAAATATTATGCCTCTGTAATTAAATGGCAGCTAATGCTCTTTTTAGGCAGCATTCAAAATAATTACCTATACAGTTATGAAAGAACTCTCAATATGCAAAGATCACATGAGAAGAATGACCTTTTCAGAATGATATCTCTCTTGGGAATGGTCATCTTCTGAGATGGGATAAGGTAAATTCAGTATTTAAGCATACTTGCAGCCTGTCAGTCAACCTAGCTTTTATATTATGTGAAAAATGTAATATAACTGCTATGTTTATGTTTTATGCTGTTTTGTTGCCACTGATAAAAAATGGTTTAAATGGTAGCATCCATTTGCAATACACCTCTTGAATGAATCTAGAGAAACAGGAATTCCTGTCTTAAGCTTCTACTCAATGAAGAGGTTTATGGTCCTTACATTTGTTAAAATCCATATGCATTTACTTTATTTTTTTCATGTTTCCTTGAAGCTTCATAGAAATGTTTGTATAACTACATGACTAGACTAAAAAAAGCTTATCCCGTGCCATTTTTGTTCTATATCTTTCAAAAGAGGTACGATTAGTTGGAATTATCATAATGTTTTCTCTGAGTGAATTCCTTCCAAGGAAAGTGCACTTAATGGTTGTACTTAAATATTATAGATATGACATATCTGATGGCCCATACTCTACTGTGTAGTGTATTTGTTCATCATTTCAGCATATTGACAAGAAGAGGGGAGCAGCTGTCAGTCTTGTGTTGTTTGTTTTTCATTTCACTCAAGTGATGAGATGTCATCTTACATATGTAACATAGGATAATTACTCATGGTTTGTCCACTAGGGACGTCTATGATACCATATTTGAGCATCTGAGTGAGTGACTATATGTATCATCACAAATGAGATTTATAATTATCATGATGTTACATATCATAGATAACTATGCATACAAAATATCCTCCTGCTTTGTTCTATTAACATCTGTTAAGGCTTTACAGGCTCTGTTTCTATTATGCATAAAATGCCATAGTTCTCACACTGTATGAGCATAGCCTTCCTTATCTCCTACTATAGTCCAACTACAGAGTCATAAATTGACTGAAGTCATTGAAGAAGTAGCTTTCCAAATATGCCTGGTAATGAAATTATACAGGCATAGCTACAACCAGATCTTCCCTCTATGTATGTTTGCATCCTGTATAAAATGATACAATAAAACTATGGCAGAATAGTTGTACTCTGTACTAAGCATTGTTCAGATAGGAAATATACAGTTGCGCTTAAATGACCACCTGTGTTGCGGCATATTTAATGATTAAGAAAAGCAGAAAAATGAGGACATAATCAGACAAAATTGTCATATTGAAACTAAGTTTATTGAAAATATTTGAAAGGTTTTTGATATTTTGGGCAGACTGATGCAAGGCCAGCCCAAAATACAAATACAAGATAGCCCTAAATTATAATCAGATCAAAAGGTTAAATTGTAAGAGTTGAACAATGTAGAGAACCTAATTCTCTAACGGTTATTATTGATGAATGAACTGTAGTTTATGGGACTGCAGATCTAAGCCTCTAAAAAAATTCCCACTTGTGTTTCATATTCGGATCTTTTATTATAATTAGATTACTCCTATACCTAAAATCCATGCACCTTAGTCTCCACTCCATTCTAAAAACTCTTCTGCAAGTTGGGAAACAGTTGTAACCTCTGTCCTAGTCTAAAATTATGTTGCGTTTCCTAGTATTCTCTGAAAACTGTTATTTTATTTGAGTAGTTTATTGATTTTCAAGCAGAAAAAAGTAATATTTTCAACAGTAATTAGTATTAATATCTGCACCCTAAATCCAGAACCAATTCTAGGTACCCTGGTCTTGGCTCTTTCGTCAGCTTATAACAGCCACCTTTCACTTCGAGAGGACCCCTTGGCTAATCGGATGCCACCAGGTCGTATTAGAAAGAAAGAGAGAAAAAAAAGGAAAGGGATAGGGGTTAAGGTAAGAATGTAGTTACCAGTTCTATTCTGACTTCTAGCAGAGTTACTCTTTATACTGTTTCTAGAGCATCTTAAGGTGCGTCATTGGTTCCCTGCTGCATGTATTCCAGGTATTGAGTCCACTGAAACCACTCCAGCTCTCCCTCATAGCTCCTTTCCAATATGTAGTTTCTGATCGATTCCATTGCTCTGATCAAGTTCACTTTTGTGATTAGTGTCTTTAGTCCTGGTATTTGTGTTTTTTTCCAGTTTGCTGCTAATAATTATCTTGCTACTGTAAGAATGTGAGTGGCTAGTTTGCGGGATTGCTTTGAATGCATGGCTCGTATTTTCATACCTAACAGGAATATGTGAGGAGTTGCTTGTATTCTGCAATGTAGGACCTCTGAGAGCAGGGTTGCTACTGTTTTCCAGAATTTCTGGGCTACTGTACAAGTCCACCATGTGTATATAAAGGATCCCTTTTCCCCACAGCCTCTAAAACAGGGTGAGAGATTTGGATTGCCACTAAATTTGCTAATGCTTGAGGGAGTGTAATACCACCAGAAAATTATTTTGTATGCTTTTTCACAAGAGACTGCACAAGTAGACATCCTCCTAGCCATGTCCCAGATGTTTGCCCAGGTCTTAGATGTTAAGACCTGATATGTTAATATTGAGATCCTCTTCCCATTTGGACGTAATGTTGGTGTATGGTTGTGGTATTAGTCACTAAATTAGACTATATTAATGAGATTAGATGAGTAGGATAGGATTGTCTGTAGCATATACTTTCAAAATATGTAAGGGGTTGACTTGTCTGAATAGTGGTTTTCAATTTCACAAAATGTCTGATTTGTAGGTAGCAGAAGAATTGTTTGTTTGGAATATTGTGTTCTTCTTTACATTGTTGAAAAGATATTACCTTTCTATCTGCTAGGAAAGTATTTAGCGTAAGCATATTTGCCTTTATCTAGGGTTTGAAATCTGATGGGGTACATCCCAGTGGAATATCTTTTTTGTTGAAAATGATGTTTGGAAGTGGGTATACTTAATTTTGAATGCTGTTTTGTACCACAAGTCTAGTGCATGTTGTGATGTAGGTAAAAGATCAGGGGGGTGTTTCTGGAACTCTTGAGTGTCCAAAAAAGGTGTGCCAGTGTTAAGGGAGCTGTGAAGTGGTTTTAAATTACCTTCCATGCTTCTCCCAATCGTATTGAGTATTGATTGACCATAGCCTCCAGTCTACTTGCTATATAATATAGGTATACACCTAAGCCTCCTGCTGATTTAGGTTTTGACGTAATTGCTGCTTTAATCCGTGGTCGCTTGCCTCCCCATATAAAATTGGATATAGCCTTTTGTAAAGATGAAGCTATTTTTTTTCAGGAAATTGTATCGGTAGCGTCATCTTGACTGCTGCTACTCTGCCGAACCACAAGAGATGATGTGTGTGCCAGGTGGCTAGATCATTTTTGAGCTTATCTATTAGCTTTGGGTAGTTAGCCGTGTATAAATTATCGTATTTTGGAGTGAGATGGACGCCCAAGTATGCTGGGGAGTTGGTTTCCCATTTATAATTGAAATTGAGTTTCAATCATTTTAGTTCATTGTGAGGCAATTTCCAGGGAAGGACATGTGATTTTGTCGGAATAATTTTATAGCTTGATCTGGATGGATTAAAGCGGGCAGCAGTGTGGTTAATCTATTAGCTAGTATTTTGGCAAATAATTTAATGCCTGTGTTAATTAGCTAAATGGGCCTATAGCTGTCACATTTGTATGGATCTTTTCCTGATTTTAGTATCATTACAATAGAGGCAGTTTGCATGTGTTGTGTTGGGGGGTGTCCTTCTAGAAATGATTGGCATAAGTCTTTTAAGTGGGGGATGAGGTGATTGGAGAATTTTTTATAATATTTTGGTTTGTAACCATCTGGGCCTGGAGCTTTGCCTGGTTTGGATTCTTTAATGACCTGTTCTATTTCTGCTCTGTCTATGGGAGACATCTACAAGATCCCAGGCAATTTACCAAATTAGGTGCATGACAGTTGTACTAGCCACCAGTTGCTTGTGCCTTCCAGCATGGTGGGTAAGCTGGATTGCATGTTTCAACCAAATGTAACATCATCCTCCCAGAGACCAACACTCTTAGAGAGGAAAATAAAAAAAACAAGTCCCACTGACAAGCTAACACTGTCCCGGGCTTCCCTTTCTCACCTATTCACATTTTTCATCCAGTCATCTCCACTCACTATTTGACAGCTCTGAAAGGATGGCTTTGTAAAACTAATTTTTTTTTGAAGAAGAAGAAGAACAACAAAGAAGAAATGGTTGATAAAACGGTAGGTAGGATATATGCCTAAAATTAATAATGCTAAATAGTCAGTCCTATAGTTGTTTACCACTGTAAAAATTGTGCTAAAAGGAATCCTTGAAATTAAAAATTGTTGAACATCTGTTTAGAACAATAAACAGTTTTGCAGACTTATTCCATAATTTGAGAATCCTAATTTAGAGATATGGTTGCCACCTTTCTAGGCAGGGAGCAGGCAGTTACATTACAGGGTGGGATTATGACATGACAATCTGTGATTGGCTGATTATGGCATCAGTCTCTGAATATCCTATCCTGTTTTCCTAATTTCGAAAACCCGGCAGGCAGTATTGACTCGAGCAGCCCTTCCAAAAAACCATATCTCCCAAATATTTATTGTATTTGCATAAAAAAACGAATGCAGGACACAAAACACTATAAAGCATTTATATTTTTTAATGTTCAGATAAAGAGTCTTCTTCTTAACTGTTAATCTTAGTCAGTGGTGTGTTGGGTTTCTCCCCTTGCAACAAGCTCATTGCTGCTGCACCTGGGCCACCTACACTATTAGGTGATTTTCAGACTACATGGCAGATTAGAAACAACTGCTGTATGTCATGATATTTGTCCAGTTGGTGTGCAAGGGACTTGAGGCTTGAGCACTACTAGTCCTTGCTGTGTGTGTTGTGTATATTTATTGACTCTGTGTAACGGCCATTCTGGATGACACATTCTAATAGCTGCAGCCAAGATAAATTATTCATAAATACACAGATTCATATCCTTGTCAGCTATATAAAATGTTTGGTGGTGCTCTAGCGCTGTATCTCCCCCCCCCCTGAAATGATTACTCAAAGTTGACAGCTCTGGACATGTATGGGAATTTATGCTTGGTGGTGTTGACACATTATAGTGGATCATTGTCTGAAAGGAAAACTTTACTCCCAAAATCAATACTTAAGCAATACTTTATATCATATTAAGTAGCATATTAAAGAATCTTACCAAGCTAGAATATATATTTAATTAAATATTGCCCTTATACATCCTTGAGCCACCATTTTGTAATGGGCATGGTGTTTGTGTGCACCATGAATCGTAGGATCCCAGGGGGATGCCCTTAGTCAATAAAATGGCATATAACTGCTATTATTATGAAAATGGTTTATTTACATGAAGCAGGGTTTTGCATATGAGCTGTTTTAGGCAATATCTTTTTATAGATACCTTCATTATTAGGGGGTTTATTTTTCCTTTAAAACAGTAGCTTATAAAGGACAGACATACTTTTATTATATAAAGAGCATTTCATGATATATATACTACACTGAACTATGGAAATAAAATATTTGCTGATATGTTCATTTGCTTGCCAATTAGCCCAGAGTAATTTTCTTATTAAGCACATTGTCTTGCAAACATTAGGATTTAACCTTCATCTCCCAGGCAACATTGCTATTCTGTACTTTAGTATGAGGAAATATTAAGAGGTCGGACGTGTCTAAGACAGAGAAAGGTAACACTCCCAAACACAGAAATGATACATTCTAAAAGCTGCCTTGCTTGTTACTATGGAAATATGCAATTATTAACCTGAAAGATTCATATTTTGGGTGAGTCTTGGCCATGCCATCGTCTCTATATTCTGCCTAAAGCTGTCTGTTTTCATTAGTTGGAGTTAAAATGTATTTGGGTGCCAGTTATAGTGAGCAGGAGGCTGTACTGGTTATACAGGTGACTAGGTGAGGGTGGTGGTAAAACATGGTGACTTAGGAAAACCCGGTGTGAGTTAATAATTGATCCCCTCTTAGGAATGGCACTGGTAGAGCAGACTGTATTTTCATTTTGTCTTGTAAATAAATAGAAAAGGACCTGTGTCCTGCCAAAATCCAGGTGAAATGTGCAGTGAAGCAAATGGTTTTGTGAGTACCCTTGTTATTTCATTTGTGTTGCTGTCTATGTAGTAATAATTTTAGTAAGCTGCAATGCAAAACAGAGATGGCTGCCTACACACCATTATTACAACTATAAAAATGCATTTATTGTTTCGAGAATATAATCTTAAACAGTAGGATTCATTATTTTCTAATTCTAATCAAATTAGGTAACCCAGGTAACCCATTGATATAGATTAAATGCTTGTACATGTGTTATTTGTATGTGGCTTACCTTTACTATTTATCAGTACACAAAATGTATTCTTATAAATAACATTTCATGGTAAAACACTCCAAGGTTTTAGGATTTACTATATATTCATATTTATTTATTGCCTGTAACCAGCAATCTAATAAAATAGTTTTATTAAAGCTAGGGTCAATTTAACTAAAGATGTGAACATCTGTTTAACCGGTACTACTACAAGTCATCTAAAATCTTGTAACCCCTATTAAGCTAGAAATACAATTAGCTTGAATCAAGGGTTGTTTTAGAGGTTATGTTTTGATTGTAAGTAATTTATTCCAGTGTAAAGTTACAGGTCACATAAAAAGTAAAATTACCTTTTTAAATATTATTGGAAAGGTATTATTTGAGCTCTTTACATGAATACAGTTAGATGAGGTCATTTGCATTCTTTTGGCTGGGTGGAGTTGATCAGTGATACTGACTATTTATATGGTTACATGTTACATGTCCTTCATTTTTATTAAAACCCAAAATTAAATCAGTGGTCTATATAATGTATTGTTCAATTAAATCTGACATATGAGGGATTTAAGACTTTTGTTTTATTGAATATCTTTAGATATCTCTTATATAAAAAAAAACCTAGGGCCTAAGCATTCCACATAGCAGAAACCATACCAGTTCTGTCTGCACTGCTGATGCTACAGTGGATAATGTGGCCTCGGACCACAGTGTCAAAAAGAAATGTTGATACTTTGTCCGTTTATTTTTATGAAAAATCTTTACAAATGTTTGTTGCATTAGTTCAATATATAAAAATAATAAAAATGTAATTGAGCATAATTAATGCAGCATGACAATGCAATAGAAATGAAATGAATCAATGGAAGTAATTTCTAACTTCTTTTTTTAGTAATATATTTAATGAACTGTATTTAATGTGATTTAATGTTGAAATAAAACCTTGAAGAACAGATGCAGAATTTTCTGTGCAACTTTAATCCATTTCAACCCGATTAAGTGGAATGCCAATATGATTTGTACCCTAAAGCAATTACAATATTGGGACTAAGCAGAGTATATGACACACCTAAATTGGCACTGGTAAACCCAATTATTTTCTTAAGTCATAATTAGTTAAATGGAGATAGCCTATGTGCAGTAATGGGGTTATATTATGGATATATGTTTATCTGAAAGGTTCAAATTCTGGTAAATCTATATCATTGCATAACCTTCACCGTGAACAGAAAAGAACACTCCAAGCATCTCCAAGAAAAGCAGATAGAAAAGCACAGATACAAGAAGATTTTGAAGTCACTGAATATTCCTTGGTCTACAGTTTACATTAAAAGATGGAAAGAGTATAGTACTGCTGTAAATCTGCCAAGAAAAGGTTGTCCACCTACAGCAAATGATTGTGCAAGGAGGGGCACAACATAGGGACATGTGACCACTCTACAACCCTCAGTGGTTTCAATATCTTAAAGACAAATACAACAATGTTAAAGGGGTTGTTCACCTTTGAGTTAACTTTTAGTATAATGTAGAGAGTGATATTCTGAGACAATTTGCAATTGATTTTCATTTTTTATTGTTTGTAGTTTTTGAGTTATTTAGCAGCTCTCTAGTTTGCAGTGTCGGCAATTTGGTTTCTAGGGTACAAATTACCCTAGCAACCCTGCATTGATTTGAATTAGAATAGGAGATGGACTGAATAGAATAAGTAATAAAAAGTGGCAATAACAATACATTTGTAGCCTTACAGAGCATTTGTTTTTAGATGGGGTCAGTGACCCCCATTTGAAAGCTGCAAAGAATAGCCAAGTCATAGTCAATTTTTCAATCCAAGAATTTGTCTTGAAAAGGGATGTTACCTCATGGTCTCCATGCAACCTGATAAAGCTTGAGTAGTTTTGTAAAGTGTAGTGGGGAAAAGTGCAGTGTATAGATGTACAAACCTGACCAAGATCTATGTATATAGACTCAAGACTATAATGGCACCTACAGTACATCTGCTAAATATTGACTTGACCCCACCAAGGGGGTGACTAACTGACCTTCAAGCTTTTCTTTTAGGGGTATCTAGCAAATGTATATAAATAGGCATCTACTCCCCTACCAGTTAACTCTTATTGTAAAACCTCCTTCAAATGTCCTTATAAATTAGAACAGTGTGTATAGCATTCCCTATGTAATGATAAATAAATAAATAGCGTAAATCAATTAATGTGGTGCGCCACGTAATACTTGTTCTATAGTTGAACATACTGTGGAACTCATGCCATAGGTTTCATGGCAGAGGGTGCAAGACTTCCGTTTAGATTTTAAGCAGAAATGTTTATCTATTAAAGTTTATAAAACAAAATTTGATACTGCTAATTTTGACATTTGCATTCTAGTCCCAAAACCTTTGTAATTTCCAGGGACAAGATTTTTAGAAAAACAATAAAGAAAAAAACTGACCCTGAACAGGTATGGGGTAGGAAGAATATTGTGCTTTATAGGTACAAAGGAAAATCAGTGAGACACATAAGGGGTCATTTACTGAGGTCTCAAATGCAAGTGCAATAATGAGTGCAAAAGTACACTACTATGTGCAAATTTTAAAAAGATTTGCTGCTCTGGTGTGTTTGTTTTACACGCACGTGTAATGCAAAACTCAGTGCTTTTTGGTGTGTAAAAAATAATGTACACCGCTTTCCAATTAAATAGATGTTTGCATCCATATATGTTCTTTGCAGAAATTATTTAAATGACACCCAAAGAGATTTTTCTCTGAAGTAATTCTCATACCCTCAAGACAAATGCAAAAACATTGCATTTTGGGCAAATAAAGACTTTTACTCTGATTCATATAATTGCTTTGTTTGTCATTTTGAAACTAGGCATGCAGATATAATGAGTTTTGTCAGATAATAGCTCACACAGCTGTTTGATATGGCTCTGATGATTTAGAGGTTACAAGAGGGAAAACACTCACGGTGGCATAATCTAGTGCTAATGCTTGCAAAGTTGTGATAAATTAATGATTCAAATAGTAACAAATAATGTTATTCAGCTTCTGTTTTTACCTACTGTTTAACCCTCATTAGATAATTTTTTTATTTAAGAAACGACAGGGCCAATTCATCATTGCTTGGCAAATTTTACTGTTTATATGAATATGATAGTTTCTGATTGTTTAAACATTCGCAATCAGGCTTTTGTACATTTTTGTGTCAAAAATAATTGCCCAAAACCTTTGTCCCAAGATGCTAAATTGCTAGAATGATAAACATATATATAATTTGCCAATCAGCAGCTACAAGGGCAGATAAATTCTTGAGGTGCATTAAAAGGGCTACAGGTTCATGGGGGGAGAGGGTAATTTTTACCTTTTACAAAGCACTGTTAATGCCACATCTAGACTATGCAGTGCATTTTTTGTCCAAAGAAGGAGAAGTAAGCAGTGGTTTACATGCAGTGATTTAAATAGATTGTAAGCTCTTTTTGACAGGGACTTCTTTATCTCTTATTCATCTGTCATGGCAATAAGAAGATGTATGATAAGTATGTATAAATATATAAAGGGAACAGGAGATTAATAGGGTGGGTGCAAAATGTTGCAAGGGAGAAGGTTATAATAAATAAGATGTTTGAAAGGCTAAGTTGAAAAAGACATGGAATTTGGTATATTAACATTTGAGGTACTGTTGCTTGTGTGGATTGGATCTGAATGAGTATGTAAATTAGAAAACCAATCTCTAAAGTGATGTTGCTGTGTATTGTGAGACATTATTTACAAAACCCATGAGGATGATATGGATAATTCAGTGAATTTTATAATGTGCTGAAGGTCCAGTAAGCCTTAGCAGCAAACCAGCATTTTATTTATTGATCTTCTGTGTGAAAATGAATATATAATTGTTTTCTATAATGCCATTTGTCCATATGTGTTATCACTGTACATTGTCCCAATAGTGTTACCCTCAAAGCTATTGAAAGACGGGAAAAGAGAGTACAGCTAGTAAGATTTGAAAGGCACAGCATAAGGCAGTTGGATCCCATATCTTCTTTTTTATTAGATCTAGGCAAATGACAAAATACTGTACTGTAAAAGAGGTAGTGTCTGTAGATATGAGTCATGATTTAGTCATAATAAACAGATTGAATGTGCGATATATAAATAAACCATAAATGTCTGACAGTGTATTGTAGAGACATATAATGCCCAGTTATAGATCTAGGTAAGAGTAACAAGACAAACAATGATGCGATACCAGAATGTTTCTTGCAGTGAGGTCTGAATCAAGTCAAGGTCAGAACAGAACTGTCATCCGAGTGATTTCTGTGGGGGGGGGGGGGGGGGGGGGGGGCGGTTGTTAGAGTGGTGGAGTTGGAAATGGGACATTGGGTGGTATGTTTTGTTGTTTTTTAGAATAATTATGGACCTAGGCTAAAGAATAAATGTTAAATTGTTTAAAAGAAGTGTTTACAATTATTATAATGATACATCCTCAGAAATTTATATTTAAGATATCATTCCAGGGAAAGAAGTAATAGAGAACAAGCTCATGAGTTCATTTGTTTGATGGAATGATACACTATGGAGTCAGTCAGTGGCAAAACCTGTTGCAATATGTAGATTTTTACACACTGAGAGTTGTGTATTGTAAGTAGTCCAGGTTGTGGCACAGTTTCTTATTTTTCAACAGTAAAATAATTTTCCTTTCTCTGCACAAAAAATTAGTGAATAAAATGTCTTTTGCTGGGGTGATGGCCTGCTAAATATTCTTTGAAGACAGCAGTTGGTGGAGTTGCTTTTGTCTTTTATATCTAATGGAAAAATTATGTTCGTAAAACAGTTTTCAGAACTGATTAAAAAACACTGATGTTGGTTACACATTTTATATTGAAGCCTTGTATGTGCTAATAAGCTTGTTCTAGTTTGGCACACTTTTTTTTAAAGGTCAAACACATTTGTTTCACTCAGCCTAATCTATGTTTTTTTTTTTTTTTGTTGGAAGCAGACATAAAATGCCTTTAGTTTCTATACTCCTTGCTGGCTACACCAGTACAAACATTAGACACATCAGCTAGGCAAATATTTACGTTATTATTATGCTTTTTTATATTTCCTAAACAAATTATATGTTTATTAAGTGAATACATATCACAATCATAAACCTCTATCACTGTCAAAATGGAGCATACAGTAATGAACTTTACCTTAGGCACTGGATCCATTTTCACAAGAGTCTAATTAATTTACCAGTTTACTTTGAACTATAGAATACAAATGGAGCTCCTAGTGTGAACCATCACAAACATGGCAGAAACACAAACTCGGTAAAGATCGTGCACTGGTTAAACTTAGTAAGCTGATGCCATCTGAAATTAATTTTGAAATTATACTACCCACAACACTGAATATAGTAATGCAGTAATAGCTCATTCACTCGCCTGCTAGGAGTAGTACAAATCTTAATGAAGAGACCCTCCCCAAACAATACACAAATCTGCTTTGTCAATATCCACAGCAATGGTAAATGCGTTATCAACAATTGCATTCACTTATTAGTGTGTTTCCTGTGTTACATCATTTAAATGACAGCATAATAACAAACTGTAATACCATAAGCTGTATTGCTTGCCTTACTGCAGAGCAAACAGGTGATGTTGTCATTGTCTTCACTTACTCTGCTAGTGAAGTAGTTACTAATCACTTTGCAGGGTTGACAATGTTAATCATTTCTTGGATCGTGTTCATCAGTTTTTTTGTAAGTTATATTTCTGTTTTTGTCCTGTCTCATTCATCCTCTAGTATTTCATTGAAACCATGTACTGAATACAATGAGAAAAAAAATCTAGACTATTTTATAAACCACAAAGAAAAGAAAACAAATATCCATTTGTTCTAAGCCTATCACTGTTTGCAGCTTAATAAAGTCTATTTTAACATGAACACCCCTTTTAAATGCTTAATAAAAGCAGATTATAACAAACCAGGCAGCCCAGGCTTCAAAAGGAGGTCTTTTTTTCTTCTTTAGAACTGTTACTAATCTTGTAGTATACCACACTTTGATGAACTCCTTTCAAGTATAAAAAAATATCACTGCTGTAAGGAATCATTGAGTTTAGTCTTCTATCCCATACACAGATTGGTAACTGCTACTTGTAGAATTCTGTAGGCTGCTGTAAGATGTCATAGACAATCACTGTTTATTGGGCTGGTGGGGAGGCTGTTTCGGCCTCTTTGTTCTTGAAATGCCAGGGCTGATTTTGAACCCCAGTCCAGACTGAGTTCTACTAGCTTCTAGTAAATAGCATATCCAAAGCAAAATTGGTGGCTTTTACATAAAGAGTAAAAGGTTTTGTATGCCCCATGGAAGTAAGTTATCCAGCCATTAACATTTGTAATTTGCTTATTTGAACTTCTTTATTTGTATGTACATATGTATGTGTGTGTGTGTGTGTGTATATATATATATATATATATATATATATATATATATATATATATATATATATATATATATATGTATCATATAAAATGGCATCTCATCCAATGTTTCGGCCTAAAAAATATTTAAATACATGAGAAAAAGGAGAAAGAAGAAGCTATAAGTGTCGCACCATTCAATTGTTAACACACCATATATCAGTGAGATGAAGGCCTTATGTGCCCAATCGAATATTTGTAATGATCTAGTAGTGAATTAAGCCAAACTAATTATACATGCATGATATCATATCTGCCCAATCTAGATGCAAAAATTCATCAGGAAAATTCGTAGGAAACAATTCATAAAAAAGTGAGAATCAGAATTAGATTAAATTAATTGAAATGAATACCCCGATTATTTCATCCCAAGGGATGAGTTATGTGAAAAATCAAGTGAAATTAATTAAATATGTGACATACAATGTGCAAACGCATTGTGCACCTGTGCTGGTGAATTAAATTAATGTGAATAATTCAATTTGACATACATAAGTTTCCACCCTTCCTCTTGGATTATTAAGGTAAGGCACTGAAATACCACTATTTGCTCGTTGCTACCCCGATTGGCCCTAGCGACCACATGCAAAAATTAAAATATAACCTTTAATTCATTAAGTTAAAATCCACCCATGATTATTGTTTAAAAAAGAGCATAGTTTAAAATACTAAAAACAAGAACAATGAACTGGTCTGATATTCACCAATATTCAGACCAGTTCATTGTTCTTGTTGAAGAGATTAGCGTATGAGGGCGCCATTGGGGCCCCCATCGCCGTCCCTTCTATTTGTTGATAATATACTGACTCAAAACGAAAGTAGTTGAATTTAAGGCACATTTCCAGCAACTACCCATAAACAAGGCTGTTTTAGGTGCCCATCTTGCACCTCATGTAGGTACATGACACCGGGTACCACTTTTGTACACCCCCAGACTGGAAAACGCCTACAAATTAGACATCATATAACTTGTACCACAACTTTTGTTATATATTTAATCACATGTCCTTGTGGTCTCTCTTACGTAGGCAAAACGGATTCAACATTATGGTTAAGGATGGACGGACATAGGTCCGCCATTAACACAGCTTTTAGAGATCAGAAAACTACTAAACCGGTGGCCAAACATTTTTTAGAGATGGGACACAGATTGCCAACATTTAAATATATTGCTATAGATCACATCCCTATGCCCAGGAGAGGAGGGGACAGATCCAGGTTGTTACTACAACGAGAGTCTTTTTGGATAAAAAAATTGGGTACTTTATCCCCAAAGGGTCTAAATGAATATTGTTCGTTAAATTGTTTCTTGGAGTTACGATAACAAACTGTTTTATAACTGATATTTATTGGAATTTCCTTGTGTGTCTACATAAGAGAATGGGCATAAATGCGATTACTTTTTTAGCATCACAGCGATGTTTGCTTCCCCTGTCTTTCCCGAGTTTATGGGTTGCTATGTAGGCTTCCCTTAGCTTGGGACCCAGGGGAAGTGACATCATTTTTCCATGTATGGGAGGGCTCTTAACTATTTAAAGGTAATTTTTGGATACAAGTTTTAGAAGGTAACATTTTGACAAAGGTTGTAGACCGCAACCGAAACGTTAATGTAAAATGTAACAGACAATATGGAATAAAAGCATAAGAAGAATCGGAGTGCGCATCTTCTGTGAGTAATTACATGATCAACTATATTGTGCAGCACCCGTAATTGATTCAGACAACTCAGAGAGTGCAGACCTTGTTGGAACATTTTATATATATATATATATATATATATATATATATATATATATACATTTTAAAATATACAAGTTGCAGGCAGATATTTCCTTAAATAAAGTATCTAGCTATTTCTGCCTTATTTCAGACTTTCACTAGAGGATATGCATTTCATGGTGACAGCTGTGTGCAAGGCAAGGACAGAAGGTTTTCTCTGAGCAGAATTTCAATGATTGAAAACATAGTTGGGATTTTGTATGCCTGACAATTTGGCTTATATCTTTGGTAAACAAACATACTTATTTTTATACATCCATTGCTGCCTACCCATTACCTTACCCATGTACAGCTGTAATGGATTGCCAACATCTAAGGTTGTATACTGTCCCCTCTTCTTATCGGATATTCTGGCCAGGAGGGTATTCTTTTACAATCAGGTATATTTTTTTTAGTCAGCCAATGGAAACAAAATGTTTAGAACACATTCTACATGTATTAATTACAGCAAAGATAATGTCATGTAGTGTAGGGGTTATATATTATGTTAATATGGTGTATTGGAAGATTGGCAAAGCAGGATTTATGAAAGAATAGACCAGGACATTTGCCATTAAACAGGACTTTTGTTTTTTTTAAGTTGGCTTTAGAACTAAAAAGTAAATCCTGCCCCTCTAAGCAATAGGTTTTACTTTGGGTAACGTCTCACTACTTTGTCACTGTACATCATGGCCCTTCATGGCAAATTGAACAATTAGGCCTTCCTATCATGACTTTAGTAGAGCTATTCCTAGGGCCCAGTCTGTCACACAAGAAGCATCATGTCTCCCTTTAACATCCAGGGAAGTGTCATTTCTCTCCTTCTCACACACAAGGAAGGACTCAAGGTCTGGGAACACACCACTTTAATCTGCTTTATAAGCTCTGTGCTATCTGATGCCGCTTAATTACTTGCCAGAGAGGGAATTTAGCCCATATCATGCCCCAGAAATCTACACGTCTGTAATTTTCCAAGCAATACACTCATGGTTTCAAGCACAGTGTTACAGCTGAGTGTAAAAGATAAAGGATATTTTGTCAAGCAATGAACACTGTTTTTTTTTTTTATTATAACCTGTTGTAATTTATCACATTTGTTAGTACAGTAGTAGTGTAGCTTTAGTAGCAGATAACCTTTTTTATGGGCTTTATAAAATACCTTCCTCCAGATTTCTAAGAAAAGCTAATTTATGACAATGAATTGAAATGTTGTTTATAGAAAGGCTCATATGAGCATCCCTGCTTCCTTAATTACATGAACCCTGCATGCACTTGCAGCACTGTTTGTTGCCAAACTGAAGGGAGGGCTGGAGTCAAACAATGGTGTGTTCTCATCTTACATATAAAAGGCCTGTCCAGCTTGAGGTTTTGGGAACTCTCTTCCAAGGTATATTTATGGACACCACTGGCAAAGGCCATCTTTAATTTTTCACTTTCAGTGGTAAAGAGTAAGAAAATTGGATAAGTCGTTTTGGAAGTAAAAGCTTATTTGACGTTAGGAAAGAAGGAAATGATTGATATAGTAATTCTTTGGTTTATGTACAGGTACTAATCTGTCCATAGCAGTCATCAGCTGCAAAGACAAACAAGGTTTTGAGCCGAAAATAAAAGGGGCATAGATTCACGATAGGAGAGATAGGAGAGTGTCATCCTTCAACCTAACAGAGCCCTGGAAACCCCATCTACAATATGCATGGCAGTTTTGGTCTCCAGTGTTCAAATGGGAGTCTAAAGAAGAGCAACTAAACTGGTAAAAAATGCGTAAAATTTTTTCATAGGCTGAAGCTTCAGATGTAATTTGGGATATTTTGTAGGCAGGCTTTTTTCAACCTATGTTACTAGCAATGATAATCTGTTTTGTCTAAGAAGGACTTTGCAGCATTCTATATTTACATTTAATTACCTGTTTGTAATCCACTGACACAATATAGTTTGTCTGTCTGGCCACTTTTCCTGCAGTTATTCAGTTTTCAGTCACAAAAACGTAGCTACTCTAAATCCTGTTTTCAAAGAATCAGTTTTAACCACAACACATCAATCATTCCTTATCATAGCATTGTGTCTTAGCAACAAAACCTGTTTCTAATATGTGTTCAGTGTCTGGAAATGATTAGCCTTTGAATTGAATTATGGTGGAAACGGAAAAAAAACCCATGGCTTCTACATTCTGCAGAAAGCCTTTCGATCATCACACCTAACAATTTTGGCACAGCTCCATTAAGACAATAATTGTAACAAATTATGTTTTCCTGTCAGATGAACCTACTTATCAAGGTTAATACTTCACTCAAAACATATCTTTTTCTTTTCCATTTTTTCCTAGAATCAAACACGAGAATATTGTTGCCTTGGAAGATATTTATGAGAGTCCGAGTCATTTGTATTTGGTCATGCAACTGTAAGTAGTCACTAATTCTAATCTTTTAGCAAGAAATTTTCTGAAGCGGTATAACAGGGACTCCTTGCTGTAATGTCTTAAGATGGCCATAGAATTTACGATTACGATATTTCTTGGAAAAAGATCTTTCCAAGAAAGATTGTTTGTTACAATATACACGCATAGAGCTGAATTGTCAGATATA
Source organism: Xenopus borealis (assembly GCA_024363595.1). Lineage (NCBI taxonomy): Eukaryota > Metazoa > Chordata > Amphibia > Anura > Pipidae > Xenopus > Xenopus borealis. The sequence continues at coordinate 73,695,643 of CM044435.1, read as the reverse complement.
CAGGTAGAAACAACAGAATTCTACCTGTATCTGACGATTCAGCTTTAAACAGTGGGGCCTTCAAAGGTATCCGATCATAATTAACTGTCCAGCCCGATCAAGGAGCCGACTTGTATGCAAGTCTTCTGCCGATATCAATCGGTACACTTCCCTAAAATTTGTTTTGTATGATTTTATCAGTGCGTCTATGGCCACCTTAAGTTTTGGAAAAAGTTTTCAATTGCTGTGGTTATGTGTAGCCGCCTTGAACACTAGACTGTATGTCAGTATTTAGAGCAGTAATTAAAGATCAGAAGAAAAAAGCAGAGTGCAACAGAGGGGAAAGATATAAGAAAAAAAATTATGTGGAATAACACAAATTAAATTATGGGATAGCTCAAAAAATAAAACTACTGGAATAATAAAGAATCTAAAATAAAAAGGGATTTGAGAAACCACAAGTGGAAACACAGAAACATGTGATAAACAATGTCAAAGGGATAAATTATGAGCAGAAAATGTAAAAGAAAAAATGAGACTGAAAGAAGTAACGGTAAGTAAGAGGTAAACCATTACATTGATACACTGTCGGGGCATGTATATTGACACTTCGTTTACTGCCACTTTTATTACACATATACACTTTCAAAAATATTGGAAACAACTTATTCCTAAGTGTCCCAGAATCACAATGTTGGTCCAAAAAGGTTTCCTGCCGTTTTCTTCGCAGTCTCTCTCCTGCGTGTATAAGTCCCAGTCGCAAAAAGGAAATTTTCCTATGTAGAAAACAGCGCCTAAGGCAACGGAAAGTTTTAGAAAAATGCAATATAGTGTAGTATGCTGGGGAATATGATGGTCACCCCGTGTTTCAAAACATAAAAATTATGAAAAATAGTGAGAGCACATATATCAACATATGCATATGCATTCCCTTAAACTTGTGTTACTGTGCAATTCCCAGTGGTGAAAAAAGAGATTTCTAGAGATATTTCTATGGTGACTGTAATAAGATTAAATCTCCAAGCGTATTTTTCCTTCACCAAAACGATATGGCTGAAATGCCTACTTACAAACCACTTTCGTGGTATGCCGCAAGGAATAAATTTCCTCCTGGCACTTCCCCTCCTGATCCTCAAATGTGTCCTCAGTAACGATATATGATCATAAAAGTAATAAAACAAGGAAATAGTGTAATCCTGTTTTAATGTAAAAAATATTAAAATAAATCAGTGCACTCACAATTTTCCCCTTAGGGTATTCGCATGTAAAGTCTGCAATTTTGTCTGTGGGGTCTTTTCCTTGGCTTTCCCTTTGGATCCTTGCTGCAGTCCCAGTGAGTGTCCTCTCTTTTCCTAACGCGTTTCGCTGTCTACTGTCCAATTCGCCGCGAATTCGCCCCTTGCCTGTGCAGTGCAGCTCCTGCTCTCTCTCTCTCTGAGGAGGGAGTGGTCCCACCTCCCAGGGTCAGTCAGGTACTTTAGCTGCAGCCTTAGGCGCTGTTTTCTACATAGGAAAATTTCCTTTTTGCGACTGGGACATATACACTTTGTACACATTTGCTACATAGTTGCAACATTTCATTCTGGTACTCTAGATGCCGCTTTGAATGTTCACGGGGATATCTGTTTACATTTTACCTTGTTATACTAATTATTTTGATTTTGTCTTCATGATGTCACTGGTTAGGTCACTTCCTCTGTCTCACGGCCGTTTTCGCGCCAATTCACGTATTTAATCGTTTGTTCACTTTGTATTTTTTACTTTGAAAAAGGATGTTGTATCAGCCGAAACGTTAGTCCTCTACAATAAAGTTTTGAAAGATTTTAAGCCCTGCGAGTGCGGACTCTCTTCATGCATGTTGATATATATATATATATATATATATATATATAGTACTTTTATGCACTGTACTGCACTGTGGCTCCTTAACAGCGCTTTACAAATAAAGTTATACATACATTGCGTAAGCATAATTAGAACCAAAGTTAGTAGAACAAAAGAAAAAGGAAACCACAGTAAACAAATGCTTAAAATGACTTAACATGATCAAATATCATAAGATTTATGTAGTTGTGATGGAGTCTTATACCTTGTGAAATGAGGCAAATATCATGATCTGGTAGGCGACCAGCTTTTATGAGCAGTATGATTGTATCAAAATCACATTTTACCAGACGTGTCTTTGCAGTAAAAAAGAGAATATCTAAGAATCGGAGCAATGCATGAAAAATGTAACTGGCTACAAATACCCTTTCTGTGAAAGAAGAATTTAAAACTTCTTGTTTTTAGCCATGATATTGTAATTTTTACCCTAGAAAAGGAAGTAAATAGAGTGAGATTATATATCTTAGTTAAATATAAAATATGCTCCTCTTAACACATTAACACATCTCTTCCTAATAACTATTAACAGGTTAAATGCAGTCCGAGTGGTCTAAAGAGAAACAATTAGAACCGGAAATAGACCAGCTTTTATTATACACAAGACCTGGAATGACCTATAATACACCCCTTAGGCATGTCATTTTAGCCAAGAGTAGAAGATGTCAAATTGACATATTTATTCTGTGCTGTGCAGTGTTAAACTAGTATCAGGTTGAATATTTAGACAGAAATAACACACAGTATGCTGAACTAATCAAACTAATTTTTTACACACTCATTAATATAAACATTTGGAAGATGGCTGATGGTATACGTTTTATGTATTGGAAGATTAACATATTCAGATATTTGTGTTGCCTAAATAATGTTAAATACATTTGACTGACTCAAATGCAACATGTTTGGGATACAATGTCCCATGCTGTGGTGTGGACACTTTTCATTGTTTGATGCTTATAGCAGGTACTTATGGACAGTTATAAAATGATACAGCATGTGCTAACAGATTTGGTATTAAATTCTGGGTGCAGTTTATGTCTCTCTATACAAATGTTCTATACACTAATAAACGTTGGATACATTTTCTCTAAAGTCTAGATCAGTGCTGTCCAACTTCTGTGGTACCGAGGGCAGGAATATTTTTGGATTATGTGGTGGGGGACCATTAATGGATCCCAGTATTGACCAAACTCACTTTAAACCGCACCCATGTTACCACAGGAACCTTTAAAGGAACAGTTCAGTGTAAAAATAAAAACTGTATAAATAGATAGGCTGTGCAAAATAAAAAATGTTTCCAATATAGTCAGGGAAAAATGCAAACTTTAAAGGCTGGAGTGAGTGGCTGCCTAATATAATAGCCAGTGCTTTTCAGCTCTCTAACTTTGAGTTAGTCATCGACTTGAAGGGGGGCCACATGGGACATAACTGTTCAGTGAGTTTGCCATTGATCCTCAGCTTTCAGCTCAGATTCAAAAGCAACAGTTATAGCCCTTGCGGCCCTCCCTCAAGTCACTGATTCATGTAAATAAACCATTTTCAGAATAATACACTTTTTAGTAGCATGTGCCATTGGGTAATCATAAATAGAAAATAGCCATTTTAAAAAATAAGGACAGCCTCCTGGGATCCTAGGATTCAACGGTGCACACAAACATACCAAACAAACTATAAAGTTAGGTCACAAAAGCAAATTAACAGACAGAGTTCTGTCTTTCGCTTCAACACTTCTTCCCTTTACAGTTAGAGTTGAAATATTTCTGGTCAGGTGATCTCTGAGGCAGCACACAGACCATCATGAAATGGTGGTTCCAGGCAAGAGATGTAAAAGGGCAATATTTACTTGAATATGTATACCAGTTTGGTAAGATTCTTTAATATGCCACTTGATTTGATAAAAACTATCTGTTGCTCAAAATTTCATTTTCGGGGTATAGTTTTCCTTTAAGTCATATTAAGGCATACCCTTAAATCCATATTCATCTCCTGTGGATAGCACAGCAACTCCCAGCACATGATTAAACTCCATGGGGACCCCTAACAAGTATTTCCAAAAGCTAACTAAATCCTACCAGTTCACCTCTCACAGGCAGATCATGGCACACACAAGCAGAGTAGGGCAGGCAGAGTTTGGCATACACAGGGAGAATAGGGTAGGCAGAGTATGGCATACACAGGTAGCGTCAGGCAGGCAGAGTGTCACACACAGGGAGCATAAGGCAGGCAGAATATGGCATACACATGGTTCACAGGGCAGGCGGAGTATGTCACACACATGGCACATAGGGCAGGCAGAGTATGGCATACACAGGGAGCATCAGGCAGGCAGAATATGGCATACACAGGGAGCATCAGGCACGCAGAGTATGGCACATGGAGCATAAGGCAGGCAGAGTATGGCACACACAGGGAGCATAAGGCAGGCAGAGTATGGCACACATGGTGCATAGGGCAGGCAGAGTATGGCATACACAGGGAGCATAGGGCAGGCAGAGTATATTACACAGGGAGCATAGGGCAGGCATAGTATGGCATACACAGGGAGCATAGGGCAGGCAAAGTATGGTACACACAGGGAACATAGGGCAGGCAGAGTATATCACACAGGGAACATAGGGCAGGCAGAATATGGCACACAGGAAGCATAGGGTATGGCACAGGGCAGGCAGAGTATGGTGCACACACCGGGAGAACAGGGCAGGCATAGTATGGAAAACACAGGGATTACAGGGCAAGCAGAGTTTGGTAAACACACAGAGAGCACAGAGCAGGCAGAGTTTATTTTTATGAGGTGTAAACAATGTGGGCACTTTTAGTCTGGGTATGAGATGTGAACAGTACAGCATTTTTAGAGGCATGAACAATAGAGGTGTCACCGGTATGATCACTGCAGGGGGAATTACATGTGTGAACAATGCAGACATTAACAGTCTGAATATGAGGTGTAACCAATGCAGGGGCCAGGTAATCTCAGTACATTTTAAAGCATACACAAAGGTAAGCAGTCACAGCAGGCAGACTATCATGTCGGGGGCATACAAGGGCAGGCCACCAGTTGGACCTCACTGGTCTTGAGGATTCATTCTAGAGGTAGGATTCCTAGTGATGGCCTCTACAAAATCATGATAGTTTTAATGTGTAAGCGCAGCAAAAACTCCAGGAAGGAGGGGAAAGTTTGTACCTCGGATGTGGACCTTTCGTGTGGATTAAAACATTGTTCAAAGAATAACCCAAAGGCAATACAGTATATGCTTAGGCAGAAGAATAGTGTGTGCTGAAGGCCTGATTCATTAGTCAGTAACACCCCCCCCTTCTCTCTATCAGTGCAATCTCTACTTTCTCACTGAATAAAATGTCTGAGAACATCAGACAAAGTAGCCTGTCTAACCTGAACTAAACTAGTGAATGTATGCCATCAGGCTCCTGGCCCTTGTTCACATAAATTTTGCTTAAATATTTAAGAACCATATCCTGTGTCAGCCACTGGCAGCTTTGTTCAGCTGAGCCATTCTTACCTTTACATAGTGGGTCCTGTTACACAACTTGAGTATGATTTAACAGTGTTTAGAAAAGATGAGTAACACACTATTTTCAAGCACTGCTATTATACTAAATTGGGGAGAAAAATTAGCTATAACAAGGCAATTTGCACCTTTTGTTTCTTTGATTAATGAGCCCTTATATGTGATTCCTTGTGGATTGCATTTTCCTGTTTTGTCTGATCAAGTCTTGTTTCCAGCTATTAGTATACTGTTGGGGTGATTGCATTTTACTTCTGAGTTTAATTTTGTGAGAGTAAAATGTTTTATTGTTATGTAGAACAAACATATTGTGAGCATATTTCAACTAAAAACTTGCTGAATAGGAAAGTAAAGATTGATTTTATGCAAATGTTGTTTCTTTTAATTTGTACATATTATTTAGAAATTGAGCAATAATATTTCTTCATACCATTTGGCAAGCATTAAATCTGTTGTGTGAAGTTAGTTTTGTATTACTACCTTGTATGTGAATAAAATATATCTCACAACTATTGTGTGTTTCTGAAATTTAACAGATAAATTGAGGAGGTTGCAGCATCGCATGTGCTTCTCACCGTCTGTAATAACTCTGCATGAAAAACTAAGTCAGCAAATCATCAAGGGCGTTGCTATCAGAATGTGCACTGCAGCTGCCAGATGTTAGTCCTGTAATGCTTCAAATTTCTCCCTGTCATCTGTGTGCTGCATCCTGTCCATAGATAAACACTAAATAGTCTAAATTGCTTAGCCTCTTCAATTGGATTACCCAACCAATATCTGCTCTCAAATCTGGCAATATCCATTGGGCAGGTTTGAGCATTCCATTGGGGAGGACTACAAAATATTAACAGAGAACCACTTAATGCACAGAATTGCCCCCCTCCCTCGAGTCCCTCCAAACCTTCATGGGAAAAGCAAGTCAACAATACCATTCCTTTGATACTACTTTCTCTGCACTAGTGATGCAGCCCCCCATATCAAGCTACAAAACTAAAAAGTGTGATGGGGTGGCATCTGGAAGGCCTCCTCAGGGCAGCACAGCAGATAGAATGTTCTGCTGTTTTGCTGGCCTGTTTACCTGAAGGAAACAAAATCTCTTAGGACAGTGCTGTCCAACTTCTGTCGTACCGAGGGCAGAACTTTTTCTTGCCTACGTGGTGGAGGGCCGATAATTTAAGTCAGTGATGACCACTCCCCCTTTAAACCACACCCACCGTAAACCACAACGACTTTACCATAAGAACTTTTAAGATCATATCCACATTAACGGTAGAAGCACACCAAAAAACCAAATGGTTGTGGCTCACTGCAGAGATATCCTTCATCACTCATATTTGAAAAATTTAAGTCAGCAATATGCCTAAACCTCCCCTGTGTATAATACAGAAACCCCACAACACATGATTAAACACCTTAGGGACCCCTAATAACTAATTCCAAGCAAACACTGGGCAAGCAGAGTATGACACACACAGGGAGCATAGGGAAGGCAGGAGACAGGGAAACCGATCAAGACCACTTTAAGATGTGCAACATACAGTGACACAGTAGTGGTGCCCTATTAGCATTTTGAATAAGGTGTGAACAGGTGAACAATGTGGGCAGTTTCAGTCTGGGTCTCAGATGTGAACAGTACAGGGCTTTAGGTGTGTGAACAATATAGATTACAGGTGTGAACAATACAGGAGATTAGTCTGAATTTAAGGTTAAACAATGCCGGGGCCCGTTACTCTCTGTATTGATACCTTTTTAAAGCTTACACATGGTAATCAGACACAGCAGGCAGACTCTCATGCCAGTTGGACAGCCATGTCTTAGGGTAATGGCAAACATACATTTCCTTCACTTGATTAAAAATGCTGGTGGAGAAAATCCTATTTGTAACCATATTTATTAATTTTCAAAACACCATCTTCTCCTTGTGTGCAATGACAGGCAGATGCTATACCTGGACCCCAAAAAGTCCTTGATGAACACAACTCGCGTATCTCAAATGACACTCCACGAGTGAACTTCATTGATTGAGATGTGGCTACAGGTGGCCAAAGGACTAGAAAATACAAAGCATAGTTGTTAAGCCCAAAACCATGACATTCACATAACCCTGGTGGATCATATGACAATAAACAGAAAGGCTAAACTTGTAAATTAAGCTTTTTCAACCTCCACAACTGTGGGACCATACTACATATACATTTTCTTTCTATCTAGCCTTACTCCCCTCTGCCAAATTCTGGCCTTGACGATAAACCCAAGAGTTTAATGTAACATTTCACAGCAGTCCTGTTGCTGCATACTCAAGAATGTCTGCAAATGATACTTTTATCACACATATGCATAATAAATGGTTGTTTATTTCAATAACATCCTTCCTTCCCATTGCTCTCTCTTTCTTTGTCTCTTACCAGACTGATAATGATTTCCTTGAATAATTACAATACAAACATGTTGCAAGAGGGAAATATACTTTCTGTGACCATGGTTTTCATTCACTTCTTTTTCACTGCAAAGTGAAGCCTTCTGAAATCAGAAGGTATTTACATGTCTCATGCCATACATATAGCACTGCCTAGATATCAAAAATGAGAGTTTTTTTACTCCCATAATGCATCATGGGCGGAGACATGTAAATCACTCATTTACATGTCTCCACCCATGATGCATTATGGGAGTAAAAAAACTCTCATTTTTGATATCTAGGCAGTGCTATATGTATGGCATGAGACATGTAAATACCTTCTGATTTCAGAAGGCTTCACTTTGCATGCTATTGCTTGTGAAGGGCTTTTTGGCTCCTTTCAGTCCTTCTCACCCTAACCAGGTTCGGTTTCCCTTTCTTTTTCACTGTTAAGTAAATCTTGCTCTGCGCATGCCTTCTGTTTCTGCATATTTCTGTTTATTTTTATTGGTTGGTCTATTGTTGTTGTTTTGTGTTAACCTTGTTCCAATATTCTAATGAAACAGTATAACTGTTAGGCAACTACCGATTAAGATTGCATGTAAGCTCTTGCTGGAAAATTCATATTTAACTAAGCATCACTCAAACATAGCAGTGTCCTTGATGTGCTTAGCAAGCAAAGTCATATGAAATGTGTCTAAATCCATAACTGGTCAGCATAACAATAAGATTCTTACACTGACTGCATCACCAGGGTGCTATTAATTTAAAATATACTGAAAAAAATCTTCTCACAAAAGGCTTACCAGGAGCCTTGAGATATGAATATTGTATTCCATAGCATTCCCATTTGATTATCATTAAGCATCATGGTTTTATTAATTCAGAGTTCTCTGCACACATTAAAAGGCAGAACCAACACTAATAGGATAATACTACAGAATTTCCTCTTTAGTCACAAAATAATTCATCTTTCTATATCTCACAGTGCCCTAAAAAAGGGTTTATGAACTTTATTATAATTGTATTGTTGCTTATGGTGCAATACAGTGGCAATTTGTACTATGCTTAATCAACAACAATAGACAACCCCCATCACGCATGGATGCACATAATTATTGAGTTGCCCTTAAGTCATGTACTTTCACTTTCAAGCTATACAGAAAGTCCTGTGTATGCACAGTGACACCTGCAGGCCATTTATATAAACACCACAAGTCATCAACCCTTAACCCTTATTATTATTATTATTATTATTATTATTATTATTAACATGTATTTCTATAGCGCCAACATATTTTGTAGCACTGGCATGGCTTCCTTTTTAGGCAAATTTTAGCTGCCATTATGAATTACCAAACAAGCACACAGAGGACATCGCTACCACATCACATTAATAATTATGAATACCTTGTATTTGACATTACAGGTATGCAATCTGTTATCCGGAACTCCAGGATGCTGAATGCTCTGAATTACGGGAAGGCCATTCCCACAGACTCCCATTTTATCCAAATAATCAAAAAATGTTAAAACTATTTCCTTTATTCTCTGTAATAATAAAATAGTACCTGATGAAACTAAGATATAATTAATCCTTATTGGAAGCAAAACCAGCAGATTGGCTTTATTTAATGTTAATATGATTTTCTAGTTGACATAAGATATAAAGATCCAAATTCTGGATAACAGGTCCCATACCCAGGGCCGCCATCAGGGGGGGACAGGGGGGACAAGTGTCCCGGGGCTGAAGGGGGGCCCAGCAGTGCTGCACTTCTCCAAGAGCCGGGCCCCCCTTACGAGCGCCGCCGAAGCCAACCTGCTCCTTTCTGTCCTGATGCGGAAGTGCTGAAGATAGTCGAAGTCCTGAAGCGGCAGAAAGACCTGAAGTCACGAAGGAGCCGACACTGAAGTCCTAAAGCGGCGAAAATACCCGATGTCACGAAAACAGCTATAATGAAGGTCCTGAAGCAATGAGTTCAATTCTACTGACACCAATGTGGTTTTTTTTGTTTTTTTTTAAATCCCCTGGCCACCAATGTTTTATTTTAATGCTCTATAGCCCCCTGCCACCAATGATTTTTTTTTAATTTTCTGGTGCCCCAAATTTTTTTTAACTTGTAAGGGGGACCCTGCCACCAATGATTTTTTATTTTTTTTAATTTCTGGGGCCCCAAATTTTCTTTTAACTTGTAAGGGGGGCCCTGGCGCCAAGTTTTTAAAAAAAAAAATTTTCTGGGGCCCCAATTTTTTTTAACTTGTAAGGGGGGGGCCCTGGCGCAAAGGATTTTTAAAAAAAATATTCTTTGGGGCCCCAATTTTTTAACTTGTAAGGGGGCGCAAAGGATTTTTAAAAAAAATATATTTTTTGGGGCCCCAATTTATTTTTAACTTGTAGGGGGGCCCTGGTGCCAATTTTTGTTTAAAAAAATATTTTTTGGGGCCCCAATTTTTTTCAACTTGTAAGAGGGGCCCTGGCACCAATGCTTTTTTAAAAAAAAAAACTTTTATGGGTGGACCTGGTGCCAATGTTTTTTTTTTTACTTATAAGGGAGCCCTGACCATCAATATGTGTGGGGGGGTTGATGTCTGTGTGGTCTTTTAACTTTGGTGTGGAGTGGGCAGGGTCAGGGGTGGGGCTTGGGTGCCAGGGTGGGTGGGGCCCAGGGGGCCCAAAAAATTTTGTTGTGCGGGGCCCCGTGATTTCTAATGGCGGCCCTGCCCATACCTGTACCGTATCTTCACAACAATTTCAGTAGTGCTAAGCCTAATAACCTCGTAGTACTAAACCCTAACAAATATGGCTAGAAATGCCATATATACTGAACTTACTGCACACGCCCAAAAGTTTAGCATTTCTATATGACTCAGGCCTTCAAAATTGTCACAGGAGTGCGCCATGTTGGATTTTGGTAGGAATATCCGTGATACACATATGCACCTTTACCGTCATAAAAAGCAATGCTACAGAACTAAACTCATTTAACTCGCATATCCCATTTAACACAGAAAATTGCATCACTGTATCCCATCTAATTAAAGAGAGAACAATGGTATTGTTGTTTCTCCCACATTACACACTCTAGTAGAGAGAGATATTGATTGTGTAACGCTAGATCTGAAATACGTTCTAGATTAAAGATGGCCATAGACGTAAAGGTTAGTGACAGGTTGGGAGATGACCATCTTAAGATCCAGTTAGGGTTCAACCCCATAACACATTAGAAGCTTTACACATTATAGCGACATAAAAAAATATAATCAAGTCAGTTGACAAAGGGGGCTTGATCACAGTCAGGGCCGCCATCAGGGGGGCACAGGGGGTACTCTTGTACCAGGCCAAGGCCTGAAGGGGGGCCGGACTGTGCTGCCACCTTGACCGTGCCAAAACCTCTCCTGAAATCCCAAAGTGGCGAAAAGACTTGAAGTCACGAAAACAGCTGAAATCAGAGTCTAAAATCAGAGTCCAGAAGTGGCAAAAAGACCCAAAGTCATGAAAACAGCCAAGATAGAAGTACTGAAGGGGTGAAAAGACCCAAAGTCACAAAAGGAGGCAAAGCTGAAGTCCTGAAGCCACACGTTCAACTTGTAAGGGGGGGCCAAATTTTTTTTAAATAAGTTTTTTGTTTATTTAAAGGGTTTCTCTGGTATTTTTTAGCTTGTAGGGGGCCCTGACCACCAATTCTTTTTAAAAAAAAAAAAACTTTTATGGGGGCCCTGCTGCCACATGTGTTTTTTTAACTTATAAGAAGGGTCGGACTGGACATTGGGGGGCCCACCAGGTTCCAAACCTCTGGGGGCCCCCGAGCGCAAAAGCCAGCACAGCGTGCAAATGCAAGGTATGGCACTCGCCACCACTTAGTTTTTTTTGGGGGGGGCAGCAGATTGGGGCAGGGTTCTGGGCCTTTGGGGGCCCACCAGGTTTTTGCCGGTTTCCCACCGGCCCAGTCCAGCCCTGACCATCAATAGCTTTTCATAATTTGTGTGTTTTAGCACTGATGTCGGTGGGGTGTTTTAATTGTGGTGTGGAGTGGGTGGTATCTGGGTTGGGGCTGGGGTGGGCGGCGTCCAGGGGGGCCCAAAAAATTTAGTTGTACATACCATCATGATTTCTAATGGCAGCCTGGATCACAGTAATGGATACAGCAAATTGAACAATTGCAGCATTATTTGTTAATGCTCTTTCAATAGACCCTGTTTTTTTATAGTTTGAGGTGAGTAAGAATTTTGCCCAACCAGATAGATGTCCTTATTTCATCTGGTCTCATGCTGCTTGACTGATGACCTACACTCTTCCTCCCTCAGTACAGCATTTTAATCCTTATAACAGAGATACCAGTGTTTTTTTCCAGGCATTCTAGTCTTATCTTTTTCTTCACAATGAATGGTGCCAGCTTAATCCCACATACTGGTGTAATCAAAAAGATGTCTTTTAAAACCAGTGGTCATTATATACTTTACGACAGTATACATTTTATTGGCTTACTGAAAATTATTCTTTGTGAAATGTTGTTCTTTTATAACCGTATTTCTAGCAGGGATGGGGTTAAATGTTGCCTTGTCAAATATTAATACCATATATTAAAGAACAAGTAAACCTTTTTTTTTCTATCTGTAAATTTGCAGCCCCCCAGATTAAAGTCCCTGCTGCAAGTCTGCTCTGGTTTCTGTGTTATCAGCAGCTTGTTTCCTCTTCTTCCTGGTGCAGAGTGAAGCCCCGCCCCATAGCTTACTGAGCTGAGCTTATCTCTGTGACTAGTCCTGGAGATCATTTGCATACTATGACATAGCAGAGACCAGTGTGTGCAGCACCTTTTGCTTGGGGAAACTAGCTTACTAATGCACACACTGGCTCCCTCTTCCTCTCTATTGTGGAACAGCAGCAAATGGACTGCTCAGTAAACTAAGGGGCTGGGCTTCACTCTGCACCAGGAAGAAGGGGAAACAAGCTGCTGATAACACAGAAACCAGAGCAGATTTGCAGCAGGGACTAAGGTACATTAATCTGGGGGGCTGTTTAGAGCAAATTTACTGAAAGAAAAATAAAAACATTTACTTTTCCTTTAACTACATTTGAGGGACAGGAAGTCTATGCCTACCCCTTCTTCAAATAACACATCCATAAAGATTTTGATTACCAGATGATTTAGATGATATATATTCTATATGGTAGAGTGACACTTAGGGGCAGATTTATCAAAATATGATTTTAATAAATAAAAAAACACCCACGTTCAGGTCATCCTTGTGGAACTTTTGGAAGCATATTTATCAAATGGTAAATTCTAGCTTTTACTCATTGATAAACATGCCTCTAAAAATCCCATAGCAATGAATAGAACATAAGTGTGTATTTATTAAAATCTAAACTCACATTTTCATAAATCTGCCCCTAAATCTCCAGTTGACTCTTAAATGTTAGTGCAATTTCTTGAGCTCCTGGTGTGGAGCTATGTATCTGTGTTATCAATTTGGCTTGATTAAGGACTGCTGTTACTTATATAGCCCTCTTCTGCTACTGCATGGGATCTAGCATGCAGTTGTGTGTGGTGCTACAGGAGTCCTGTGCCTCCGCTATACGGGAGAGCAGGTATACTTTAAAATGGCATGCCTCCACCCAAGGTCAAGACAGGTTGAACTGTAATACCCCTCCCTGGGAACTTCTGGTACCTGTTGTAGATCAGTGCAGCCAAGGATCCAAACAGAGAGGTGATTCTTGCAGCAAAACGTCTGTCGCAATGGATCAATTCACAGGCACTTAGATGACCACAGGATAACAGGATTCTTCCCATTCAGTGAAATAGCACAGTTAGGATGAACACCTCTTGGGGCAATTTCCTCCCATAGTGTAAAGCTTCTTGCCCAGGGATAATCAGCTTGGGGTCTTGATCCTTGGCACCCTCACTGGCCCTCACCTCACCCACTGTCCCTGAGCTGAGTCCCTGAGCTAATGGTGTATATACCACAGGGTCCTAACCCCACTACTTCTCCTTGTTGGAGCGGATGCTACTCACTTGCTACCCTGTACTTACTCTCACTCCTAGATAGGGTTGCCACCTTTTCTTGAAAAAAATACCGGCCTTCCTATATATTTCTTTTTAACAACATTGGAATCAACCATCAAAAATACCGGCCAGGCCGGTAAAATACCGGCCAGGTGGCAACCCTGCTCCTAGAGTGACTATTAAAATGCTCACTATAACTAAATAGCTCTTATCTACCTTTCCACTGGCAAGCCTGGACCTGTAATACCTCCCAGTGAGGCAAGGTCCCAGGAATGACCCTGAGCACTTTATACTTTAATCTACTGCCACCTAGTGGACAATCCCCTTGAACTAATGTGGACCCAGGAAAAGGGACATGGCTGCCTGAGTTAACTAAAGGACAACAACAACAACAACAACAAACAACATTTGTAAAGCGCTTTTCTCCCGTAGGACC
>CM044435.1:73653901-73675008 GCA_024363595.1 Xenopus borealis | reverse complement strand
ATCTGGTAAGAGTGCATACACTGGATAGTATATACTTTTTTTACATTATTTAAGGGGAATCATTGGTTTCATTCATTTTTGAAGTCTACAATTCTGACAAAGCATTGACCCAACACCAAGAGGCTGTTTTAGCAACACTCAAATTGTAATGTTTACTGTGATTCAAGTTTTTGTGTGCTAAAACTCACAAACTCGAATTATAACATCAAATCAAGTATTCATATTTAATAAAGTCAAGTATTTTTTATCTATAAGTTTATTAGTAGAAAAAAAACCTCACAAATTTGGATTCTGATAAATAGGCCTCTAAAAGAGGCGGTTTGCCTTTTAGCTAACTTCTGAAGTTTATTAAAATTAGACACTGGGAAAAAGATGTTACTATGCATTTTGAGAGAACTTTAGATGTCTGTCCATATTTTTTAATATATTACTGATTGTAAAATCTTAAATATTAAAATCTTAAATATTGCAGTATATGGAAAATTTGTCCATGCCTTGTTTATAGGGAAGGACATTTTTTCAGTAGCTTGAAAATGCCTTGTGTTTTTAATATAATGATGTGTATGGATTGCTTGACTTTGACATCAATGTAATGTGTGGTTTGTGTGAGAGCCAGTAAAGTGTTGTTTAGCAGGAAAGGGGTATAGGTTGACTCCTAGCAAGGCTGGTGTATAAAGGGCTGCTACCCTTAGTTCCTAATTCCCAATCCAGCATGTTTGTCATAATTTTGTCATTTTCTCATAAATGTTTTCAAACTCACTCTTTGACTATACCCCATGGATCCACTCCCTGTGGGTACTTTCTTTAAATCCTTTAGATATCTCAGAATTGTTGTTGACCTAGCAAATATGAACAATTAAGTTTTGGTTTGGCTTCCATTGTTTCTGCCTTGCAGGATAAATATGCTCAAAAAATGTTTCACAACTCACATATAACCCTTTAAAGGAACAGTTCAGTGTAAAAATAAAAACTGCATAAATAGATAGCCTGTGCAAAATAAAAAATGTTTCCAATATATTTAGTCAGGGAAAAATGCAAACTATAAAGGCTGGAGTGACTGCATGTCTAGTATAATAGCCACAATCCCACTTCCTGCTTTTCAGCTCTGTAACTTTGAGTTAGTCAGAGACTTGAAGGGGGGCCACATGGGACATAACTGTTCAGTGAGTTTGCAATTGATCCTCAGCATTCAGCTCAGATTCAAAAGCAACAGTTATGGCCCGTGAGACCCTCCCTCAAGTCACTGATTGGTAACTGCCTGGTAACCAGGGAAACCAGTCAGTGGGAAAACAAGAGAGCTGAAAAGAAGGAAGTTGGATTCTGGCTATTATGTTAGACATCCAGTCACTCCAGCCTTTATACATTAAATTTTTGGCTAACTAACTATATTAGAAACATTTTTTATTTTACACTGCATATCTATTTACCAAGTTTTTATTTTTATACTGAACAATTTAAGAAGGTTTGTCTGGCTAGGGGCAGTAACTCAGACATTTTTTTCTTCAGATATCTTCATTTGTGAAAAATGTAAAATACCTCACAAAACTGTATCTTATCAGAATAATTGCACAAAGGTTGAGAATGAAGTTCCATAATCAGTGGAACAAATTAAAGAACATGGATTTATTATATTTGCAGATGAGGCAGAAAATAGTTTATTGTGTTTGGGATTCAGTTTGGGATTCCACAGCTTTATTTTGTCCCCATTATCATTATTTAATATTGCATGATAAACTATATTAAGAGAATAAGTGTTTCTATGTTTAGTGTTGGAAATCTGCCCAGCTATTTATTATTGCCATTCAGATAAGGTATGCTGATATCTTTGTTCATTCACATAGCTTAAACGTGGTTTCAGTAATGTACCAATGGTAATTTACATTGTGGAAAATGACATGGCGTTTTGGACATTTCCTTGTCAAAACATCCCATGTTCCATTGCCCTTAAGTATTTAAAATATTTTAATTAAGTTCTTGCATGGAGTATGGAGGAGAACACAATGTTGCATGGTTACATCTTGTGTAGATTCAGATTAACTACAATACGAAGGTTTTGAATGATTTGTTACCTATACTAGAGGAGATTTAGTGTGACTGACAAAATGTACCACATGCCATTTACACTTATAGTATGTGCAGAGAATACCCAGCTGACATGCATGGCCAA
This sequence comes from Xenopus borealis, assembly GCA_024363595.1. Taxonomy (NCBI): domain Eukaryota; kingdom Metazoa; phylum Chordata; class Amphibia; order Anura; family Pipidae; genus Xenopus; species Xenopus borealis. The sequence goes on along the minus strand of CM044435.1, from coordinate 73,672,841 downwards.
CTCAAGGCTAGTGGCTACAGAAAAAAAAATAACACAATCTTGCACAGTGAATTAAATACATTGGCTTGTCAACCAAGTGTTCAATTTAAACTTAATTTGAGTGTGCAATAATTATATATATATATATATATATATAGTGATTTTCTGTGTTTTTAACAGATGCGGCTGTGGATTTCCTTCCTTTAAAGTGAGTGTGTAACCTTCCCTTTACCTAGAGTAGGCGGAAACTTACTAGAATTCGGTTTTCAAAAGTGCATATCAAGTTATATCTCAGTGCTTTTGGCCTTGTATGTATGTATGTATATTGTTATTTATATAGCGCTCCTTGAGGGCAAAGCACTGTACAGTAACAATAATTTTGTAGTACAAACAAGGGATCACTGCATTAATCAGTAACAATAAGTGCATTATTATAAATACAGTTTGCATAAATATAAAATATAATTACACATTGTTGAGACAAGATGATGGGGGGCCCTACCCCTTGGGGCTTACAGTCTAAATGGGAGGGTAACATAAAGACACAATTTGGAGGGGTAATAAAGTGCTTTTTACAGTGGGTGAAACAAGTGCCAGTTCAGGTGTTATCCAGGTGCTCCCAGAGGTAGTCTCTGAGTTTTGTTTTAAAAACATTGAGGGAGGATTCTCTCCGGAGAGATGCAGGAATGGCATTCCAAATATAAGGAGCTGCAAGAGAGAAGGGTTTGACACGGGAAACAGCAGTAGAAGTGGGGGGTACAACCAAGCGGTTAGTCTGAGAGGAGCGGAGGTTTCGGCCAGGAACATATAGAGAAACAAGAGATGAGATGTAGTTAGGTGTAAAGGAATGAAGGGCTTTGAAGGCTACGAGGAGAAGTTTATAAGTTATTCTCTGTTTTATCGGAAGCCATGATAATGACTTTAACAGGGGAGGAGCCTGTACCCTTTTGGATGAGAGAAGGACAATTCTGGCAGCAGAATTTAAAACAGACTGTAGAGGGGAGAGATGGGAGTTAGGCAGGCCTGTTAGTAGAAGGTTACAGTAATCTAGTCGGGATAGGATGAGAGCATGCATGAGTGTCTTGGCTGTAGCAGGTGAAAGGAAGGGACGTATTTTTGCAATATTACGTAAGAAAAAGTGACAGGTTTTGACAGTGGCGTTAATATGATCAGAGAAGGAGAGAGAGGAGTCAAATATCACCCCTAGACAGCGACAGACGGACAGTGCCCATAGTATGATTAGTTTTATTAGGAATATTTTAAAAAGTGCAGTTACAAAAAAAAAAAACTTGATCAACCCATGTAAAAGCGTCACCTGGTGCATATATGTGACTCATGGAGTTTGCTGGTGTCTCTTTTTTTTTCTCCTTTGCAATTCTCTGGTCTCTGCTGCCTGACATACATCTCTATCAGCTTCCTCAGAGGCATCTGGTCAACTGTTCTGTTCTATTCTGGCTTTTTATTAAAGGGAAAAATACAAAGGTCATCAGGCTGAACTCTCCCTGTTTTGGTGAAGTAGGCCAATATTGCTTTGCCACAATGCAGTCAACTGAGATTAAGGAGCACTGAGAGAGCTGGGTGTACTTGGGCATAGTGAGTGTGGACACTGAATGTTGACTTATGCAGACACTAAAACAATATCATATTTTAATAGACGTTCAACCTGCCTATAGAACACAGGGTCCATCCTTAAAAAAAATCACCCTGTCCCATACAGTGATTTTGCCAAGTTCTGACTCTTCATCACAGCCATTTGCTGTTTGGAAGCTCATACTTTTCTAAACATACTAATAAGAATGCTAAGACATTCATCTGAACGCCATCATTTTAATTTAAACCTGCATTCTGCCTACCTGCACATAAGTATTATCAACCTGGATGGACCAATATAAGAGAACTGCAACTAAATAGGGTTTCTCATTAGAAGGTGTTACATTTCTGTTACTTGAATCTTAAAAAATACAATAAATGTATTATACTTGTTTCTTAATGTAAAACATTTCTCCCATCTTTGTATTATATTTACCTTTATTACTGTGTTGTGTAACACTGAGGTTCTTCTGTGTGCAAAAGTGCCTATCATTAATTCAATTATTGTTTTGCTAGTCGTATGAAGTGATCTGTTTTTCAGTTGGCTTTGAAGGGTCCAGGATTGTGATGCAAAAGAAAAACATTGGAAAAAACTGTAGGGTAGTCTCCTTTGGAGTATATAGTGATGGACATCATAGACATCTGATAGCTATAATTTAGAGGTTGCTACAGCAGGCAGAACTATGTTATAAACTTTGTGGTTATAGTAATCCATTTTCAAAATGTTTTCTATAGATGGTGGCTAAAGTACCTCAATGTGTCATCTTTAGGTATAGCTCAAAAAAACTGTCTGTAGGCTCCATCCTGGGAGTTGACTTGCTTAGTATAAGGTAGTTACCAGTATGCATCATTTCTCTTGCTTTCACACTGACCGCAAATATTTTAGCACCATACGTTGCAAACTGTTTGAGCCTTGATATAACCCGAAAGTTAACTGGGAATGTTGAACGTTTACATTATATCACTTTTAAACTGAAACCCATCTGACACTTGTCGAGAATAGCTGCATAATTTGTTCAGCAAATGTGAGGTCAGTAATGGGAAACTGGTGTTAATCTTAAGGTGGCCCTACAAAGGCAAATTGTAGCTGCCTATTCAGGACTTAAATTGAATTGGCAACTTGTTTGTCCACATATGGAGCCCTCCAACTGATATCTGGTTGAAAAATTATCCAGATGTTGATCAGGCAGGTTTGATTTTACCATCTGCATCTACAGTTTGATGCTATCCTTAATCCAACTACCCGCATTACTGTAATTATGATCTGTTTCTTGGCCCAAGATCAGACTGATGTTTCCCAGCTCAAGGTGGGCATATCTGAGCAAGATCTGCTCATTTAGTAACCTTGCCAAGCAAGCATATTTTATCATGTTTTGTCAGCTTCAGATTAATGTTGTACCAACCATTTTATGCTAGAATGTACTGTAGGGTTTAGCTGTTCATGGTCCTTGGAGTATTGGTTCAGATAGATCCCAATAATTCTAATGCAAACCACAACTAAGAATTATGGCACTCAAGATGTTTTATTTTGTGTCATAATCACAATTATTATCTACCATCCCTATGGTGATTCTGATAGACATCTTTCTTGTTGGGGGGAAAAAAGCACAGGAAATTCTTTTGACATTACTTAATAGGAACCATAGACACACCAGAATACAAAACAGGACTTTTCTATACATTGCCATTTTCCTGGCATCATAACCCTTAATTTCAAGAATTTAATCTACTTTTAAAATCCATATAGTGGCATGGACCCTGCCAAACACAAGGAAAGTGGAGTGCAGTTACTTTGCCAATGAGCAAGAGCTTGTTGTGCTGAAGGGGATGTAATGGGATACAGTTCCTCATGTTGTGGTGACCCCCAACCATAAAATATTAAAATATTTTCATTGCCAGCCCGCGGATTGTTAGGAAAGTACAGGAGACAGTGTGGCTGCATAAACGTTTGTTTTCCGTGCGTAGTGCAGCAAAAAAATTTTGCCACATCCCAATTACCATGTTAATTTTACAAATTTTAAATGGGCAGGGAGAGCTGTATGGCAGTCCCTACTAAGGGGATATAGAAAGTTGTAGTGCAACTGCCTTCCCTACACGTTACTGAACTACAACTCTCAGCACCAACACCCGGATAGCTACAACCTTGCCCCAGGGCTAGTGGGGAGAGAGATGAACCTGCTCCTGGAACCCCTTAAGGGACCCCTGTGAAAGGGTCATTCGACCCCCAAAGGGGTCCCGACCCCCAGGTTGAGAATCACTGCCTTATAATGTCATTATGCAATACTGTTTATATTAAATCACTGAAAGGCATCATTGCTAATGTTTTAAAAATGGTGTGTGTGTTTATGTGACCAGAGGAAAAATTCAATCAACAGTGCAGCTGTTATATTTTGCAACACATCATGAGTCATGTAAGCCCACAAATGGAAGAAAATCATATTTTGTCAGTCAAGAGAACAGGTGCACAGTTACATTAAATGTAGTTTTCAATCAAATGTTCCTATATAAATCCAATCCATCCAAATCAATCAAATTACATAAACAGTAATTGTGTAACATGTCTAACCTTGTCTGTAAAACCAGTGCCTGTATTCAGAAACAATGGTATTTTAAGTAATAGAAGTGAATTGGCCTGCGACAGGTGGAATTCCACTAAATCTACATTCTGGAACTATTTTACCAGTAATTTCTTCACATATATTATTCTGAGTGAATGATATGCAGCTGAAAGGATACAGTATGCTGAATTATTTGAAAGAGAGCTACCTGTTTCATGTGTGGCAATGCAGAAGTACTAGATGTGTCAAGGGAATGAAAAGGTATAGGAAATAAAAGTAAAATCTCTTCTGCTTTTAGCATAAAACAGCATACATAATAAACAAATTGAGAGCTTACAGGATAATACCCTCTTCAATCTTCAAGGATTTAAAACCAAACAAAAGCAGCATAATAATCGAGTAGTACAAGAAACCTATTAAAATGTTGCTATCGCTCAAGGAAATCCTGAATGTTTTGGAAGTGAACCCATATTGTGCAGGATCGTGTAGAAACATCACCCCTGTGGTGCCCCAGCTGTTACTGGTGAGATTATGCCTTCCGAGTATTAATGTGAGAAAGTGTGTTCATTTATCTTGGTACAATGACCAGTAAAAGTAATGTCAGGTGCATAAATATACTAAATACGCATTTCAGATATATACAGTAGTTAGAACTAATGGAAAGCAGACTATAATATTCCTGCACAGAATGTAAAGAACAACAGACTATAGTCTTCCTGCCTATAATATAAAGGAGAACAGATTATATAGGGGCAAATTCACTAAAATGCGAAGTTGTGCTCAGGGAGGCGAATGGTAGGGAAGTAGCTCTACCGTTACTTCATCAAGCAAAATTACGCTAGCAATGCCTAATTTGCATACGGCACCAAGTTAAAGTATAATGGATGCATATGCTGCAGCCACTACATTACACTACACAAGCCCAGGAAACCTTTAATAAATAAAGTTTTCTATTGCCCTACACATGTGCCCACTGTATAGTTGAGTTGCCATATGTTAGGCAATGTAGGGGGGAAGAAGAGTGCCCTAAAAAATATTTACAATCTTTTTCAGCCTATAACTATAAGTTTTTAAAGAAACTCCTATCTACTCTACTGGACTTCACCTGGTCTGAGGTGGTGAAGCCAAGTCTTGCACAAAAGGTAACGTTCAGTAAAATTGGCATCTTAGTGAATTAACTTCGTCTGGTGTAAGGGTGCGAAGTTGCGCCAGGGGCCGTTAGTAAATCGCAAAGTTCTGAAATGACATCACACATGCGAATTTGCATTTGCGCTTTAGTGAATTTCCCCCATAGTTTTCCCATCTTAGCATACAAATATCCCAAATCAAACGATACAGATCTTTAAACTTAAAGGCCTGTTTACTAATTTTTGAGGTCAAGAAAAAAGTGAGTGCCAAAAAAATGAAAAATTGGACAAATGCTACGTTATGCTACTCAAAGCTCCCCAGCCTTGGGGCCTTCTTCTCGAAATCTGGCCCTGGCTACTCTAGACTCTAAAGAATATGTTTGATTCTCAGTCATGTTTTTTCTGCACTTTTTTTCTCGAATTGTAAAAAAAAATATTTAAATTTTTGGATCCCTAGCTGGTTGCTACAAGAAGTAAAAGGTATGCACGAGAGGAATGAAGGAGTTTGGTATTGTGTCTGGAAAAGCTGACCACTGGGGTTGGGGGCCTTTGAGGTGACTCCAGTCCCCAGTCTAACCCTGGGCACTTTTCTAGGGTTAGTAAGGGGGAGAATGCGCTAGACTCATCTTCTGCCTGCATACCCCAAATTTTTACCTTCCTGTAACTCATACATCAGCACAGAAGGAAGCATTTTATAAGTGATACTGTTTTGCAAATCATTTGTTTTAGTATGAAACCTTAAATGGTCACTTTACCTTTAAATTAACTTTTAGTATTATGTAGCCAGTGGTATTTTAAGACAATTTGCAACTGGTCTTCATTGTTCACTGTGGTAGTGCAGTTTTTGAATGGTGTTTTTTTTTTGTTCAGCAGTTCAAGTTTGGAATTTCAGCAGCTTTCTCATTGTTTGCTCTAGTTTATCTTGCAAAAAGGCAGGGCTTTGAATGAGAGACTGGAAGATGAATAGATGAGGCCTGAATAGAAAGATAAGTAATACAATGTAACAATAACTAAAATCATAGCTTCATACTGCAATGGTGTATTTTTTGGCTACTTGGGTAAGTCAGTTTGTGAAGATTCTCATTCATCCAGGTCATAGTTTATCTGTAGAAATACGTCAAATCAACTGGACTTGCTGTGTGTGTGTTTTTCTTGAAGACTTTTCACCAGTCATCCATCTGGCTTTCTCAACTCAAAATTCAGTCAATACCACTTGAAAGCTGGAAAGACAAATCATGCAATAACTATAAAAAATTAAGATCAATTGAAATCCCGATAAGAAAAAAAGTTGCTACATTTAAACATTTTTTTTATAAAATACTAAAAGTAGATATAATGAAGAACTGCCCTTTGAAATTTTTTTAGACAATTTGAAATTAATCACTATTTTGTTTTTTTTCTTTTAATTATGTATCTCACTCTCTAAATTAAAATCTAAAGTGGCATGTGTTTGCTGGGGTCTGAGCTCCTTAACGGTCAGTAACACCAGTTATCACTGTATCGCTTGTGCTCATGTCCAGTGATATAGTGACAAGGAGCTGTTGGTGCTGGTTAGGAGGATCACTTGCCTCACTTTACTTTTACTGGGGCCCCTCAGTAGCTAGAACACTGCTAGTCCAACTTTAACATGCCTTTGGGAGCTGAAGTAATTATGTTTTATGATGCCAGCACAAGGGCGGAAATATAAGAAATTATGTAAACCGTATCCTAGAAGTGGGAAGGGAGTTGTATCTCTCTTTTGCATAGCCTCTTTCTACGTGGAAACTAAAAGTGTATCAAAGTAATCAAAATATAACGTAGTGTTCCTCTGCACTGGTTAAACTGGTATGCTTACTTTAGAAACACTACTATAGTTTATATAAACAAGCTGCTGTGTAGTCATGGGGGCAGCCGTTCATGCTGGGAAAAAGGAGAAAATGCACAGGTTACAAAGCAGATAAAACACTATTGTATTGGACAAGGCTCATCTGTTATGGCTATGTGACCTGTGCCTTTTCTTCTTTTTTCCCAGCTTGAATGGCTGACCCCATGGCTACACAGCAGCTTATTTATATAAACTATAGTAGTGTTTCTGAAGCAAACACACAGTTAATGCTAATAGTATGTTATATGTTAATTACTTTAAAACGCTTTCATTTTTTTTTGGTGTTACTGTTCCTTTAATAAAACATACTGATTTCTTCTATTCCCCCTGTCCAAGTCTATGGTAGAATATATATACCGTACATATAAGACTCTTCTATAGCTGACAGAGCATGCATTGTTAATGAATGGTTAATAGCACACTGGAACCAAGTGTTGCCTGTTTCCAAAGGGAACCATGAAAATGCCATCTGGTTGCTGGGTCTAGGAATCAGAAAGTTAAATACCTGGGAGCTTATATTTTGAAAAATAATTGCACTGATTGTCAAAGTCAGGGTCAGAGTGGGGGGCCCAGGCCCCCCGAGACTGCAGTACAGGCCCCCCACTTAGCCTTCCTTCCTCTTCTACTTCCTCCCCACCTCCCCATTTACCTATTGTTGCGCCGCTGGGCTCACACATGGTGATGTCGCTGCCCAGCGAATGTGTGCCCGGTGCCACACTTCAGGTAAATTTTTATTTTCTAATTGAGGAGGGATTGGGAGAGGGGGTCAGGCCCGGCTTCTCTCTGACCTTTAAATGTCTGATTGCAAGGAGTCAGTAAGACTATGGGGCAGATTTACTATTATTGCCTAATTATAGGGCTAAAAGCCCTCGAATTCAGCCGAAATTCGATAAGTATTCGACTATCAAATGCTTATTGATTAGTTTTAGGATATTTTTACCTCGATATTCGATTTCTCGATGAATACTGATCGTTCGATTTCACAACAAAATTGTGAAATTTCCTCCGATCACTCAAAAAATTTGTACGATTTGAACGATCGAGGCATTCGATCGTACGAATGGTGTTCGAGCAGGTGATAGAAAAAAAAAGCCTGTGGGGGGCTTCCCATAGGCTTCTATTGCAATTCAGTAGGTTCAATCTGGCTAAGTAGGCAGTCGAATAAAATTTTTAAGTCAAAGTCCTTCAATCATCGAATGGTCGAATTATCGAATATCTGATCATTCGATCTATTCACGTGAATTTCGTAAATCTGCCCCTATACGTTCCTTTGGTGAAAAAGGTTACATTTAAAACATTCTATAACACACATGATGTCCTATAATAAACTGCACAAATTGGCTATGTGCTTCTGTAATCTGATTTTTGTGCTTGTGCTTCAATGGACAGGTATCTAGTACATAGGGAAGATATGTGGAACTGTTATCTAGCTGAAAGGCTCAGAGCTGTGGTATAAATAAAATAAAACATGCAACTACTATGTCTCAGATTGTCACTGTCATTTTGCAAGATATTTGTGGGAACTTTTTAATCACCACACTTCAATTTGTTTTGATATCCAGCACTGTATCAGCAATATTCAAGTGTAAGAATGCAAGATCTGGGAGATCTACTGTACTGTACTGTATGTCAGTGGCTCAGTAAATATCATATAAAAATGTATCAACATATGGCAGCAACCAAAGCAGTTTTTGTTCTCCTTCATGTTTTTCAATGCAGTGATACTGTAATATTATTACATTACATATAGGGATGAACCAAATGCGCTAGTTTAGGATTCAGCCAAATTCCTAATCCTTTGTGAAAGATCTGGAAAAATACTGAACTGAATCCGAACCCTGATTTGCATACTTAAATGAGTATAATAAGAGGGAAAAAGAACTGCACATACAGCGAGTGGTTAAAAAAAATTGACTTCCTTGTTTGCTAGACTGGATTCAGAATTTGGTTTGGCCAGGAACATAGATTCGGGCGAATCTGAATCCTGCTGAAAAAAGTCAAATCTTGGCCAAATCCCGAATCCTGGATTAGGTGCATCCCTAATTACTTATACTTGATTCAGATTTGTTTTCTGAATGCACTGCGTGCAACCAGTGGCATCTATCTACATAACCAACCTATAGTATGTGCATACTGCAAGCTTTGGGTTTATTGACTTGTATAGCACACTGTAATATATGTTTTCTCCAGCCAATGGCAAAAGACAAGCATTTTAGTAATAGCTAAAGAAGAACTTCTGTATGCATATGATTAGTGTTAGTACTCCTCCTGCTGCAAAAATTTTGAATTGCAGACAAACTGAATCAAGATTTAAAGGACAAGGACAGTTAAACTAAAGAAGTAAACTAGAAATGTTGTACATTGTTTTGTGCTTCTGTACCAACCCAAGGCAACCACAGCCCTTTAGCAGTAAAAATCTGTGTCTCCAAAGATGCTCCATAGCTCCCCATCTTCTTTTCTGCTGATTCACTGATTCACATGCTCTGTGCTGCTGTCACTTACTGAGCTTAGGGACCCACTCACAATATACAGTACACATGGAACAGAAATGTCACAGTATAAGGCTGATTAGTAATTAATACAGATAATTACTACACGACGGCACAGAAACAAGTGCAACTAGTACCAGCATTTAATATTCCGATCCATAGAATTAGCTTATATTACAGACCAACCTCATTTTCTGCTTGATAACTTGTGATGACCCCTAAGCTTAGCTTCTCAGCAGCTGCTCAGAGCCCACTGAGCATGTGATTGTCACAGACACTTTCCAAGATGGTGACCCCCTGTAACAAGATTGAAGTCCTGGATCATTGCTGCTATTGACAAGCTGTAACGTTAGGCTGGTGCAAGAAGTTCAGTATATAAAACCCTATTCATTTTTAGGGTTTAGTTCTCCTTTAAAGCAAAAGGTGAGTAAACTCAGTACAATATTTGTAGTGTTCTGGTACTGCTACCTTCAACTGTCTGATTATATTGTTATATAATAGTTAGATTTCAATGGAAAGTTGTGCTGAATGATTGCATTGAAACTTGACGTGGTTCATTTCACTGGCATTTTACAAAGCTTTACAAAAATAGGCCGTCATATCTCCCACCAACATCAACAATAATTGCACAGGTTATGCCCTTTGGTTTCTGTGCAATGTGATCTGCTATGGGTACTGGCTTTCTTTTTTTCTCCTCTCAATATATTATAAACAATACATATATGATAATATATGTATAATATATTATAACCAATAATATATGAACCCATTGCTATGAATTCACAACAAGCCTGGTGTATAAATTATCCAGTTCCCTATATATATTAAAATCAGGGAGGCCCATTTATCAACAAACAAATTTTCTCTAAAACCACGAATGCCATGCAGTTTATTAAAAGATGAGAATATAAACAGCATGAACAAAAAAAAGAATAAGTAAAAAAAAAATCAAACATGCCTCCAGTGTTTCGTGCATTTACTAGGGCACAAAACACCAAAAACCTCCAAGACCCTGAATTAAAGAAAAATGGTACAGGTTAAAAAAACAGGTCTTTCCTTAATTTGGATCTTTGCACCTTAAGATTACTAGAAAATCATGGAATCATTAAATAAACCCAATAGGCTCGTTTTGATTTCAACAAGGATTAATTATATCTTAGTTTGGAGTACAAGCTGTTTTATTATTACAGAGACAAAAGAAATAATTTTTTAAAATTTGGATTATTTGATTATTAGTCTATGGGAGACGGCCTTTCTGTAATTCAGAACTTTCTGGATAATGAGTTTCCGGATAACAGATCCCATACCCGTACAATTGGGTGAGGACTTCTATATGACCTCAACTTTTAGATGCCAAACTTTTGTATTAGAGTGTTTCTTGGTTTTAACGCTTAATGAATCACACATTTTTCTTGGTTTAGAGCAGCGGTTCTCAACCTGGGGGTCAGAACCCCTTTGGGGTTCCAGGAGCAGGTTCATCTCTCTCCCCACTAGCCGGTTGTTGGTGCTGGGAGTTGTAGTTCAGTAACCTGTGTAGGGAAGCCAGTTGCAGTACAACTGTCTATATCCCCTTAGTAGGGACTGCCATACAGCTCTCCGTGCCTAAAAAAAAATTTTGCTTTATGCAGCCACGCTGTCTACTGTACTTCCCTAACGATACGCTCTGGGCTGGCAACAAAAATATGGGGGTCACCAGAACATAAGGAACTGTATTAAAGGGTTGCAGCATTAGGAAGGTTGAGAACCACTGGTTTAGAGTAATGGGATGAAAATAAAACACTATTTGCAGTGGTGGAACTACCGGGGGAGCAGGGGGTGCAATTGTACCAGGGCCCGCACCCCCTGTGAGCCCACCGGCAGTCCGTGCACTGCTGGAAATGGTCCGCTCCAAGCAGAAAATGACGGAAATCTACTTTCGGTGGGGGTGGTAGGGCCCAGCTGCACTGTCTGTAACCTGCTGCACTGTCTGTAACCGGGCCCGACTACCCATAGTTCCGTTACTGACTATTTGTAATGCTAAAAATGTGTTTTGTGAAATGAGAAAAATATGTATGTTCATAAATGGGCCCTATAGTGTCTGCAATGAAACACATTACTCACACTTGGGGCTGTAATCAAGCAGTACCGGTAGTGTATTTGGGTGAGTGCCCCCCCATGATGCCACAATGCAATTCTAGATGGACCCCCTACCCCCACCTCTGCTTCCTTATTTTAATAGGAAAGCATCCAGCAGCAGCGGAAGTAATTTATTTTTATTTATTTTTTTAAAGAAAGTTGTTTTTTTTTTAACCATATAGGCATCCAAGGCCTGCCCCCTTAAAGAGATACTGACAACTGAAATTAAACTCTATTATAATATTGGCTTTGAAAGCTACTTGTAACTTTGCCATAAAGTATTTGCATGATGCTTTTACATTACCTGTCTGATTCCCCATGTTCCTGTATGAGGGGGCTGCCACATTTGTGCAGCAGGAGTCTGTTATCATTAGAAACTGTCACTAACAGACTGAGATGGGACAGTCAGGTTGGCAAAGTCAGAGTGTCAGAGTGTCAGAGAGTCAGGCTTAGGAACTTCAACTATCAATTATATACAAAAACAAACCTCTCAGCAAAAAATTATCAACATGACCTACAGGAAACATTTAGGGGCAGATTTACTAAATTCACATGAAGGATTCAACATTCAATAGAATTTTCAAAAAGATTCAAATTAGAATTTTGAAATGTTTTTGAAGACCACTTCGACCAGTGAATTTCAAAAATTCAATCGAATTGAATGATTTGAATAAAAATCTATTCGAATATTCGACAGCCAAATTACTTCCCTTTTAAATTTTTATTCGACTGCCTAGTTCGCCAGATCAAAGCTACCGAATTGGGATTGGTATTTTTTGACCAATTTTCACTTCAAATCAATTCGACGCTTAGTAAATATGCCCCTTAGTGCCAGTATTACTTTAAAGCCACCACCTTTGCAGCCTTGTATGATAAATACACCTCTGTGGGGTACATGTTCCTTGTTGCCACAAAATTTTTCAAATATTGATTGCTTTTCCCTCTGTCAGGTCATGATTTAAAGTAGTATATACATACATACCTCTCAACTGAGTTTTGCATGGGACAGTCCTGATTTTGACAGCTCAGCCCCCAGTCCCAGATTCTTATTAAAATGTTCAGCATTTCTCTTTGATCTCTTGCCAGAAAAAGATCCAAAGTTCCTGAAACATACACTACCTATACTTAAATACAATTGTATCTATTTAAGGTAAGCAGGTTTCTTGGGAGAACTGAGACTTACAGCTTAGGCAATTCCACCTTCATTAGGAAAACTTTAATTACACATAAAACATGTACCTAAACCCCCAGAAATATGTTCAAACTTTCCATAACCTGCTAAATTTTGTAAAAGGAACATGGTATTTGGCAAAATTTCCACTGCGATACGCATGCCAGATCTTTTTAGCTCTTAACATTTTTCAAATGATGGTATATATATATATATATATATATATATATATATATATAACAGACACTGGGGGTCATTTATAAACTTCGCATAGAGCAGATTGGTTCGCAGAGTGAATATATTTGCCCTGCACCTGGTTATATTTATAAAGCTGAATAAGAGTGTGCAAATTCGCAAAACAGATTTGCGAATTTGTTTTTCACATTGCGAATGTCTATAGGAGCTTTTTAAATATGGCAAAAATCACAAATTGCAAACACTCTGCGCCACAACTTTGGTGGCAGAGAAAATATTCGCAAAACTGTTTCGCAAAAACAACCTCGCAAAGTGCTTGTACTCACGCAAAGACCCAAAAAACGGAAAGACGGGCACAGTAGTGCAATATTGTAGCGTTCAGGAAAAAGCATGTGCAAAACTACCATTCGTGATGCATGAACTTTATAAATGACCCCCACTGAGTTCACTGTACTAGTGCCTACCATGCAGATTACTTCAATGTAAACAGAAGATTGGAAAGCAAAAGCAAACCAGTTGTATGAAGCATGAAATCAAGCCATTTGTTTGGGCTGGAAAACTGTTGGCTCTATACAAAATAATAACTAGGCAAGGAGTGTGACATAGGTAATGTTTAAGAATGTAATAAATCATGAGTATTAGATGAGAGAGTTCTATCAGTGGTTATAAAAAAAAACTGATTTATAGGTAGTTAACTATTTCCTGCATAATTCATTGCCTAAAACTGAGAGACTGAGACAGATGCTACTATTTTCCTGGAAGAAATTTTTGCTTTAGGTGTCTTCGTGTCCAGGATATTCCGTTTTTTCACTAGATTTAGCTCGTAACAAAACAAGACCGACTATACTTTTTACATGAATATATAACACATAACTGCCTAAAGGGTTTCAACAAGAATGTCTATTCAAGGCCTCACTGCAGGAGCTGATAGGGATTTAAACCCATTATTCATTTTTTGTGTACAGTTAGCTCATGTCAAAATGGCGGGGGAATATCTTCCCTTAAATGTTGTAAGCAGCATTATTACATACTGATAAGAATATCAGTAGTGTAAGTTACTGAACAGGAGACCTTTTCCTCTCTTTTCTTTTTTTAAACCTAGCATCTTTTATAAGTGTCATGTGCTTTTCCTGGTGGGCCCTTTCTATAGCACAAAACAACTATTTTCTACCTTTTCCTGGTTATATATATATATTGGTATTGTTATCTGGTTAGTTTTTTGATGGTCCTATAACAAGCCTGGGAATTTTGCTCAGCGTTGAGAATAGAAAGATTGTCCATCTGTAAGTTTTCGTTCTTGGAGTGGTCATATATTTGGTGTTTTGGTACTGACCTCTGCTGGAGAAAGACTAAAAGTGTACATTTGACTGTGGCAAAAATGGGTAGATTTTTTTTCCAGTGCTATATATATATTCTATTCTATTACTTAAAAAAATTACATTTAATTTAATGTGTAATATAAAATTTTGCCTATGTCACTGAAAACCCCTTAACTCTTTTGCACCAACATACAGTAAAGGCTTAGTAGCCCACTAAACATGTGTATGCAAAGCTCCCTCAGTGCCTATAAAAAATATATCCGAGTTACTGAATATTCCTTGCATTACAGTTTAATCAATTACATGGAAAAGTATGGTATAACTGTAAATCTTCCAAGAAACGACCACCAAGCAAAAGTGAAAGACCACTGGTGTAACTATAGCAGAAGCAAACACAGCAGTCATGGTGGGGGCATGAACCATAGGGCCTGTTTCCTCTAGAGTGTTGAAACCCCCCTCCCTGCTGCTTTCTTTTTCTTTAAATTGACTCACGCCTCAACGAATGTGTGCATTGCGGGGGGTTGCCGGGCCCTTAGAATATTTTTCTGGCAGGGGGCCCGGTGTACTGTTGTTACACCCCTGTGAAAGACCATACAAAAAGGAGATGGGAGACCATCAAGAGAGATGACAAATGTGAAGGAGTTATAGGCCTTGTTATCCAGGCTGCCAAAGGTACATCTACTAAATACTGACTTGGCAGGGCTGTATACTTATGTTTTTAGTTATTTTGTGTGTCTTCACTGCAATTATTGTAAATCGTTTTGCAAAAGATCTCTTCACGGTGTCTATTTCTGTTCCTCGTTGTCAAACAAAATGAAATTAACTGTGATTCAATGTTCTATGATAATAAAATACAAAGCCAAGGGGGTGAATAGTTTTTATAGAAACTAATATAATAGTACATGTTTCACACTCAGAGAACCTGCATCTTAATTACATTTTATTGAAACAAAATACAAATAGGTCAGACAGTACAGCATTAATATGTCTGTCGCCGGAGATTAGGTTTGAGCATTAGACAAAGAACAGATTATAAACCACGAGTCAAGAGGAAGTAACTGTTTATCTTGTGGATATATCTTAACAGCAGGCTCACAAATCACATTATATTATACATCATATGTCTTTTGTACTCGCGAGTACAAATAAAAGATGTGCTGCTTGGCTAAGACCTCTTCAACCCTTTTTGATTCTCTCACCTCCATTAACCACTTTGTTATTGTGGCAACAGAGGAGGATTACAGTATTTGGCAAGAAAAGAATATCAGCATCCAGCAAATAGCAATATTTTTTGGGAGTGGCTTATTACTGTGAAAAACCAACTTGTGCAATAGTGTATTCAATATTTGGAAAGGTCCTTTGGGGTCTATCATTTAAATTGTAGTCTACTACAAGTTAGAAAATGAAAGTAACAACATTTGCTGTTGTGCAATTTAGTATCTTTGTTTGGAAGCACTGTGCAGCCTATGCCAAACAAATACATGTTAGTGTGTCATCCATAGGAACAGTTGGGCTGAATGAGCAAATTAGCACCTGGCAGTTACCCATGGAAATAATCATATTTGTTTTTAATAGTTTTACCTGCAGTCATCATTGATTTTAATGACCAAGTAGAGTCTTTTTTTTCTTAGGACTCTGCTATCCACATCATACTAAAAGTTCATTTTAAAGTGAGCTCCCACTAGTGAAGGGCATGGTTAAAATGTTCTAATGAACTGTACAGTTTGCCAAAGTCTGTCGTTTACATTTCCATAATGTTCATACAGAGAGCATCGCACTAATAAGAATTCAGTAACACGGCAGTCAAGCCAGCAGATGGCCCCCTAATGTCTTCAATTCTGTGCTTGTCTTAAAGCAATGCATGCCATAAATACGCTAATATGATAACACTTTATATAATTAAAACATTTTAAGCCATCCACCGATTATATTCCTATAACTGTTGTCATGTGGTACCAAAATGCATCGTGCAATGTCATATTCAATTATTTAGATGTTGATTTATTCCAAAATGCAAAACAAATTTCTGTACAACTGACATACCGAAATACAATTTTTAATTGTACAAAGGATATCATTTGCAGTCTCTCTGACAGCACAGTTAGAAAGTTCTTTTAAGGAGACGTACAGATAGAGTCACTTGGATTTGTAAGTTAAATGCGTCATGACTCAGGGCTAATTGAAGAAACTGTGTTATCTAAAGTTATCTTAACTCATTTAATGCATTTAACCTTTTCATTAGCATACCAAAGCACCATTGTTTTCAATGGTGAACTCTTTAATTGGATGGGATGCTGTGACACAATATTCTGTGCTAAGTGAGATAAATGAGATAGATGAGTTAAGTCACGACGCATTAAACTTACAATCCAAAGTGACTGCATCTGTAATACAAATAGTACATTTATAATACCTGTTCTCCATAATGCTCAAGACCTGCTGTTTTCTGGATAAGGGATCTTTCCGTACAGGGCTGGACTTAGAGGAAAAAGCAGCCCTGGTAAAAGTATCAAAGCAGCCCATGTATTCCCACGCATGCAAATCATGATATATATTTCCAACCCCAAGGTTAACTAGAACTAGTGTTTATTCATAGATATTTTAAGAGTCCATTACCATATAATCCTTAGCAATATTATAAACCCTATGTGCTGGAACTGGCTCCCCCTAGTTTCTATCACAACTATTCTATCAGATGGATTAGTGACCCTATACTTACAGTATATTCAAAATTTTCCTTTGTGTGCCCCCAGCTAGACCATGCACCCTGGCAGGACTGGACTGAGAATCAAAATAGGCCCTGGCATTTCAGGTACACAGAGGCCCACTCAGCCCACATAGAGGCCCAAACAGTCCCCACCAGCCCACTAAATACTGACTTTCTATGGCACCTTATAGCAGCCCATCTGGCATTTGCCCTAACCCACAGATTGCCAGTCCGGGCCTGCACCCTGGCAGATAAGAGGACTTTAATTACCATGTGTATCACAGGGCCAAAGTGTGGTATACTTGAAAAGACTAGGCTGTCATACAATTAATGCTACATATCACAGTGTTCCATATACAGGCTGAAGTGATTGTTCTGAGCATGGATCCTCCTGTTGACAACATACCTATCATAAGCATAAGGGATTGGGTATATAGCAAGCAATATTACTAACTGAAGTTGGTCAGAATTACTGGTCCTTCCCATATTCCCATACAAGTGCAGGCATTGGTTTAGCTGTGGTTGGCTATTATGGACAGCTCATTTACATTTCTACAGTCATTGGCTCATTTACATATTAAATACATACCTCATTTGCATTTTTAGGTGAGCAGCCCATTTACAATTTAAAGCAATCGGCCCATCAGGAATTTGCCCGAACCCACAGATTGCCAGTCCAGGCCCGTTTCCATAATTTGGATCCCCATACTTTCAATCTGCTAAAAAAAAAATAGCTTTGTTTTTATAGATTGTCTTATTGTTACAGAGAAAAGGGAAATGGTTTCTAAAAATTTTAATTATTTGAATACAATATTGCAGATGACATTCCTGTAATCCAGAGCCTGGAAAAGGGATCCCACAAATGTATAGTATAGCCATGGCCAAATTACATACAGGAGTGCAATGTGGTTCAATATAGGAGTCCACCGAATCCAGTATTTGGTTCGGGATTCAGCCTTTTTCATTAGGATTCTGATTCAGCCGAATCCATCTGCCTGGCTGAACCAAATCCTAATTTGCAAATGCAAATTAGGGGCAGAGAGGAGAATCTCCTGACTTTTTGTCACTAAATAAGGAGTTAAAAAATGTTTTCCCCTTCCGACCCCTAATTTGGTTTGGTATCCAGCCAAATCTTTCACAAAGGAATCGGGGGTTTGACCAAATCCAAAATAGTGGGTTCAGTGCAACCCTAGTTCAATATTACGGCATGGGGAGGATTGCCCTGCTGTGCTTTGTGGCATTATATAGTATAAATCTGCACTTTTTGAAGGATCAAATGTTGTTGTGTGCGTTCCTAATATTTATATCAAACTGATATAAAATAAATGACATTTTCCTTGCATATTTCTCCTTACTGACAGAACTCTTTTCGTTTTGGACCATCTGTGTCAATTGAGTGCTGTCTAGTGCTCAGTCTGTTTAATAAAGGGTGTTTTCTCTTTTTTTTAGCTTTACAAGATACTGTTCAAAAATGTTCATTTGAGGTGATTCAGAAAGAAAATGTATATTTATACTTTTGTATATTCTTTTAACACCTTGCCTTGTTGCAAGAAACATGCCTTTAAGACTGTGGAAATGAGTCTTACCTATTTAAGTAACTTTCTAAATACTGATCTCAGAGCAAGCCCCCTGTGTAAGAGTGTAGAGTGGCTGTCTCAAGAGGTAGTTGAAGTTGGTAAAAATATTTCCTATTTTGTTTTTGTTCTTATTTTTACTTAAAGGAACAGTTCAGTGTAAAAATAAAAACTATGTAAATAGTATGTGCAAAATAAAAAATGTTTCTAATATAGTTGCAACTTTTACCACTCATATGCGCCCCCCCCCCC
>CM044435.1:73624007-73653110 GCA_024363595.1 Xenopus borealis | reverse complement strand
TATATATATATATTCTTCAAATTCTATAGTGCTTGTAGCTTTTATGTGATGAAGGACCTGTTAAGAGTTTTGTTTTAGTCCCGTTTTCCTATTTATTTTGGTACTGGACGCCATACTACCTTTGTAGATGCAGATCTCCAGCTTTTGGATACAGCTAGTGCAGTGCCCCTACCTTGTATTATTGTAGGATCTTAAACAAATAATGAAAGTTACTTGCTTACAGCCTTAGTTATTGTGTATATGAAAGTACAGTAGATTGAAGTTCAGTAAGGCAATTTAGGAAGAAAAAATAAATGATCCCTTGCAGTAAAGCCAAAGAAACCCTCCTTTTTACTTGGTTACAGAGAAGAAAAGCAAGGGGTATTTTGGTAACCTTTGTAGTCCATGAGAGGTCGCCATCCATACAGAGGATTGTTTATTCCACTGAGCTGTGTCATAAACCCTTTATTTGTGGGTCTGGTTGAAGCACAGAACATCTTTTCTGTGAAGTCAGCATTGCTCAGGGCTCATGAACACAATGCTAACATCTGAAGAACTAAAATAAGCAAAGGCTTTGGCGTTGGCTTTTATGTAATTGGCTAGAGTGCTTGCTTATATAAACAGAGTGAGGTCATCATTTTATCTATCTATTATTTACAGAATGGAAATACAAATATTAAGTTGGAACTGGCTAAGTGAGGGAGGGCAGTAGTTCAAAACCAATGACACTTTCATTATTATGGGTTCGGTAATCTGTATCTTTTTCTGAGCAATACAAAAACTTGTAAAAACATTCTAATCTTTTTTTTTTATTTAGCAAATTATTTTCCACTTTGGAACGATTCATTAGAGCGGAGAAATTCAAGGGGCAAATCCTTTAGCATTCATGCAATTTGGGACAATTTTAGCCATTGGCAGAATTACTTATTTGTTGAGGTTCCCAAACATTTGTTTGGGCCCAATTTGGCCACCCATGTGTAGTGGGGAAATCTGGCTATTCTGATCATTGTCCCTGGGGCCTACTGAGGACCCCACCCCATTAACACGTTCCTCACACCGCAAGGTTTTGAAACCTGCCCTATTGACATTTACCTAATTTGATGAACAGATATCGATCAGTCAGGCCTGTTGAGGGGATCTCACTAGGTCAGTCGATCATTGGTTTGTAGCAAAAAATGCACTTGAACATTGTTTGTTCAATATTTCAATGTATCCTGCAGGAAAATACATTTTGTAGTTAACATCAAGTAGAGCAGGAAACCCAACCTTTGGTTAGTCAGGCCAGGGCAGCAGTTAGAAGGGCTATTGGCAGCCTTAGCCCAGCCCTTCTTTTATAGCCTCTGTGAGTTAGAAGTGTAGAACCAGCAATATGACTCCAAATAATCCACAGCCCTTTAGTAATTCTAAAGGGCTTTCAGCCTGAGAGCATAGATTGGGCATGCCCGTTCCAGACTATTCATTTGCAAAATGACTCCCATTATACTGTATTCATATGAATATGCAACTTTTCTATGCACGTAATTGTAATGGGTGCATTATCATCAGCTTTGGACAGGCTCTAACACCAGGAAAAAGGATTCATATAAAGAATATGAATGTGTGTATGTATCCCATAGCATTCAGATTCACTGAGCTGTAACTGTGCACACACTGTTGTCTCCAACAGATTTCCAGACATGAACTTTTTTTTTTATTTTGTGCTTGGGATATGCAAGTTAAAATGCTGTTTTCCACAAATATCTTAACACTTGTGTGTCAATCATATCCAAACCTGATTTCGAAAGCCGATAAATAAGTTTTCTCACAATTATAGTTCTTTGACTTTGTTTAAAGGAAACTAACACCAATGACTGAAAGTGTTTTAAATGAATGCCAATATAATGTACTGTTGCCCTGCACTGGTAAAACTAGTGTATTTGCTTCAGAAGCTTTACAATAATTTATATAAACAAGCTGTTGTGTAGCCATGGGGGCAGCCATTTAAATCTGAAAATGGAGAAAAGCCACAGGATACACAGCAGATAACAGATACGCTCTGTAGTATATAATGGTATTCCTCAGAACGTATCTGTTATCTACTGTGTATCCAGTGCTTGAATGGCTGCCCCAGCACCTTGTTTATATAAACTATAGTAATCTTTCTGAAGCAAACACACCAGTGTTACCCATACAGGGCTACAATACATTATTATGTCATTCATTTAAAACACTTTTATTTTTGGTGTTACTGTTTCTTTCTTTAGCTATAGTTATATATATGTTAGCTTTTAACTTTCCAATAAAGCTGTAGTTCACCTTGAAGTTTTATTAAGTTACAGATTTTATTGCTACTTTTTATTTACCTTGTATACCTCTCCTGTTTAGTTTCCATTCATAAATTACAAAAATGAAGATCAAATGTGCCTATCATTATATCACTGCCTACATTATAATAACCCTGATTAGACCTCGCTTTCTGCAATTGTGTTGTGTTGTGTGTGCTAAGGCCATTACAACGATTTCAACAACATAATAAAAAACATGGTCTGTTTCTTTATAGAGTGTCTGGAGGAGAGCTGTTTGATAGAATTGTAGAGAAAGGATTCTATACAGAGAAAGATGCCAGTACCCTTATCCGGCAAGTTTTAGATGCTGTTTCCTACCTTCACAGACTGGGCATTGTGCACAGAGATCTTAAGGTAAGTTTAAAAAGAACTTGGGGAACTATATATATATATCATTCTCGTAATAACTGTTACATTAAATATGCTTGATTAAAATATTGTTTATCAAGATGTAGGATTTATATCTTTCATTGCAGTGTAACACATAGTATGTATGTATGTATGTTTTTATTTGTATAGTGCTCCTTGAGGGCAAAGCACTGTAGTAGCAAACAAGGGATCACTGCATTAATAAGTAACAATAAGTGCATTATTATAAATACAGTTTGCATAAATATAAAATATAATTACACAGTGTTGAGGAGACAAGATGATGGAGGACCCTACCCCGTGGGGCTTACAGTCTAAATGGGAGGGTAACTTACAGACACAATTTGGAGGGGGAATAAAGTGCTGTAATTTACAGTGGGTGAAACTGTCGTATAAGTGCCAGTTCCCAGTTCAGGTGTTATCCAGGTGCTCCCAAAGGTAGTTTCTGAGTTTTGTTTTAAAAACATTGAAGGAGGATTCTTTCCGAAGAGATGCAGCAATGGCATTCCAAATATAAGGAGCTGCAAGAAAGAAGGGTTTGACACAGGAAACATAGTGCTTAAAACTGATTACTTCTTTAAAGGTTGGCTTATTTTTTGATATTTTATTTTCCAGCCAGAAAACTTGCTGTATTTCAGCCAGGTAGAAGAGTCAAAGATAATGATTAGTGACTTTGGTCTGTCTAAAATGGAAGGTAAAGGAGATGTGATGTCTACAGCTTGTGGAACTCCTGGCTATGTTGGTAAGTGGTTGATAAATTAAACTCTGTTATAAAAAATGGACTGAAAGTAAAATAGTTGTTTCAAATATTAATAAATGTTTCAATTTAAATATTAAAAATAATAAATAACTATTGGTAAACATCAGGTCCAAGGTC
This sequence comes from Xenopus borealis, assembly GCA_024363595.1. Taxonomy (NCBI): domain Eukaryota; kingdom Metazoa; phylum Chordata; class Amphibia; order Anura; family Pipidae; genus Xenopus; species Xenopus borealis. The sequence continues at coordinate 73,649,561 of CM044435.1, read as the reverse complement.
TGACGTATTTCGTGGCTACACACTCTGAGGAAGTGTGTAGCCACAAAACGCGTCAGACTTCAGGACACTATGTTTGTGAATCAGATGTGTAAATAAAAATAATGATTGTCTGCTTTTATCGGTGATCTGGAAGTAGTGCGGTTCTTCAAGGTGATGTGCCAATTTGGGCAAGAATCTGGATACTATTGAAATGTTCTATTCTCCAGTATCACAGTCAGAGAGGATCTTAATCATTTACTAAGCCTGGCATTATTACAAACTTAGAGACCTTATTTGAAGATAATGCTAAAAATAATAAAACGTTTATGCATTTTAATTTTTATATGTTCGATTCCCTTTACAACATTGGACAGTTTTGTCTGTGTGTTATGAAGTGTGTTTTATTGATTTCTATATCCACTGTACAGTAACTAATGTTGGTTATGCTTTATAGCCCCAGAAGTGTTGGCCCAGAAACCCTACAGCAAAGCAGTAGACTGCTGGTCTATTGGTGTTATTGCATACATTCTGTAAGTACAATGACTTCCTTGATAAAAGGCTTTCTAATCAGTACTTCACTTCATGTTTTCACACAAACTCATCACTAAAGCTCTAATACAGAAGTTTTAAAACCATGGGGTTGGCCTTCACCTGTGGGGCCCTAAGAAGTCAGAAGAGGGCTCAGCCTGTAGGCCTGTTAGGATGGAATTTGAGAAGTGTTCTTGTTATTTCTACTAGATACAAAATGACAGCAAGAGGTACAGTAAGAAGTAGCCCCTGATCCACACTCATGGCCCAAAAAGTTCCAGGAGACTGGGTTAACTGGCACACTTAACTTTCTGCCACTTGGAAATGACCTACAGTGATCCTTTGCTTTTTTATCTCTGCTTTCTCACTAAGTTTGTTTTAAGGGTAGTTGGGATCGCCAACCTTCCCATAAAGTATAGGTAAAATACTGGCATATCATAAGCACATTTTTAATTTTGTTTAAATTTGTGGTATAACCAAAGGTCCCTTTCATATTCACATACAAGCACTAGTACATTTTAGCAGGAGCCAATTAACCTGTCTGTATGTTTTTGAAGTGTGGGAGGAAACCCATACACACAGGCAAAATATACAAACCATAGAAAATGTAAGGAAACAAATAGCGGAGCTCACCCGATCCGTGTATAATCAGAGCTGCTTCCCCTCCAGCAGCTGCCCGCAAGGTTCTGACATGTTCGCAGCTCCCGTCCATCCAAATGAAAGTAAACACCAACCAAACCAATGGCGCTGAACCGAAGGACACGGAAGCCGATTGCTCTGTTTCTAAATGGTGGCTTTATTGATCAAACGTAGCTTCGGGTGACAATGAGTACAAACAGTCTACGCGTTTCGTGCCCTCCATGAATTAGGGCACGAAACGCGTAGACTGTTTGTACTCATTGTCACCTGAAGCTATGTTTGATCAATAAAGCCACCTTTAGCAACAGAGCAATCGGCTTCCGTGTCCTTCATTTCAGAGCCATTGGTTTGGTTGGTGTTTACTAAAATATACAAACCTTTTGCAGATAGTGCCCTGGCTGGAATAAAACACAGTGCAGTGAAGCAAAAATGCTACACACTGAGTCGCTGCCATATTTATTGCATCACATGGCAACATTTTGGTACACTATGTATCTGCTACTGTATGATATCATTGTTTGTATTTGGTAACTGTTATGTCTAGGCTTTGTACCTAAATGCAAACTAGATGTTATACTAGTAGTAGTACTATAAATAAGTAAAATTAACCAGAGTTATATGGAGGTCCAGGTACTCATGCCCCAGACCTTTCAGTTTAAGGGAGTGGTAATTCAACTAAGTTTTGCCAACAGGAGGCTGGTAGTCAATGCATTCTTGTAGACATTGGTGCAGATCAAATTCTATTAACATTAATGGAATAGAGAGTCTAGTGGGATATTTTTCTGTGGGAGGCTTGCTATATAATAATATGCATTTGTGATTTTTTTTTTCAGGCTCTGCGGTTACCCACCATTCTATGATGAGAATGACTCCAAACTATTCGAGCAGATTCTAAAGGCTGATTATGAGTTTGATTCTCCATACTGGGATGATATTTCAGACTCTGGTATGGTTAAAGTGATATTTCTTTAAATTACAGTTAACTATTATAAATGACATATGTTAGTGTCCGAGCATTTACTGCCATTTCAAACAGTACTCCTTATTCCCATAAAAACATCATTTTAAAGGGCAGCTTAAGCCAAACATGAAATTAAGCTAGAGCTTGAGAACCTTGTACAGAGGTCTTAATACTGACCTAGTCCTAGGATGCAGCAGCTCAATGACAATGGAGATCCAAACTTAGTATTAGTCCTTTGTAGGTCATACCCTAGCTCTCTGTCAGTCGTCATCTCTCCCTAAGCACTCATTATGGTGTACACTCTACTTCTCGGCAGGGCTTAAACTCCGGTCTTGGTATGCTCGAGCATCAATCACCCCCCTCCAAGACTTTATAAAAGATTATTATTGGGGCAACATTTGAGGCAATGCTGTTTACTGTCACTGGCTACATAAAGCTGTAATCACACCATATACATAAGATGCATGTAGTTTATCAGTAGCCCAATTAACAAATTGGAAAATATGTTATTTATCAGAAAAAATAAATATAAGTTCTAAATCAGCCCATGAATTCTGTTTTAAATGTCATATCATCAATAACATTGTGTGCACAGTCTCATGGAAATGTGATGCCAGACTGTCTGGTGCTTCACTTGTTCCTGGCAAATAGTTAAACTTCACCCACTGGCATCACAGCGTGCCTGGAATTTCAAAGCCAATCCTAACAAAACTGAAGTCACAGGCCTTTACGGGAACTATTAATGGATTTTATATAAAACAATGCATATTATTTATGAGGTTGACAAACACTGAATTTACTTCTGAAATGGTCTAATGCATGCAGACAAGATCTCTGCCCCAACGAAGTATTAACTTAGTTGGAAAGGAAAAAGCTTAACATTAAAAAAAAAAAGGAATGGCTTTACTAACAGAAATTTTAATTTCATAGCATTAAATTATAAATCATCATTTAAGTCAAAAAGTGACTTATTCTCTTCAGTACACTCTTTTCCCTATCCTCTGTACAAGCTGTATTTAGAATATTTTTTGATATACTTTATATGTGAATGGGTTATCATAGCATTGGCACTTCCATGGGGTATACATGATTGTGAATACCTTAGTTAAAGTAAGGGATAAAGCAGCAGCCATCCAAAATTGAGTTAAGTTTACTGGTTGCACAGAACAGAGATACATATAATTGTTATTGGAACATTATTAGTTTGCTACCCCTTTAAAAATACTTTCCAATACATTTGGACAACCTTTGATTTTGTATGGTTTATTATTTATTCGCCTTCCTGTTTTGCCTCATTCCAGACTGCAGATAAAAATGCCACTGGTTTGTTGGGCTCTCTGACCCCAGCAACCGAAAAACAGATTAACTTGGGACTTTGTTTTTTATTATTGTTCTTAACCATTTTAATGTCTGCACATAATGAAACCACAAAGAATAGGAAATGAAGATATTGAAGGTTCATCTTAGTGAACAACCCTTTTACATAGAAGTCTGATCCATACCCTTAACTATTCTATTTTCCTTTCCCAGGAGGAGCTAGATTCTATCTTTGCTTTCACATGATAACCTGAAGATTAAAAAATGTAAAATCAAACTATTCTCTTTAACAAACAGCAGTCATTCAGGGCATTATGTAACAGAGAAAGAAATCCCCAGTACTTGGTGTAACCCAGCTGCTGCAAGACAACAAAATATCTCTATATGTCCCTGAAAAGGGTTAAAGTTTTTTATTAAATGCATCACAATATTTAGTATGCCAGCAGGCTGCTGTAAAATATACTGGGGGCCTTTGTGACATGTGAGCTTGATTACTTTGCTACAAACACTTTCTCTAAGTTGTACTGATAACTAAGGTAGTACTACATGGCCCAGTACCTTCCCTATACCCAGTCTTTTCTACTGCCACTCAGTTTGCAAGCTCCTCCACCCAGATCTCTTCCTTTCATCTCATCACTTCCCTACACTAACTCTCACTTGAGAGCGGCACAGGACCAATAGATTCATACTGAAGTATAACAGTATAAAGTGGCATGTTTAATATACCTGGGATAATGGAATGTTCAACATACCTTTACTGTATCTTATCTAAGGCTTTCACTAATACTTATCATCCTGTGTAGCTCCATGACTTTCATTTGATAAGTGGTGCCTTTATGTGAGTGTAGCCAAGACTCTTTCTTTTCAATATCACAGGAGTATTCCCTAAGTTAACCGCTTTCACCAGCCAAATGCTGAACTCCTTACTGTATGTGCATTGTGAGCTTCACAGGTGTGACATAGCAATAAGCTGTACCGCCAGGTATTCCTGCAAGTGCCATCAGCTAGCTCTGTTACCAGCACTCTCCTGTCTGCCTAAACACTGTGCTCAATTCCTCCATAAAAGGAACATACACTGCAAAGGGCCAAGTTGGATCCCTTATTCTTGTGTATGGCTCCTGCTAGTATTCATCAGATCTTAGTGATCAACAATATGCTTTCCAAAAATCATTCTTCCTTGCATTTGGTTCCACTTTTGTTTTTCCAAAGTCAGCTCTCCATTGTATAGCTCGGTGTAACTGACCTGCATTAGGGGGAAAAAACTTGCTAAATAAAACACATACAGGGTGATTATTCTGTACATGTATAAACGGAATATAAGTTAAAAGCTGAGCCCCACTATGTCTGTACTGTTCAGTGGTAATTTGCCTCTCTTAAGCGCTTTTATCCAGACAAAAAAAAAACATTTTCTAGTTGTTGTTCATAGTTGAATTGTTCCATTGTCTGCTAGTTAAGTTGCACATCTCTACACTCTCTCTAGCTTATTAATATCCTATGTGTCTATTGACTGACACCTGTGAGTCGCTTTTGTCACTTTCATGTTTGACGTTTGAGAATGCTAAGAATGACCAGTAAACTGAGTGCTTTAAGGTTATTAAATGTAAAATGGAAACATTTGCAGGTTTGGTTGAAAAGACCCATCATTTTTCTCTCACTGTTGTCCATAAATTGCTCATGCTTTTATTCTTATTTTAATATGTAAAATGAATACAGATCATTTTATTGTGTATTCCAAAATAATTACAAATGAGGGACAATTGGATGTAATTCAGAAATGTGTCACTGTAGCTTTTTTTGCTCCCTTTCCCCGTCTTTTTTTTCAGCTAAAGATTTTATTCAACATTTGATGGAAAAGGATCCCAGCAAGAGATATGCATGTGAACAAGCTCTCAGACATCCCTGGTAAGACTCAACATATGTATGTATGTCTTATGTTAAAGCTACATCTCAAGATATGTACAGACTGGGGGAGAGAATAGCAAGCCATGAAGGGGTGTCTGGCAGGGCCGGAACTAGGGGTAGGCAGAGTAGGCGGCCGCCTAGGGCGCAGTCATAGGGGGGGTGCACTTTAGAAGGGAAATATATATATTTTTTATTTCTTTAAGTTTTAACTTTGCCCCAGTTTCCAGCAGCAGCGTTCTACTCTACTTCAGTCCCCACCTCCCTCTTACTTGCCCTTTGCCTGGCACAGATCTGGGGCAATATTCTTGCTGCTGCTCTGGTACAGGCTGGTGACACAGGTACAGACTTGGGGGAAATGGCTGGTGGCACAGGTACAGACTTGGGCGGCAATGGCTGGTACAGACTTGTGGCACAGGTACAGACTTAGGGGGCCAGCTGGTGGCACAAGTACAGACTTGGGGGGGCAATGGCTGGTGGCAAAAGTACAGACGTAGGGGGCAATGGCTGGTGACAGAGGTACAAACTTGGGGGCCATGCTGGTGGCACAGGTACAGATTTGGGGCAATATTTAGGCTTGCTGGCACAGGTACAGATTGGGAGCAATATTTTGGGTGCTGCTGGCACAGGTACAGATTGGGAGCAATATTTTGGGTGCTACTGGCTGGCACAGGTACAGGTTGGGAGCAATATTTTGGGTGCTACTGGCTGGCACAGGTACAGATTGGGAGCAATATTTTTGGTGATGCTGGCTGGCACACGTACAATTTGATTCATTAAGGTTTCTTTATTTAAGAAAAAGTGAATAGATGGGAAATGGTCATACAGAATGGGAGTGGGGGGCGCTGATTGTATCCCTTGCCTAGGGTGCCAAACTACTTTGGCCTGGCCATGAAGTTGCCACAGTGTTTTTGACAAAGGAGCCAATTTTATAAGGCTGGCACATATAGATTTCCAATGGATTCCTGTTTGTGTAGCAATGAGCTTTTGAGTAGGACCGCACAGTCTGAACATCCAATAAACTGAAATAGCTGTCTGGATAAAATATCAGACACATTTCTAATTTTACTTTGCCTCAATAGAAAATATTGAATGTATTGTTTTACAGAAATTCCTAAAAATGCCTCAATGATGAAAGCTATTTTGAGGCCTACATACGATGAAAAGCATTTCTGAAGATCTTCCCAAACATGAGATTAGAAAAATAAATAAATGAGATTGTTCCTGTCTCAGGGGTGTATTTACTAGGCTTCCCATGTGCCTGTGTTTCCAATACATCATTAGATAAATAATACAGCCCTGGCAGCAAGCATGCAAATGGGATTTGTGTTGGCAGAAAACAAGATCATTAAGTTAATAAAATAATGTTGTTTTGTGCTGATGTGATTTTAATTACCTGTGTGGATGACTTTACTTGGCATTAACAGTGATATGTTCTGCGTATAAGCATATTACCATTGCCTTACTTGTCTAAGTAATAATCAAGCATGGGATAACTGAATTTGGTTGCATTAATTAAGGATCTTAAAGGACCAGTAACATCAAAAAATGAAATTGTTTTAACGTTATAAAAATAAAATGCAGTGTTGCCCTGCACTGGTAAAACTGCAGTGTTTGCTTCAGAAACACTACTATTGTTTATATAAATAAGCTGTTGTGTAGCCATGGGGGTAGCCATTCAAAGGAGAAAAGGCTCAAGTTACACAGCAGATAGCAGATAAGCTCTGTAGAACATAATGTTATCTGTTATCCATTACTTATCCTGTGCCGTGTAGCCTTTTTTCAATTTCCGCCATTGCTATGTAGCAGCTTGTTTATATGATCTGTATTTGTGTTTCTGAAGCAAACAGATCAGTTTTAACAGTGCAGGGCAACACTACATGATATTTTCTTTACTTTAAAACACTTTCATTTTGTTGGTGTTACTGTTCCTTTAAAAGAATAAGTGGGCCATTTTATATTTTGCATGGCCTTCAGCATAAAGGGTTTTTTAACCTAAAAATACATTTTTTGCCTAATGGAAGAATTTGTGTAATTCTTAGCAACTTTCTAGTGTAAACTCATTACAGATTTTTTTTTTTCTATTCTCTGCACTAATGGTTCTGACTACAAAACAATGTAGTAGAAGCCAACTTGTAAACAAATCTGTAAAGAATGAAATAAGGCATTGTGAAAATTGGAATAATATCCAGAGGACAGTTGGCTTCAGCAACATTATTTCAAGTCAGGACCAAGGGCTAGTGTAGAAAATAGCAAAGTCGGTCCCTCTGGCAGCAGCAAATACCTACAAATAAAGTGTATTTTGTAAGGTGTCCCATGGACAGGATGCAGGGTGCTTTGAGAGTGCAAAGAGCTGTACCTTGTACTGAACAGAGGTGTCTGTGACTTCAAAGACAGTGGTGGAACTACTGGGGGAGCAGGGGGTGCAATTGTACCAGGGTTCACACCCCCTGCAGGCCCACTGGTAGTTTGTACCTGCTCTTAAAAAGTGCTTCCAGAGTGGCACATTCTTTTAAAAGATGGTTTTGGAGGGGGGGGCTGGCTGCACTAAGGCCCACCCCTCCATTGTTACGTTACTGTCAAAAGAGCAGTTAGTGGTTTGCTAACGGCGCCATAGACACCTGATCACTTTGTTTCTTGTGTGAAGTGCTGCAGATTTTGCTGAGGGTATTCACTAGTCAGAAGCAATAGTCTCTCATCAAAGCAGATGTAGTATTGCAGGTTACTGGCATGACGCCACCCCCCCCCCCCCATTTTCCTCTGTGCTTAAAAGTTAGCATTGCCAAAGGGGGCCACATCCCTAATGCAGAGAGCTCACTAGTAGAGTCAAGTTTCCTGTTCACAAACCAGAAATTTGACTCTTAGAGACACCAGAAAATAACCTTTTTTTTTTATATCCACCATAGTTGTTGCCATAAAGTATTTGCCTGATACTTTTACATTACCTGTCTGATCCCCCATGTTCCTGTATGAGGGGGCTGCCATATTTGTGCAGCAGGCATCTGTTATCATTAGAAACTGTAACTAACAGACTGAGATGAGACAGGTTGGCAAAACAGTCAGGTTTAGGAACTTCAAGTGACATTTACTTACGAGTGCAGAACTATCCCTGAAAAACGATCAGCATGTCCTATAAGTGACTTTTAATTAGGATGCACCAAATCCATTATTTTGGATTTGGCCGAACCCCTGAATCCTTCGAGAAAGATTTGGCCAAATACCAAACTGAATCCTAATTTGCAAATACAAATTAAAGGTGAGAAGGGGAAAACATTTTTTACTTTCTTGTTTTGTGACAAAACGTCACAAGATTTCTCTCCCCGCCCCTAATTTGCATATGCACATTAGGATTCAGTTCGGTCTGGCAGAAGGATTCGGCCGAATCCTGCTGAAAAAAGGACTAATCCTGAACTGAATCCTGGATATGGTTCATGCCTAGTTTTAATGTAGATTAAAATTTAAATTTTGAAGAAAGTTTTTAGTGTCAGTGTCACTTTAGGGTTGAGACAGATTTGGGGAGATTTAGTCGCCTGGCGACCAAATGCCTCTTCTGCGGGGCGACAATCTCCCTGAACTGCCTTCCCCCTGCCTGAATGAAGAATCGCCTGCGCTAATAAACATTCGGCACTTCATTTTCCAAAGTTGCCTCATGAGGCGACTAAATCTCCCTGAATCTGCCCAAACCCTAAAAGCTGTAGGAGCCTGCTTTTTTGCCACCCTGGTAACTGGTGGTTTACTGCAGCCTGATGCAAAGTTCTCATCTTGCTTTATGGCAGGAGTGGCCCTGGTTGTAGTTGTAGAAGGTGTGGAATGTACCACTGCAGCAAGACTACCTGAGGTTTGCAAACACAGCAGACAAGCTTTGCATGATGTACTCCATACCTCCTAACCATCCCATTTTTCATAAGATAGTACTGATTTTGACAGCGCAGCCCGCAGTCCGAGATTGTACAGAAAAGTTTATCTATTGAACAGACGCCAGAAAAACATACAATATTAATAAAACTTAAATAAGAGGCTTTTTCTTCAGAGAGCCCGAAATACATGGAAGCTGCACTTAGATACATTTGTAACAATTTATAAGGAAAGATACAATTGTAACTATTTCAGATAAGCAGGTCTCTTGTGCGAACTGTGACTTGTATCTTAAAGGGCAATTCACCTTCCCCCTAAAACCCCCAGAAATGTGTTCAAACTTTCCATAATCTGCCAATTTTTGTAAAATAGACATTGCAGTGAGGGTGTGTGGCCACAGAATGGGCTGGTCAGAATGTTGCACACCCTCATACAGAATGTTGTCCCTCATACTGATTATCAAACATTAGGAGGTATGGTGCTCCAAAAAGAGGATAGATATGGCACCTTGTATTAAAAATAAAAATAGAAGAGGTACAGTAGAGAGTCTGTGATTGTCCAAAAACTACAAAAGAAGTTATCCTAAATCCTCCATCATTCTTTAAAGAGGTCACATCATTCATTAGACCTTTTTTTGCAGTGATATTTCTGGTATGCAGTCTGGCCACATTCAGCTTGGGAAGAGCCAAAATCAGCCTTCAACCTTGGGACCTAGATAAATACACTAACTTGTATATGAGGTCCTGGGAAAGCCCTTGCATAGGTCAATATTGTTGCTTTTTAAATAGATAGAAAACAACTAGCCTGAAAGCAAAACTGTAGACAACTGGTACCGCAGATGCATCTGATATAACTTTGCTTAATGAAATGAAAATAACTGCCATTATTTAAATGTTATAACACACACACAATTTCCAATAAATAAAAGAATACACATTTTCTCAGTGATTTGGAACTAATAATCTGTTACTGCATAATTCCCACCACTGCCACAAGCAAGGATCTACAGTGAGTGGACAAACCATGGCACTGTTATACAGCTGAATACTAAAATGGAAGACAATATTATTAGCAATATACCCCATACACACCAGTATCCTCCCAGCTCATTTTTATTAAACACTCATACTAGGAATATAGAAGCAGTGCCCACAATGTTCAGTACTTTGGATTGACTCTCCTTATGGACTATAGTCATGGACTAAAGCTGGCCATATAAACAGAGACATACAGAACAAAGGTTTGTGTGATTTTCAGACCGTGTGTGGATTGTCCTGATATTCTACCATGGCCGATCAGTTGTTTAATCAATCAGACAGACAGGTTAGAAGATTTCTGTCAACTAATGATATCTCTGTATTTTCTGACAACATCAGTGGGTGACGGTCACTACTATTTCCTACCTTAGTATGATTGTGGTCTGTCAGTTCATGGCCAGAACTAGGGATGCACCGAATCCACTATTTTGGATTCGGCCGAACCGCCCCCCCCCCCCGAAGACATTGTCGGATTTGTTCTTTTTACTACTTTATTTAATCTGAATGGTTAGTGGTAGGTTGTGAGATTGCATGATCGTTTGTCGGACATGAGGATAAAATCTGCACTTCTATAGCCAGCCAGCTTTAGACTCAGATGCTTGAGTGGATGGATGGTTGATTTGTACCCTTAAAAATATTCACAGTAGTTAATTTTAATAAAGGGCAGTAGCCTGAAACATGCTCTAAGTAAAAAGTGTTGGATACAAATGTAATGTCTGGTGTTCCTTTTACTATATGGTCTGAGTCCATTTATCATCAGGGGCAGGAAAAAGATGTAGGGTGGAAAGGTCTAGATCAGTCAGGAGGTGGCTTGGAGGAAAGGTAAGGTTGGAGCAGTAAAATCGGATACTAGAATGAGAAAAGTTTTTTTTCAAAACACATCAGTTAATAGTGCTACTCCAGTAGACTTCTGCACTGAAATCTAATTCTCAAAAGAGCAAACAGATTTTTTTTTATTCAATTTTTAAATCTGACATGGGGCTAGACATTCTGTCAATTTCCCAGCTGCCCCTGATCATGTGACTTGTGCCTGCACTTTAGTATGGAACTACTTTCTGGCAGGCTGTTGTTTTTCCTTCTCAATGTATCAATCTCAGTGGGACCTGGCTTTTGTTGTTCTTACAGTAGCTCTACCAGGCAGCTGTTATCTTGTGCTAGGGAGTAGCTATCTGGTTACCTTCCCATTGTTCTGTTGTTAGGCTGCTGGGGGAAGGGAGGGGTGATATCACTCCAACTTGCAGTACAGCAGTAAGAGGGACTGAAGTTTATCAGAGCACAAGTCACATAACTGGGGGCAGCTGGGATATTGACAAAATGCCTAGCCCCATTTCATAACTGAATATAAAAAAATCAGTTTGCTCTTTTGAGGTATGAATTTCAGTGCAGAATTCTGCTGAAGCAGCACTATGAACTGATGAGTTTTGAAGAAAACATGTCTTCCCATGACAGTATCCCTTTAAAGAATGTTAACAACAGGCTAGTGAAGCAGATCTAAGAGAGCAGTACGTGCCCAAATGTGCCAGACATATTTCCTGTTTCTAGTTACTGCATTTCCCACCCCTAATAAACTCCTGCCGCCAGTAACTGCTGCCCACTGTAGGATAACAAGCCTTTCTTTCAATCCAGATTTCAGTACCATTTAATCCTTTGGAAATGGAAAAATACTAGTTTGGGTACAGATGTGTTGATGGAACCGAATGCCAGCCTGCTGTGTAATTATGTAACAGTTTTAAAAGAAATATTACTTAATTATACTTTTTTTGTTAATATCACAATGGCTCAGTGGTAATCACTTCTACCTTGTTACACTGGGGTCCTGCCTTCAATTCTGAATTTGTTATGGACTAACCCAAATTTGTATGATGCCCACCACCATGTCTGCATGGGTTTCCTCCCACACTCCAAAAATGGGACCCTAGTGAGTTGAGTGAATGTGATGGGAACGTTAAGATTGTAAGCTCTAATACGGTAGGGACAAATGCAATTGATGCATATTCTCTGAAAAGTGAAATCTGTCCTGTTTTGCTTTGCTGAGAAATTCACAACACTCCAAAAAAAAAAAATTCGTGAAACAGCAAAAACTTTGCAAAAGACATAGTAACATAGTAAGTTAGGTTGAAAAAAGACACACGTCCATCAAGTTCAAACTCTTTTTTTCCCCTGCCTAAATGCTAGTTGATCTATTCTAGAGGAAAGAAAAAACCCCATCTGAAGCCTCCAAGAGCAGGAAAAAATTCCTGCATGCTGCAATAAATATTAGCAAGGTTTTTACCTGCCTGCAATATCTGTGTGCCGAAAAATCTTTCTTGCTGTTACTGGATTCCGGGGTTGCCGTTTCCCCATTTTTTCTGAGCACCAGAATCTTCACTTTAAGCATTAGGGAGTGCGAGTACACACTGGATTGTTCTCAGGAAAAAATTCCTTCCTGACCCCAAAATGGCAATTGGACTAGTCCTTGGATCAACTTGTTCTATGAGTTATCTTCCATAACCCTGTATTCCCTCACTTGCTAAAAAGCCATCCAACCCCTTCTTAAATCTATCTAATGTATCAGCCTGTATAACTGATTCAGGGAGAGAATTCCACATCTTCACTGCTCTCACTGTAAAAAACCCCTTCCAAATATTTAGGTGGAACCTCTTTTCTTCTAAACGGAATGGGTGACCTTGTGTCATCTGGAAAGACCTACTGGTGAATAAAGCATTAGAGAGATCATTATATGATCCCCTTATATATTTATACATAGTTATCATATCACCCCTTAAGCGCTAGATACTTTAACCGACCACAGTATTGTATAGAAATTCCTTTTGTTTCCACAGGATTGCTGGAGATACAGCTCTTTGTAAAAATATCCATGAATCTGTCAGTGCACAAATTCGGAAAAACTTTGCCAAGAGCAAATGGAGGGTAAGTTCTATTTTGTTTTGTATGAAGAAAATGTTTAGTTGTTATAGAAAACAAACTAGATACAGGAAAGCCTAAGAGACCTTTATGTATAACTAAATAGGAAAAATTGTTTCATTTGGTAAATTTTCCTTATTTCAGTTATTTTAACTATTTATAAAATATTTGACACATAATAACAAATTACCATTTACCTTGGCATAAATCAGTCTATTTATATCTATTTAAACAAACATTTAGAAGTTTTCAACACCAGGTCTGGGTGGGTCCATTGCCAGTTGTGTTAACGGCATGGTATGATTAAATTTTTTTATTTTTTCATATTTTGTGAAATGCACCATTAACCATACGTGGGTATTATTATTATTATTATTATTATTATTATTATTACATACTTGCTGTTTACACATGAACAATCATCTTTGCCAAGCAGATTGCTAAAGTAGGGAGTGGACCGTGTACAGTTCTAATTGAGTATGGCATTCTAACAAAACAAAAACTGTGCTTTCCTCTACTTCACAAATACATTGCAGACTCATCAACATGTTTGTTGTTGTCAGAATTTAAAGATTATGGAGCAGGTTTATTAAAATGTGATCTTAGAGCTCAGCAAATTAAAAAAAAAACTCACCTCTATTCATTCCTATGGGATTTTAGAAGCTTTTTATCATTAGCTAAAAGCTAGAATTCACAATTTGATAATTTGTCTCCTTAAAGTAATACAAACACTAAAAATGTTCTTTTCAAAATATTAATCTACATTAAAAGTTACCCATAGGTCATGTTCATAATTTAATAAATTAAATAAAGTTGTCCTATTGCCCTACATGTGCCCCCTGTATAGTTGTGTTGCCATATGTTAGGAAATGTAGGGGGGAAGGAGGGTAACCCCCCCAAAAAATATTGATCTTTTTCAAACTATCAGCCTCCAATGCTAAAATACGCCAGCGTTTTTTTGGGACTTAGAAAATTTTTTTATATATTTTTTTCAACCTCCTATCTATTGTATTGAACTAACGTAACGTAAATGCTAACGTTCAGGAAAATGTTGATCTTAGTGAATTTGCGAATTTACGATCCTTCGTCAGTGTGCAACTTCGCCTGGCGTAAGGGTGTGAAGTTGCGCAAGTCTATCTACTTTGCTAGCGTAAATTTGCCAGAGCTAGCGTTAGACGCTTCACGCAATAATGAATTTGCCCCTAAACCTGACTGTTTTGCCAACCTGACTGTCCCATCTCAGCCTGTCAGAGTTTCTAATGCTAACGGACTCCTGCTGCACAAATATGGGAGCCCCCTCATACAGGAACATGGGGGGTAAGAAAGTTAATGTAAAAGCATCAGGCAAATACTTTTATGGCACAATTATAAATAGCATTCAAAGACAATGTTATGATAGATCATAAAAAAGTTTAGTTTCTGATGTCAGGATCTCTTTAAAATCCCATAGGAATGAATAGAAATTGGGTGACTTTCTGTGGTGAGCTCTAATCTCAGATTTTGATCAGTCTGCCCCGTATAATACACCAACAATCCTGTGGAAGATTTATAATGCACATTATACCATTTTAAACTATTAAGTCCATATAAATGATGTCTTCTAGCAAGCTTTTAATGCCACTGCAGTAGTGAGGCACATGAGAAAATTACATCTTGGAAGCAGTCAGGACAGTTCAAGTGTATCAGGTGGCAACAGCCCTGCCAGCCCCCTCCCAGATGGAACCAGCCGTAAAGATTGTAAGTATGAAATTTGCTAGTCTGATAAATGCTTCAAAAACATTTCCTTTCTATAATGGGGGTTCTTTAATCTACAAGGAGTACACAGTTAGGTTCATGATGTGCGGGGGGGGGGGGTGTTTGGTGCCACTTGCAGCTAGGGTGGGGGGACATCCCAGTTAGAAACTGGATAGAGAGTCCTGCAGTGGGTCGGGTACCTGTGGGTTACCTGCAAAATCTTGCATGTACAAGTTCCCAGGTGCAGGTATAGAAGTGGGTCGGTGGTTCTGCAGATTGAGGGTCGGGCCGCTGATCTTCTCCATAGCGATTTTTACCCCTTTTTTCTGAGCACATCTACTACAGATGATGTCACTTCTGGTTTACAATGACAGCACTTCCTGATTCTTGATGGTCAGCGGGTTGCGGATAAGGTATTTGTGGGTCGGATTGCGGGTCCATGCGGGTAAGAATGTGGGTTGCAGTTTGCGGGTACGGGTTGGGTACTGGCCCAAAAAATTGACCCATGCAGGACTCTAACTGGATGCAGGTTAACACTAAAGACCCGAAGGGCAGTTTAAATAATAATAACAAACAAGTACCTGTAATCTGAAAAAACCATTGGCTGCTACAAAACACTGCCATTCTACCCAAACAAGAGACATCCGTGTTATTCTCATCCAGCTAACAAATGAACAGCTCTGTTTGGTTAAAGCAAACTTTATCTGCCAAACAGGAAACCAAGACATTTTCCAAATATCATTTGCAAACCTGGGGGGAAAAAAAAAAAAAGCTGGCAAATGTGCTTGGAATCCGAGGTGACAACTGTAGTACAGGAATTCATGGGATTTGCATCTTGTATTAAGCCTTTTTTGTATTTCTAAATAGAAGCAATATTAACAAGTGAAACTTGCTGCTATTTATGGTTATATATTTATAATTCTCTATAAAATATTATCTGGCGCAGACCGCAGAATCAGGAAGAACTTACCAGGCATTATTTTAATGACGAATACATTAGAAAATCTTGTACATACAGTTCAGAATCATATCGTGCCAGCCATGTATAGAACACTTTCTAGGGTCATACAAAAGAACAAAATGAAAAAGTGACCTTGACCTAAAGAGCTTACAGTCCAGTTGAGAGCAGATCCAATCTACCACAAAGTCAAGGGAATCATTTCATTTAACTGAAGCAAAATTTTGGTTAACATAGGTTATGGCTTAATGTTCAGCACATTATTTGACTGAATGAATAAGATGTAGTTCAGCTGTTCCATTGTTATTGCTACTTGGCATCCATCATCTTTTTATTGAGCCCCTCTCCTATTCATATTCCAGTTTCTTATTCATATCAATGCATGGTTACTAGGGTAATTTGGACCCTAGCAACCAGCTAAAATTGCAAACTAGAGAGCTGCTGAATAAAAAACTATATAACTAAGAAAAACACAAATAATAATGAAAACCAATTGCAAATTGTCTCAGAATATCCTTCTCTACCTCATACTAAGGGGCAGATTTACTTTAACCCTCGAATTCGACCATTAAATTTTTATTGAATTTTAACCCTTCAAATTCGATATTCGAATTTGAAGGGTTTTAACGATATTCCATTAATCGAACAATCGAATTAAAAAATTTCAATCTATTGATAAAATTTTAACCATTCGATCAAATTTTTTTTATTTGATCTAAAAAAAGATGGAAAAACCCAATGGGAGCTTCCCATAGGGAAAGGTTTAATCTGGCGAAGTAGGCAATCGAATAAAAATTGAAAGGGCGAGTACTTCAATCATCGAATGGTTGAATAGATTTTTAATCCATCTATTGGAATAATTTGATAATTTTCAAAATTCGATGGTTGAAGTGGCCTCCAAAATATTCGAGAATTCTAATCTTTTTGAAAATTCGATCGAATTTGAAATCATTCATGTGAATTTAGTAAATCTGCCCCTAAGTGTTATCTGAAAGGTGAACAACCCCTTTTAGAGATCCAGCTGAAAGAATTCAGATCTTTGAATGAAAATGTTTATGCTTTTATTCAATCCCATTTCTTTGAGGAATAACTAATAATATCCATGTTTGTTCCTTTTGCAGGTAAGTCCCCATCTAACCCTTATAGTTTCCTGTCAGGTGTTTCTTCATCTTCTTCAGCCATTTCTGCAGTAGGAGGAGACCGGAGACCAAGGCCAAGCTCAGTCACAACAGTGCATGCTGGGAGCAAATGAGCAGCCAAAGAGCTTTAGGGCAGAGTTGGAGAGCAGCAGACTTGCCAAGTGTGATTTCATTCTGAATCGTGCACTCCAGAATGGACTCAAAAGATAAAAAGAAATTTTTTTATGGCCATATTTTATACTGCAGCAAAAATGGTTTAAAAATATTAGAAACTGCAATGACTCCAGTTCCACTAAGGCAAAAGGAATTGACCAGCTCTGGTGCTGTGCGAGTCTTGCAACGTTCTTACTAATGGACATTTCTTTTATGTTGTTTTTAATTCATTTGTGTGGGCTATTGGTAGTGTATATGTTGTATTTGTCATTAATTGAGGTCTCAACTGGATTATTTAATACTAATTTGGGTGTCTTAATTTATACTTTTTTCTAGTAATACTTTTAAACACATCTTGTACTGCATCCCTCTTTTTTTTCCACAAGGTGAGAACATGTAGTAGTCAAGACTGTGAGAGATACAATAGAGAAATGGAAAGCAGTGGCAATAAAGTATTGGTAATACTGAATAGTTATACAGGTATGGGACCTGTTATCCAGAATGCTAGAGGGCTGGGGTTTTCTGGATAACGGGTTTTTCTGTAATTTGGATCTTCATACCTTAAGTCTACTAGAAAATAATGTAAACATTAAATAAACCCAATAGACTGGTTTTGATTTCAATAAGGATTCATTATATCTTAGTTTGGATCCACTGCAAGCTATTGTTTTATTATTACAAAGAAAAAGGGAATCATTTTTACAAAATTGTATTATTTGATTATAATGGAGTCGGCCTTTCTGTAATTCAGCACTTTCTGGATAATGGGTTTCCGGATAACGGATCCCATACCTGTATGACTAATTAAAGCTCTAGAGTGGAGAGTACTTGAAAAGTCCAGAGTGGTAAATGCCTTTCTACAATTGGCTGGTATACATGGCTTTATATAATACATCTTCTCTTATTCTACCAATGGTAAGAGTCTGGGAAATATATATTTCTGCGCAAAAGGGCTTGTGAGTTATCCTCAGCCTACATTCTGATAACCACTTAATTCAAAGCTTCACTCTCAGATTATAGCCAGACAGATGTAATGAGTTGTAAAGCAGCTTTATAGTAAAGCGGAGCGGTCAATGGAAAGTGAAGGAAGTGATAGTGAAACAAAGAAATAAAAGAAAGACATATAATGAGATGGCCCTTTACCCCATGATTTCAGACAAATGCAGTATCCCCTTGTATTGTCAACATGTAAATTAGATTGTTTAAAAGAAACTGTATATCTAAACCTACAAATATGATGCACAGTATTTGATATTACTGGTCACGCTGTTTCCTCATTGTGCCAAGTGTAGCTCCACTTTTCCAGGTACTTATTTATTTACATATCAAACCTATCTTTCTATTTGGAAGCTGTATAAAATGGCACCCAGTATTCTATATGGTGGTGGAGGCAACTGCAAGGGGTTAAGGTACCGGCACACGAGGAGATCACGTGCAATTTGAAACTTGTGATTTGGTCTTTTGTAGTAATTGGATTTGATCTTCAAAATGCTTTCATGGAAAAAAAAAAACGTTAATGCTAAAGAAAGTACAGTAATACTATAAACAAGGTGATTTGAAGACTTTAATGGAAAAGGAAAGGATAATAAACAGGGGGTGCCAATATGTTGGGTATCCATGTATTAAATTGCTAACTTTTAGTTTCTTTTGACTTCCACATGCAGACAGTAACAATTCCATTCTACTGTGCATGGCTAGGGAAATGATGGCAGCGTTGCAGGTTAGAAGATAGCAGGACCAGAGCAAATTTTTACAATGAGGAGCATCAGTCTGGGAGTAAGAACTTATTGATTTAATGCACTGGGGGGTGGCACACCTCAAGTATTAGGCCCTTTTATTTAAAATGTTGTCTGTTATGGAGATGCTGTATTCAGCACAGGTTTGATTTTATCACCAGTGTAGTGTTCTGTAATAATACAGTATGTGGTCTGTTTATTTAGGGAACAATTAAGGATCATCTTTAGCCATCTTTGGTTCAGTTAAATAGAATACATTCTCTGTAAGTAAAGCTAGTCTCCCATATGTGTCTGCTGAAAGGCCCACAAAAATGCACCTGTTATTTTGCATTGCAAAGGGCTATTGTTTAGTGCTGTATATATCCTACACTGGGTATCTCCATCAGCAGAAGATACTCACTCCAGATGCAGGGTTGCTTGTGCGGAGAGAAGAAGGCCACTGCAGGGTGTACACAAGTCAAGGTGGTAGAGGAGAGGGGTCAGAACCTTTAGCATACACGGCTGCTGATAATAGGACCTGAATCTTGTCATAGTGGTTTATTGTGACAACAAACTAGGCAACTTTTTATATTAAGGCTTGAGAAAGGGCGCTAGCCAAAAACATCACCTCGTTTGTTTGCACAATAAGCCACTATCACAAGATGAAAGTACTGCAGCATGCTTTTGGAGTTATATGTGGGTCCCTAGCAAGGAGGACCAGCAGCTTGCACATGACACTACAAGCCGATTAGTATCGCTGAACATCACCCACATTGGATTGTAGGACCAGACTGCAGTCATTTCAGACTTTACTGTTGGATTGAGGGCAGGGCTGAATGGCAGCTTTTGATGGGAAAGAAAGTACCTGGTAAACATCAACCTGGTACTCTTAAGCTGTAACTGAACAACGTGTCAATACCCTGGGAGATGTAGTTCAGTAGCAGCTGTAGGGTCATGGGTTTTGACACCCCTGATTTGTATATCTTTGGTTACTTGTATTTATTCTCTTTTTTTTACTATTTCTTTGGCTGTTTATAGAAAAGTGGGACCACGTTTTTCTAGAACGCTGGTACTAGGCACAAGTGATGAGAAATACTGGTGTATTATTGTATATTAATAAGGGAACAGATTATGGAACATTTGTTATTTCCAATAACCCCCATATAGTCCTTACATTAAAGTATGATCTATAGTATATGTAATAATAATAATCCTTCCAGCTTCTATCGTATGCTGCTGCTTTTATTTTTGCCATGGATGAATCAAAACCAAAGAATGTCTACTTTTATTTTTTGAGGAGACCGAGTGAGTACAGAACCTAATTTAGCAAGGACTTGCGCCCTAAATATAGGTGTGCAAAAGAAATGAATAATAAAGCCTTTTCTACCCTCTCCCACTTTACAATAAGATCGTGTTATTAATCTTTGTTTCTTCCAATGACTAAACAATGAACACAAACTTTTCCCACAACATAAATGTACATTCTTTAGACTTCAGTTATAATCTGAATTTGATAGCACTTGCTGGAAGCACTGTTGTGTGCATGTAAATAGACAAGTCTAATAAGTGAGCATCTGTACACTGATGCATTGCAAGAACTAAACTGGATTCACTGTGGAAGATGCAGCAAGGACACAATACCTGTATAATGATCAACTCATTCACAAGACAAACGTAGTCTCTTTGTTCCATTACCCTGGTAAATGTAGATAATGCTTTTTCCCTTACATCAGCGTTGCCCTTGGAAAAAAAAAATATTTATAATGAGAAAACTTGCCATTGGCTAGTGGGCAGCAGTATTAGCAAACGGCAGTAAAGTAGTAGCAAATGGTACCTGCACCTTCCAGTTTTGGTTTTCCACTTATGAAATGTGCCTAATGTGGGGTCAGTCTGTGTTTCGAAATGTCCAATGCGTCTTCAAAACAGATGACCACTGCTTTATTCTGTTTCAAATAATAATGTTCAGACCTCTCATTTAACCCCCTTATGTAATAAAAAAGGCACTAAGTGTGCCCAGATTCAGTAACCTATAGCGACCAGTAAGAAGTTTGCACGTGGCTATTAAATACTTCATGCTGATTGGATGCTATAGGTGTAACATCCACATGTCGTGATCTCCTATCATTAGAAACGGCTTTTCAACCATTTTGGGCTTCAATGCCTTCCTGCCTACAGAAAGATATTGGGCAGACAAGAAGCCCAGTCATATGACCCATGCAGCACTCCTCAATAAGCATCCAATACTGGAAATTGGTGGTATCTGGGACCAGATCTGCTTACAGAAATTCCATTCCCAGCGTGCATTATTATTATAATATGTAACTTGTAACATAAGTAATTTTGTAAGTACATTGTACACTTGTTTCCTCAAAATGATCTATGCAACGACGGGTCTGCTAGGCAACTCATTCAGATGCAGAGGCCCTAAATCAATGAATGTTACTGCAGGAAAACGTTGAGAAATATTGAATTAATCCTCTGAAGTTTCTAATACATAGATCCACCAATTGCAGTGACCACCTTTACAATATCTGCCAGATTTAGTGATTGAACCACTTTTTGTGCTTCTACTGTGCATTAGAAATGTCTCTCCCTTTTTTAATTAGTTATAAATTCATAGGTCTATTAGAATTTCTAAACCGATCACTTAGCTACTGTAATTGGTACAATTTGCATTCTGATTAAAGGGGTTGTTTACCTTCAGAAAGATCACCAGAAATAACTTTTTCCAATTACTTTCTATTTTCTATGAGTGACCGTTTTTCTAATAGTTACATAGTTAAATTGTATTGAAAAAAGACAAAGGGGCAAAATCACTAAAGTGTGGAAATTCACTAGTGATGCCTTTGCCACACTTCGCCATGTGAATTTTCACTAGTCCACCGCTTATTCACTGAAATGCAAATTTGCGCTCCGGGCAGCGAAAAGTAGCATAGTTGGGCTATCGTTACTTCGTCAGGCAAAGCACATTTACTCTAGTGATGCCTAATTTGCATACAGCGGGAACTTTAACTTAGAATAGAAGTATATGTTACAGCCACTACATACCACTACACAAGCCCAGGAAACCTTTAATAAATTATATAAAGTTGTCCTATTGCCCTACATGTGCCCCCTGTATAGTTGAGTTGCCATATGTTAGGAAATGTAGGGGGGAAGGAGGGTAACCACCAAAAAAAATATACTATTTATCACCCTAAAAAAAATAAAAAGCCAGCGTTTTTTTGGGACTTTCAAGTTTTTTTTTTTTCCCCAAACTCCTATCTGTTGTATTGAACTTTACCAGGTCTGAGCTGGCAAAGTAAAGTCAGTAAAATGGGCATCTTAGTGATTAGCGTAGTTACGTCCCTTCATCAGTACGCAACTTTGCCTAGCGTAACGGTGTAAAGTTGCGCTTGCTAGTCTATCTACTACTAGTGAATTTTCTCCAGGGACACTGTTAATAAATCGGCAAAGTTGTGAAATTACCACTGGTGAAATAGCGTTGGATGCTTCACACTTTAGTAAATTACATATGGCCATATTCTAACTGTACAGTTTAGTATCAAAATAGCCTTTGATATTATGTCTGTCCAAAAAATCATCCAAACCCCTCTTAAAAGCATCAACAGAATGAGCCATCATAACACCCGGCAGTGCATTCCACAACCTCACTGTCCTCACTGTGAAGAACCACCTACACTGCTTCAAATGAAAGTCCTTTTCTTCTAGTCTGAAGGGGTGGCCTCTGGTACAGTGATCCTCTTTATGGGTAAAAGGGTCCCCTGATATTTGTCTATAATGTCCTCTAATGTATTTGTAAAGTATAATCATGTCCCCTCGCAAGCGCCTTTTTTCCAGAGAAAACAAGCCCAGCCTGGACAGTCTACCCTCATAATTTGTCTTCCATCCCTCTAACCAGTTTAGTTGCACATCTCTGCACTCTCTCCAGCTCATTTATATCCCTCCTAAGGACTGAAGTCC
Organism: Xenopus borealis; assembly: GCA_024363595.1. NCBI lineage: Eukaryota > Metazoa > Chordata > Amphibia > Anura > Pipidae > Xenopus > Xenopus borealis. The sequence goes on along the minus strand of CM044435.1, from coordinate 73,626,780 downwards.
AAGGGGCAGATTCACTAAAGCGTGAAGCATCTAACGCTAGCGCTAAATCGCCAGCATGACGTCAATTCGTAACTTCACAAATTTACCAACACTGACTGCCTAAATTTCACTAGTGAAGTAGATGGACTAGCGCTATTTCGCACCCTAACGCCAGGCGAAGTTGTGCACTGACAAAAGGATCGTAATTACACAAATTCACTAAGATGACCATTTTACTGAACGTTACCACTTACGCTAGACGTTACTTCACCAGGTCAGACCTGGTGAAGTTCAATACAATAGATAGGAGTTTGGGAAAAAAAAATGGAAATTTTTTTAAGTCCCAAAAAAACACTGGCGTATTTTACCTTTTGTGAGGTGATAGTCTGAGAAAGAGCAAAATTTTTTTGGGCGGTTACCCTCCTTCCTCCCTACATTTCCTAACATATGGCAACTCAACTATACAGGGGGCACATGTAGGGCAATAGGAAAACTTTATTTTATTTATTAAAGGTTTCCTGGGCTTGTGTAGTGGCTGTAACTTACACCTATTATAATTTGAAATTTGCGCTGTATGCAAATTAGGCATCACTAGCGTAAATGCGCTTTGCCTGGCGAAGTAACACTAGAGCAACTACGCTACCGTTCGCCGACCTGAGCGTAACTTTAGTGAATTTGCGTAGTGCTGGTGTAAATTCACCTGGCGAAGTGCGGCGAACTTTAGTGAAGGCAACGCTAGTGCATTTTCCCCGCTTAGTGAATTTGCCCCCAAGACTGCACTGCATACTCCAGCTGAGGCATAATTATGTTTCCTTCCTTTGAGTTTACGCCCTTTTTATGCAAGAATGACACTGCCCAGAATTAGACAACTTGTTATCTATAAAAACCCCAAGATCCTTCTCACTTAAGGAAACTCCCAACACACTGCCAGGGGGGTTGCCGACCCCCCCAAACTGTTCTAAACTGATACATTTAATAGATTTCTTATCTTTGTCCCTGCTGAGCAGAATCTCTGGGTTTCATTACAGGCAGCTGTGAGAACTGATACAATAGTTGCTAATAGTCCAGAGATGCTGCTAAAAAATGTACCAACTAAATGTTGCAAAATTGTATCAGTTTAGAGTCTGCGCCTGAATTACTGAGCTGCCAGACTCACCAAAGACGCAAACATTCAACATTAAACTTAAGATTCTGGAAAAACAGTAAAAAAATAGAAATAATAAAGTAACTGACAAGTCTTTCTTTCTGGTGAACAATCTGAAAATAACTGAAAAGGTGAACAACCCCAAATCCTCCAGAGTAAGGCACAAGTGCCATTTCAACCATTTATCTTCTGTCATCTTTGCTGTAATCCCCTCCTATATAAATCATTAAGAAGCTTGTCCGGGTGATAGAATTGCATCTCGTTCACTGAAATCACTCAAGAATCAACAATGTAAATATTGCAGGAAAACCTAAGGTTGCCTCAGAGTGGTAGATTACAAGCATTGTGGAGCTGAGCATGCCCTCAATGACCATTTCCTGTGCCAATCAAGTAAAAATACATCTTCTAGCATATTCAAATACATTGTCTGTGCCCAATACATCTCAGATTCATTCATCTTTATCAGTTAAAAGTACAAAATGGAAACCCACAAACAGACCTTCCAAATATGGAGAGGTTGAGCACAGTTAAGCAACTACCATTGGCCATTGTCTATCAAACATTATTATGTATTTTCACAATGATACAGTATGGCTATAAAGAGTGTTTTCAATCATTTACTGGTGTCATCGCTATACAAAGTATGTAAATATTACCAGAAATCCTAGAAATAAGTTGCATAATACGTAGCAAGGTTTAAAGAATATGTAAAGAGGTATCCAGATGCATCTGTATTAGACAAATCTAACAAATCAGACAAACAAGAGAAATGAGCTAGGTAGCACATATGAACTTTATAGCATTGTAGCTTAGCCAGGCAGGTTAACTTCCAACTAATAGTAGTAGAAAATGTAAACAAGTAAAATCCATGATTTCATTCATTACCTCAACGTTCCGACTCTAGAAATCCATCTCTGCTTCGTAAAGTTTTGGCACACTTGATTTTCTACAATACCAACAGAGCAGGAAAAAAACTTTTATTTATTTGGTGATATGGGCAAGATTAGAGGACTTACATTTCGGAAAACCCTCAATCCACATATCCAATCAGTAGTAATATATGTATGAGAAATATGGGGAATCTATAAGCAGCTGTCCACATAATGCTTAATGCACACTACATTACAGCACACTAGAGAGATCATCTATCCCGCTCAGAGAAAGATGCAAAATATACACTTTGTGCATGTGTTTTCTTCCACCTAGTGCAGAGTCCAATTAATAGTGGAATATGTGCAAGTTTTTTCACAAGGCCACAAGTACCAACATGCAAAGTATTTTTTAGTTGTGCATTGTTTTTAGAAACACTACTATAGTTTAAATAAGCTTCTGTGTAACCATGGGGCAGGAAAGAGAAAGGCACAGGTAACAAATATGCTGTGTACAACCCAATTCAAATTCTTGTGCAAAGCCATTGTATTTTTCAGACTGTGTAACCTGTGCTCTTTAGCCTTGAATGGCTGCCCCCATGACTATACAGCAGCTTATTTATTAATAACTATACTTGTGTTTCTGAAACAAACACGTTTTACCAGTGCAGAGCAATAGTACATTATATTGTATTTACCTTAAAACTACTTTCATTTTCTGATACTACATTTCCTTTAAAGGAAAACAACAGAACTAGCTACTATAAACATTTTGGTGGGG
>CM044435.1:73595369-73623792 GCA_024363595.1 Xenopus borealis | reverse complement strand
GATTTCTATGCTCTGAATACTTGTCTCATTCAGGTCCACTAAATGTATAATTTATATATTAAATACAATTTTAAAAGTTCTAATAACAGGTTTGGACATACTAACAGTGTGTTTTATATTTGATATTGTTTCCATATAGAGATTTATTACACCTCCAGATCTGCAGGAAAGAATTCTGTTCTAAAACACAGTGGAATTTAGTGAGTGCCAAAGAATTTTACCACCACTGATTTCTAGAATATGCTACTCCTAAAGTTGGCATGGAGGAAATATTTAGGAATGATATGGGGGGGGCATACTAGGGATGCACCTAATTCACTATTTTGTATTTGGCCCAACCTGTGAATCCTTCTTGAAAGATTTGGCTGAATACAGAGCCTAACAACGTCATTGTTTTATGACAAAAAGACACACCATTTTAAAGATTTCGATTCAGTTCAGCCAAGCATGAGAATTTAACTGAATCCAAATCTTGCTGAAAAAAGGCTGAATCCTGGCCAAATACTGAACAAAATCCTGAATTTGGTGCATCTCTACAGCATACCTATATCTGTTGATATGTTGGACATGTTAGGGGTTTTTATTTAATTTATAGGGTGCCTTAAATTCCCTGCTATTTGATTGGTACTGGCACGTTAACTACGATATTTAGATATATATATAGGTCTTAGGGGCAGATTTACGATTGGTCGAATTTCGAATAAAAAAAAAAAATCAAAATTCGACCATGTGAAGTAAAATCAATCGAATTCGAAGGATTTTACCGTAATTAGATCGATTGAATTTTTTTTATCCGATAAAAAAAAATTATGGTCCCCAATTTGGCAGCATGGATCTGGCGAACTAGGTGGTCGAATAGGGGAAGTACTTTGACAATTGAATAAAATTTTATTCGAATATTCGATGGTTGAATTTGCCTATTCGAAGATTCAAAGATTCGAATTAGAATTTTATGCAAATTTGATCGAACTTCCAATTGTTGACACAAATTTTGTAAATCTGCCCCTTTGTGTGCCTAATATATCCAGTAAGAACAGTCATATGTGAAGACAAGGGACACAGGCTCAAGGTCAGGCTGTGGTTAGAAGTAAAATGAAGATATTTCCACAAGTCCTTTGGCACACCAGCTTCTCTGATATTTGCCAGACTGACAGCTCTGAATATACTGATTTTACTAGACAGGATTACGGAAGTGTATTATATAACAATAGAAAGTAATCTGCCCACAAGTCCTAATGATAAACAAAAGTAAAGTGCACACAACAATTACAATTTAGACTTTTGCATGCGACAGAGACCTAACCCCTCTACTGTCCATTGGATCTGAAAAGCATTGGGTGTTAGGGTACCTTGTATTGCAGGCACCAAACCGCACAAGAGAGTTTGGAAGTGTTGGTGTATGAGAAGCCTGCAAACAGAAAATATAAAGATTAACAATATCCAAACTGCATGAAATGTCAATGCATGTTAAGTATGTAATACCAAATATATATGCCCTCCATCAATAACATTTCTTCTACCAGACCTAAATAATTGGGGAAAAAATGAAGAACAATACCCCTCACCCAAACATGTTCAATTGTATCCAAGTGCAAGAGCTGCAGTGTTGAGCATTGCACAATGTAAGAATGTCTCAAGGATCAGTGCAATTTACGGTCATGGAAATCTGTTGTGCTGAATATCTATGCAGTAGTCTGTGTCTAGGTAAGGTGTATGTTCCTTGGCTGAGCAAAGCTTAGCCTAATTGGACTGTCAGCATTTTGTGTGAACAATACAGTGATGTCTTTTTTTGCATGTTACAAATTGTCTGTCTTTTTCTGCCTTGTATAACAGTAATCACGAGGTGACAATATTTCAATTTCAATATTAAGGTGTATTTAGAAACCCTACTTCCATGTGGAATTTCAGATTCTGCACTAAATGCATGAGCTTCAAATGATAGACTTTGCATCTAATGTTATGCAACTGTAAAATCCTCTTCCTATAAGCATTTATACATGGGTATAGCAAAGCATGGCCAGATACAACACAAACATCCACAAACATCACCAGAACAACCGTGTTGAAAGAAAGGAGTTAAAAAAAAAAATCAATTTCCCCCCTCCAAGACTATACCCATGTATGCTGTTGCAACTAGTTAATCCTCAATACAAATCAATTCATTCAACATGGAACGCCCACCAAATAAATAAATTCAAAGTCCACCTTTCAGTGGTGTCTTTTCAAAGATGTGATAGCTAAAACCTCTTCCTTCCAAATGTTATTCATGTACTACTTTATTATATTTAAACTCGGAACAACATGAAGTTCCATAGTAAACTAGATAGATCAGCCAACTTCATGTGCTGACGTTAAGTAGAGTTAATCTGTGAGCTGATTCTGAAATGTTCTTTTTACATTATATATATGTATACTCTGCTAAAGTCCAGGAATGTTGGCGCTGTGGCCCTTCAGCTGACAAAACTATCCCCAGAGTTTTTCAGTTGATAAAATGCTACAGGGAAGCTGAAGGTTTTGGTTAATAACGGCAGCAGGCTGATTCTAGGGAGCATGCTTGTGTAATAGATATATGCCTAGAGCAAAATCACATCAAAATTAAGGGGGCAAACAACTTGTGTTTATTACATTTTGTTTTGTTTTGGAAGATAAATATTACAGAATTCTTCCTACTTGTTCAGTGCTTCCCGTGCTCTGTTTACGAGCCTCTGCTGTTTTTCTTAGACATTTCAACTCCGTTAGCCTAATCCACTGCGTTTGTTATGGCGCTTCTTTGGACTGATCCCAATGTCCCAGTCACACTACTGGACTAAGACCATCAGGTATGAATTATTAGAATACTGTCCAGAGTTGTGTGTGTAATATTTTGTTGGTCTTGTATTCATCTTTGTAATAAATGCTAAAAAAAAAAATGTTTTACAAGTCCCAGGACTACCCTTATAAATGTATGTAAATCATAGTAATTACTCCCTGTGGTTACTATTCATTATGGCTGATGATCAGCCATATTAACTTTATTAATGGCACTCTGGTTTGGTGGAGACTGGTAAATATACTGTCTTTGGAAATCTATCAATTCCTGTGCAGTTCTGTGGGGAGTGGAGCATTGATGTAAATGAAACATTTAGCAATCAGACTCAACAGTCAGCTGCACTTGTTTTAAGTAAGAGCTCACTAAACAGATCTTATGGTTATAAACTGGCTTTACTTGGTCCTTTTGTGCAACTGCAACTTGGTATTTTATCATCTAAAATATTAGGGCCACATTGTTCAAAGCTGTAACAGTACCTTAAACATGTTTTGGGGGTTTTATCATCTATCCAGTAAGCATGTATAAGTAAGTGTTTATTGCAGGAATGACCATCTATATAGATTTTATGGAAATAATATGTAACCTGCAGCCTCAGCAATTCAAGAGTAAAACCACAGCTTATATTACATCGTCCAATCATATGTCTCCACTTGCCCACAACCGACAAACAGCAGCAGCATGCACTGCAAAACCTTGCACCCTCCACGGATACAGAAAATGATACATTTGCAGTTTAAACAGATATTTAGGGAGAATGGTCTTACTCAAATATGTCCTAAAATACATGTTAAAAAAACCACCTTCAAAACACATTGATCTGATTGGCATAATGCAAACAGAAACAGACCTAGAACACAAATGTATTCTGCCTTGACAATCATGTACACGTTACTTCTGTCATACTGATAAACTAAAGTGATGCCGAATTGTTTCCTCTAATAAATCTAATTTTAAATCACCTCACAAACGAGTTTGTTGTCTATTTTACTTTTTATGGATACTGAACAAATTCCTGATATAACCAATATCTGTGCAGAAGCTTGTGTAGCCCAAAAACATTGAAGCTCATAGCTAAAATTGCCGGCAAGTACTTATACTATACAATTCCAAAAATAGAGCTTGACAGGCAATTTTAGAGAGAGTCTATTGAGTGCTGTTTTGAGTACATTCATGTATTTGGACTAGCCACAAATACAATGTAAAGGGTCTTACACAATCCTGTGTGCCATTATCATTAGAAAGGCTCTTCTGACACCAAAACAACTACATGGGTGTAAGGCAGGGGTCCCCAACCTTATTTGCTCGTGAGCCACATTTAAATTTAAAAGAGTTGGAGAGCAACACAAGCATGAAAAAGTCCATGTGGATGTCAAATAAGAGCTCTGATTGGCTTTTTGGTAGCCCCTATATGGACTGGCAGCCTACAGGAGAGAATGTTTGGCAGGACATCTGTTTTTTATACAACCAATATGTGCCTCTAAGCCAGTAATTCAAAAATCAGCACCTGCTTTGAGGCCACTGGGAGCAACATCCAAGGGGTTGGAGAGCAACATGTTGCTCGCAAGCTACTGGTTGGGGATCACTGGTGTAAGGTATGGGGGGGGAATGGTTTTCAGTGAAGTGTAAAATAAATCTAAGAAGTTCATGCTTAACTACTCATTAAGTTTTATAAAGTTGGTGGGAGCTAAATGTGAAAATTATATCAGGGACGCATATGAACCCACTGCAGATAATGAGATTATTTAACAGCATCAATAAGACATTGGTTATGGCATAGATTGGTTTATAGTAATCACAATACCAACGGAACTAAATAAGCAGTACAGCTGGAGTGGCACTTAAATCCAGAAAACCACAAGAAAAACCCATCCACCCTAAATGAATATAACCTCTGATACCAGACAACCTTGAAGAATATAAGCAGAAAATTAGCACAAACAAAATCTTGAATCTTTACTAAATGTCTGTAGTTAGAAGAAACAAAGTCTTTATTATCCGACACCAACATCAATTTACAAAAAACTGTACTACAAGAAGAATTGTGCTCTTGATGCTTTATTATTTGCTGTATTCTTGAAATTGAAACATTTACCTCTTCATCTTTTATCATGTCAATTATGCCTAATCGCTGTAATCCGTTTTCCAATGCTGGGCAGAATATTCATTTTAAGCTCGGACTTTTGTTGATCTCATGTTGACTTATTTATAAAGTGTTCTGAAAATAATAACTTATTTTAGAAATGTGTTGTATATTGTGGTAAGATCAATGCAGCTAGATTCTTAATGTCTGAGTCACTCGTTCCAAGATTATCAAAGCCAAATAAATGAGCAACAGACAGTGCTGTATAACAGTGTCTTTGATTAGGCTCATACCATATGTAAACATTATCATGAAAATATTTCAGAACAAATGGCCAGACTAATATAAAACACATGGGAATTGACTAAGAGCATATTCATTCAGCATTCTTTTATCAAAATATCTTATTGTTTCATGATTTATTGCAGACACTTGGCTTGGGGAAGGTTAACTTTGAAATGTAGAAATAATCACCTTTTATACATAATAAACAAGAACACCTTATTCCCAAGAGGAATAGTTCAGTAATGCTAATAATCTACTAACTATTATAAACTTATAAACCGTAAGATAACTGAAACATGATAGACACATAATGGACTTTTTACATTATGCATCTATATATATATATATATCTCTATATATATATATATATATCTATATGTATATCTATACACCCCAAATGAATTGAAACTAGAAAAAGATACACAGAATACCTAAAATACTCTAATGGGATTTTATCAGTTTCTAAATATATTGTAAGCCTTCTCCAGCAGATTAAAAGGAAGAAGCTTCATTCATTCATTCATTCAAGTTAGTCGTTTTACACATCAATAGCTGGTATAATGTATAAGAACTGACTGCACAGTTCTGTTGCCTATGAAAATAATTATATTCTTAAGTTTTCAACCCTTCTATGCATTAAGGTTACTCGTGAAAATGTATTACTCTGTCCATAACAGCTACCAAACAATTGGTTTCCATCAGTGAATGCAGTGCAGTTTCTGCTTTGTGGCAAATGAAGTCACTGGCAAAAGTAGTCTCCGGTAAATTTATTGGCTGACTTTCTATTTTATTTTAAGCTACAAAGAATTTTAGTGTAAAGAGTCCAAATATGCTTTCTACAATAGCATATTCACCTCAGATGGCAGCAGATTCAACCCTAAGTGATTCAGTAATGGACACGGTTTCAGGTAAAACTGCCCCTCAGCATTAAAGGATCATTATTGAGGTTGTGAAGTTAAAGGACAGCTGTGAAAATTATGGCTAAACACATTCCAAAAAGATTAGAAATAAAGTAATATGGGATGTTCATTGGCTGAGAATGGAGTAAGTTTGCACTGGCCTGTGGGTGAAGGGCAAATAAGTTTACACAGTTTTCACAATGCATTGAATCAGTGTCGGACTGGACCACCAGAATACCAGGAAAACTCCCGGTGGGCCAAGGGGTCACTGGACCCTCATGCTGCTAAACCTTTGGCCTATTTCATGGCCATTCCCTATTTCTATGAGAACAAAGAGGCTAAATAGATGGAATAATAGATTATAGTATCTCCAAACTAGGAGAATAGAGGTTGAGTGAGGAGATGAAGAATATTGGTACTGAGAGTGGCCCGTGGTCTAAGGTTTTATGGTGGGCCCCTGGTGTCCCAGTCCGACACTGCATTGAATCCCTCCAAATGTATGGCAGCATCCCATTTCCAGTGTAAATACAGCAGAGGATTGTACACAAGTTAAGATACTTAGAGCTTACTCAATTTTAATGACAGTGCAAACCACAAAATTTAGGTTTCTGGGGGGACAATTTGTATTAACAAATGTGTATTATAGGACAGAACCCTACAAAACGTCTGTGTGATTACCAATTTCAATGTTATCTTTACTTTCATGAATCTTGGTCACACTTAAGGCTATATCAATGTCCTGTACAATTTAAGGATTTACCTTGCACACCAGTGGGGCTGTTGGCTTTAACTCCATCCTTAAAATGGAGACTATCTGTAAGAAGATAGAAAAGACAGCATTTAATTGCATTACAAAAAATAAGAGGTTACATTTTCAGTTAAAATACACTAAAGCTCAAAGCGTGTAACGCTAGCCCTAATTAGCCAGCATGATGTCAATTCGCAACCTCACTGATTCACCAACAGTGTCCCTGGCGAAAATTCACTAGCGAAGTAGATAGACTTGCACAACTTCGCACCCTTATGCCAGGCGAAGTTGCGCACTGACGAAGGGACGTAACTACACTAATTCGCTAAGATGAACATTTTTCTGAACGATACCTCTTACACTAGACGTTACTTCGCCAGGTCAGACATCGCTAGTGTAAATGCGCATTGCCTGGCGAAGCAATGGTAGCGCTACTTCGCTACCATTCATCGCCCAGAGCACAAATTCGCATCTTAGTGAACTTGCATAGTGCTGGTGAAATTTCGCGCTTTAGTAAATTTGCCCACTGGTGTATTGTCTGTAACCCTCAAATTCAGTTTGCTTTCCAACATATGTTTTCATTTTCAGATTTACTAAGGGTCGATTTTACCGCAATTCGATCGATCGATAAATATTCGATTGAACGATAGAATCTTCTAATCGAACAATTTTAACCATTCAATTTTTTTTTATTTGATCAAAAATAGTTAAAAGCAATTCGGTAGGTTTAATCTGGCAAACTAGGCAGTCGAATAAAAAAGTAAAGGGCAAGTAATATGACTGTCGAATATTCAAATAGAATTTTATTCGAATTATTCGATTCGATAGAATTTTCAAAATTTGGTGGTCGAAGTGGCCTTCAAAAATATTCGAAAATTAGAATTCAAATCTTTTTCGAAAATTCGATCGAATTTCAAATCATTCATGTGAATTTGATAAATCTGCCCCTAAATGTTTATGTACAAAATAATGTTCTGCAAAACATGTTGCCATTATAGACCTATTTGCCCAAACTTCATAGCAGTGTATCTGGTGAAAGGCTCAACTGCATAAAAATCACTAATTCTCATAGCTGTTTGCTGTGGGGTCCTCTTCATCAGCAGAGACTGGACATATAGGATAAAAGAAGGAAGAATGAACATAACAAAATACAGAGAATGTCTGCCAGAGAAATTCTTTGTCTGTCAAAAAGAAAAAAATGAAGCATGGGTAAAAGTTCATAGTAGGGCAATGATCCCAAACACAAGGCCAAAGTAACACTGGAGTCGCTCAAGCAGGATATCTGGAACTGCGCCAGTTGAAGCCTTCATCTCAACTCAATTAAGGGAAATCCGTGGGAAATTTTGAAAATTAAGGTACAGAAGAACCACCCAACTAATTCAAACTATGGAAGTAACTCTGTCCAGAAGAATAGGGCAAAATAAGTACCAAATCTTTTTTTCCAGAGAACAAGATGACAGAAAGTGGAACTGAAGAAATGGAAAACACAACCACATACCAGTATTTTGGCAATGAAGGAAAGTTAATTTTGGAATCTGTTTATGTGCAAAAAGCACAGCCCTGAAAACATAAAAAAAATATTATATCCAGACACACCCATGCAGTGGTGCCCTTCTTCTTACTGTAGGCATCCAGCCACATTAGACACAGAAAGAGTTAAGAGACATTAAAAAAATAAACCAATTACAAATTGCAGTAATTTTATTACTGAAAAATAATCTAAAACTTAAAACCAGGCTTTCCTGGGACATTTTTTATATTTTTTTTATTTGAGTTTATGCACCAAAACAAACTAAAACAAAAGTAAAAACATTGCAAAGGTTGCAAGCAATGTTTCCTCTAAGCTCAAGTTTCGAGAGACAAGGTATGAGCATGGGCAATAAGTCAGCAAAGCGAGAGATGTTGCATTAAGCATTGCATTTAGCAGGGGTTGGTGGCATATAGTGTACTACAGGAATGCTTGGCTAGACGAGGTCAAGTTTCTCTAAAGAAATGTGTTTTAAGAGAACGTTTTAAGGCAAAAAAGGTGTTCAGCTCTAGCAAAGTCTTGCAACTATTAAAGATACTAGGAATATTACTGAACGCAATTCGCATATCAATGAATTCATGTTTGTACAGTGGCATGGAAAAACAGTGCAGCAGCCAAAATAAAGCTAAGGAAACAAAGCCTCACTCTGAAACGAGTTGTTAGTATGGTTGCGCTTTACAAAAGCCAAACAAAATCCAAATCAAGTAAGTTGTCCGAGAAAAAGCACATTCTTTTGGGTGACTATTGTTAATATGTTTTCTCTTTTTCCTGGACTGCTTCATTGATATTCAAATATTTTGCAAACTACAGCACCAACCACTACAACATAGTAAAAACTGAATCACACGGAAACTATGCACAGAAGAAGATCAGTAACTAAAATAAATCACCTTCAAGGTCATCCTTAGCCATGGAACATTTATGAGGCTGTTAAGATCTATTTCTGTTTAATATCTGGGTCAAAATAAAAACAAAAAGGGCAGCTTTGGCCCTTTCTAAAAAAGGAAAAATGTACAAACCTCATTCTGGTCCCGAGAGTTAAGGCAAAACAGAAGTATGCACAAGTCAATAAAAACAATAAAAATAAGAATCTTTCACAGGACAAGTAAAAGATTTTGTTGGTGGATATTCCATGTGGCCGTGGGACAAGGTCAGATTTATTGTATCTGTAAATGGATTCTGTAAGATAATTGCTTCCTGTGGATCTGCCCACTGCCGGCGCTCATTTTAAACATTTTGGAAGATTTCCAATATGCATTGGCAACTACTAACTTGTTTAAAAATTTTACTTTCTCAGTGCAGTCAAAAGATAGAGAGACTGGGATAAAATCCAGATCCACGGTTTTCCTCCTCTAAATGAAACAGGATGTGGGCAGTATCTAAATTGTAAATTCTAACCCCTTAAACCTTGGAAATTTAACTTATGCCTTAATTATTTTGTATGTTCAAGCTAATCTTATATCAGAAAGAAAACTAACATCAGCAGTGTTGAAACAGGCAAAACCAATTGAGATTCACATTATCTGTATGGTTTACATTTTATATCTTTTTGCATTAAGAAAAGGCTCCTTGCAATTTCCGATTTTAGGGATGCAAAAGTGCCAAGTGAAATTCGATACTGTATGTGAAAAATGTTTCCAGAGATATAGATAGTTTGCACCTTATAAATATCCCCTATATATGTACAGTAAACTTGAGGGCATGTTTATGAATACTGAAAATAAATATCTGGAGAGGTTTCTGGAGATATTTGCCAGAGCAACCAATCAGATCTTTGAATTTATTTTCTAACTTATAGATGGCTGTTCAAATCAAATTGCTGATTGGCTGCCATGGGCAACATCTCCAGAAATCTCTCCAGATTACTAGTCTTGATAAAGGTTTTAGTAGGAGACCCAAACGTTGGCCTGTTTTAAATGAGAAATAAAATTGTGTTTAATTTTTTTTTTTTAAATTGTGGTATGCACCCTTTTTTTTTATTACTATCCTTTATACACAGCGTAATTTAAGTGCAAGAAAATATTAATGAAAAAATTACATTTAGTGAAGTACTTTCAGCACTAGCATTTAAAGCTGGGAGTTGTTAGTATGGTTGCGCTTTACAAAAGCCCAACTAAATCCAAATCAAGTAAATTGTGCGAAGCTACTGTGTAACAAAAAAAAAAAGAGGCCAGTGGATGAATAAAGGTGGGAAAGCTAAATAAAAATAGAAATTGTCTCACATTTTATGCAAGTTCCTTAAAGGGAATGTAAAGGTAAAAAAAAATAAAATCACATTATTACTTTCTTTAATGAAAAAGCAATATATTGCCAATATACTTTAAAGTACCATCGTTAATAATAAACCTTATTGTATGCAGTGAAAGTCTCCCTTCATTTACTTGCTCTGACTGCTGCAGATAGGAAATGACGGGGCCCCTAACTACTCTGAAGGGAAATGATCATACTTTACAACAATATATTGTTTTGTCTATTACTCTGTAGATGGGATTCTATGGAGGCTGTATTAGGGAGAATGGTGTACTACCTCCTCTTGGCTGATGTTAAAGAGATTGAAAGAAGTCTTGGCTCTTCAGTGAGGTATCATAGGGAGTCATTAGCTAGGGTAGCTAGAGATAGGATAGATTCATGGTGTTCATGGTAGGTGGTGAGAGATGGTAGACCAGTTAGTTGTGCAGTTCAGGCTCCAACGAGGAGTAAAGAATGGACCAGTTCTTCCACAGTACCATGTCAGATTGGGACCCACTGTTGCACTTGTACAATTATTATTGGAGAAGCTGTACCAATCACTGTGAATGCAAAACTGTGAACCGGTAGCTATAAATTTGCAACTACAAGTCCCTCTGTATGTGACTGTGGTTCATATATTAAAAAGTGTTAAAATGCAACATGGGGACTACTGGAAAAAACTTCTGCTGAGGTTACAGACAATGTAGGAAAGGATTTCTACTACACACTAGTGACTCTTACATCTAAATTGATTAGGTCTTCAAGCTCCCACAATAATTTATAAATATAAATTATTTTCTGAAAATGAATGGCTTCCTACTATAACAGTTATTTTTTTTTTAATAAAATTTATTAAAAATGTGTAAAATGCTGGCTATAGCCAATATTATGTATCCCTGTGCCTTTTTACTGCTGAAACGTGTGGATTTACCTATATGCTCAGTAAATTTTGAGATCTATTCTAATTAGATTACAGTAAGGGGTTATTTATCAAAGGTCAAGTTTTGTATACCTCAAATGAACTCAAATGGCTTCTAATTTAAGAAAAAGTTTTAGGGCAAAACCTTCAAATGGTTCAAGGGATCTCTGCCATTAACTCCTACATGACAGGTTTCAGATGTTTTTCTTTCAGATTCAAGCTATTTCCATGGTGGGATATAATAAATTAAATAAATTAGAGTTTTTGAAAGAAAAACTGTTGTTTTTTTTAACTTGAAAATGTGAATTTGGACCAAAAAAATAAACTCAAACTCAAATGTTGGTGGAAAACACAACTTGAACTGTAATAAATAACCCCCTAAATGTTAGAGCCAACAATATAGCATATTAAGAGTTAGATTCTCTGCCTTTGAAGTGGACTAATTACATCTAATTTAACACAGTGGAACATAACAGAATGCGAGATGTAAGGGTCACTGAATAAGGGCAGGTGCAAAGGATTCTTTTCCTCCTGACAGAATAATAAGTGCACAGCATTTTTTCTCTGTTTAAATTTGTACAGTGATTACAATTTTGCTAGTATGTTTGATCAAAATTTAAAACATAAAGAAGTTTATATAACAAATGGAATCTAGGCAAAATACTTTTTTCTATATACACGAAAAATGTGGAAACACACATGAACTGCCAAAAGACCTGTACATAGTTTTTACACTGCAGTGGAGCTTTTGTTATAGCTAGAAATATAGACTACACATACTGCATGGCTGAACTTGCATACTGTTTGTAAAACAAAGTACAGAGTCTATCTACACATTTCTTGTGAGAGAAAAAGTGCAGGATATGTATTCTGATATGGGAAAGTACTCACTGTAGGAGGATGCTGCAGGAAAGAATTTATGCACAGATTGTTTGAGAAGGTGCAGGAGAGCATTTATACATAACCTGTAGAAGAAAATGCAGAAAAACCTTTAAACCAATATGTAGCTAATTTGTTTTTGCTTACCTTTTGGAAAGTGGTAAAATTCCCATAATTTTCTATAGTCCCAAAAGGTACATAAAAAAAAAAAATATTCATACCAGCAAAGCTTAAACAAGCACTATCATTTTCAACACAAATTTACTCCTCATATGGAAATAAGGAGCTTCATAATTATAATCAATTAAAAAATCTGTACCAATTCTGAAATAATCTTCAGCAATCTGTCTTTCTTGCAGGAGTCGGAGTAAAAATGTTGGACACTATGTAAAAACCATATATTAATGATGCATTTTATGTACCAGGATAAAAGTTTTTCCGTTTAAACAGACTTATAATTTTGAGCTGAAGAGTGAACACATTATTATCTCTACTATAGGTCTTACCACCTGTTCAAAAAAGAACACATAATTAAAACAAGATTGAGGTTTTAATTTATAATCAATGAGGTGGCACTGTAAGTTATAAGCAATAGTTATGTGTAGGCCAACCTGAAGCCCACAGGAACCGAGGGTGCGGGCTGAACTTTAGCCTGGGTCCTTCTACTGCCCCACTTCCACCTGGATGCGCTCCTTTTTATATATTCATGCCGCCGTGCCCTGCCCCCTTTCGTGACATAAAATTGCGGAGGGCTAGTGTATATAAATAGGAGAGTGCAGCAGGTCAGTGGCAGGTGTGGGTTCTCCAGGAGTAGGTTAGGGTCGTGTGCTGCTTAATTTATTTCTCGACCCACACATCACTATTACTCAAGTCAAGAATGATCCACCTACATTTGCAAATGTAAGCTAGAGAAACAAATCCACTTTATATATATATCACCCCTCCACCCAAGAAATGCATATCTGAAGGTGTGTAAAGTAAACCCTCTTTACCCTTACAGTTGGACACATTCAAAAACTGAACCAAAACTAAGGCACTCATAGCAACAATAGTGGTATGGTATGCTTACCAATACGCTTAGAGAAACGAAAGCTTTAAAAAATAGTATACTCTATTGAGACCATTTTCAACTGATTTCCTGTGGTTCTATAATAAAGTGAATAACCCCCTCTTGGGACATATTAATCAATAACAATATGACATAGGAACATAGAAAAGCATTACATTTTAACATTTCCAGGGAGACTTTACATCTGTATCATATAAGGACTATTTGCAGCTACTCAGTGATTGCTTTTTTGCAAGGTACCTACAACACATGAGCGGCTTTCATTTCCCACTTTGCCCTCTAGCTCAAGAAATAACACCATATATTTTTCATGATTAAAACAATAAGTAATAATTATGTTCAGCACACGCCTTAATCATTGAACTTCTGTGTAGCAAGGGTTATACTGCTCCTATAACTATGTTCAACGGATTACTTAGGCCTGTCTCTGTTTCCCATATGTAAATCACCAAAAATGAAGCAAATGAATTTAACAATCAGCCATTAAGTATTTCTTTTTGGCAAAGCAATAGAAAAAAATACAAAAATAAATATTGTAAATATTTAATGCATACGTCTCCAAATTCAAACAAATATAAATGAAAATATGCCTTAATCAGAAAGTTGAATAGCATTAACCTACCAAGTATTTGCAAAGGCATAAAAAAACCCAAAGAAAGGTTGCAAATAGAAAAATGTCCCCCTCCCCTTTTAACTTCCATCTGCAATTACATACAATATAGAAGACTATATTTAGGAAGTGTTACTATTTTTTTAATCTGGTTACTTTTTCAATAGTCCCACCTCCTGCATTTTCCCTAAGTGAACTGAAGGTAAGCTCATTTGCCAGCAGTCTAAAAATCTACAGAAATCCTTTTTTAAAGGCAAGTTGACCTTCAATAAAAATGCCAGGAATATATACAACAGAGATTGTGGAGCCAGCTGAGCATGTGGCACCTTGAACAACAAAGTTGGTTATTTTAGGGCACCCCTTTAATAACATGCCATTAAATAGGGCATAAAAAGTGGCTGCAACAAAAAGACATCGGAGATATGAATACATAGCTGCATACAATGTTAACATTCATGTAAACAAATATTTTTCTTTGTCATTTTATTGAAGGAAACTATGTTACAACAGTTAACAGTATATTGTAATATAGAACCCAATATAATATCCCTTTTAAAAATGCTCTATATTTACTTCCACATTCTATAAGACACACTGACATATTAGTCTGAATTTGGGAACCCATTTATCTGCAAACGTGTGTTCATAAAACAACTGTGTTTATATAAGCAGGGGCTACCATAGACCAATAAAAGATTGGCCAGTGACAAATCTGTTATGAGAGATGAAGAATGTATGCAGAGTTTTAAGAACACATTTCTCAGACATGTGTGAGCCTATTTAATCAAGCATTAAAAGCTATATAAAATATACATCACATTTTCTATGGATCAATATTACGTACCAAAGCATAACTTGGAAAACACTGTATAAGGGCACCAATTTATCAGGAAAAGCATTTGAACGTGTGAGTTAAAAGGTATTCTGTCATGGGAAAACATGTTTTCCTCCCCCAAAATGCATCAGTTAACAGTGCAGACTTCTGCATGGAGATCAGCTTTTCAAAAGAGCAAGCAGTTTTTTTTCATATTTAATTTTTAAATCTGACATTTTGTTACTTTCTCAGGTGCCCTCAGTAGTGTTACTGTTTACTGCTGCACTGCACCCAGCAGCCTATCAACATAACAGTGGGAATGTAACAAGATAACAGCTCCCTTGTAGATAGGTGAATAGCACTCAATAGTTACAAGTCCCTTCAGTAACATTGAGAAAATGCCTATCTGAAAACTGTTCCATCAGAGCTGACTCTTTCTGAAACCACCAGGATTAGGCAAAAATGACCCGAGATGGCTGCCTACACACCTATATTACAGCAACAACAACAAAAAATGGTTCCGGAATAAAATTTCATATGGTAGATTGAATTATTTACAGTGTAATTTAGAAATTAAGAACTACACCATAAAAAACATGACAGAATCTCTTTTTAGTGCTTTATCTCAGTTCATGCCGAGAATAGTCTTCTCCTCAGCACATAAAATATAAGGTTATTACAAGTCACCAAGGAGTTCTATGATCAGATAAGGCACAAGGTCGAAGGATCTTCAAGGTGACTTCTAATACCTCATAGTTTACAACTTTATTATAATACTCAAGTTTCAATGTGACAAAAATTGCATCTCCAAGCACCGACTAAAACTGATGACATCGCCAATCACGGTTTATAAGAATATAATTTACAGTAAAGTCATGGCTCGTGTATATAAATTAAATAATAGTCCTTTTCTGCAAGTAAATGTTCCCCCTTCTGCTGCTTTGTTTCTTAAATATGAGTTAATTTGAACACAAAAAGACCAAATGTGCATGATCCTCAAGCCTAAGTGCAATTTTCAGATGCAAGTTGCCATGTTTTGTTATCTACAATGCAGCATTTATTCCCAAAATGGGGTAAATGTGTACATTTTTCTGAGATTGCAACTTTGGCTGCGACCATAAATAAGCTCTAGATTCTTTTAAAGAGAACATAGAGCCCAATACTGAAAACTCTACAAAAGCTGCTAAACTGTAAAACAAAACCCCCAAAAATATCATTCTCTGTCCAAAATGAACTTTGGCTGAGCTTTTTACTTTGTTTTCTTGACAGTTCCTGTAAAGCTTTGAGCCAGCAGCAGTCCTCTACTCTTCTGCCTAATAAACCAAAACAGCACATTTGAGTTTTTACCAACATCTAAGGGAATGCATACACCACTGCACACTGTCTAACAAATGAACAGTCTAGGAGGATGCAATTTACTGCCTAATCAGGGGAGTAGATCATATGAAGTACAGCCTGATGTTCATTTATGTCAGAAAATGATCATTTAAAAAAAAAAAAAAATTTATATATATATATATATATATATATATATATATATATATATATATATATATATATATATATATATATATCTCAGTGTTACTGTTACACTTAGCGGCAAGGTAATGCTGAACTAGTCTTCATGTATAATTAAAATGTGCTTTAGGCAATCTAATGTATCTTATTGTTTCAAACAGTGGCATAATCAGATAATACTGGGTCCACAGCAAATTAAATTTAAGGCCCTAAACTTTGGCAAGTTGGCCTATTCTATCAAGCTATATAGAAATTGTCCACAAATTAACCTCACTAGGCCCTCTAAACTCCTGCCTCCTTCCCCTGCAACTGTAGGATCTGCTTCCTTTGTAGCTATGTCCCTGGTATTAAACTACTTGGACTTGGAATGGCCAATGTTAAAAGCTACAATTTCTTATTTACAGTATACAAATTTATCAAAGAAACGCAAAGAAATTGACTTTTAGATCACTTTTTTTTGCAGAATGAATGTATCTATAGTTGCTATAGAAGAAATTATCATCATTTAGTACTTCTTCAGTGCTACCTATCATGCTGGTTTATTCCTGTTGCATCAGTGTTTTGTCCATGTTTCAAAATAATCGAATTTATACTTTTAGGTAGGTTGAATGAGAATGCTTTGGTTTGAAAGAGTTCATATGTGCAATTTGCTTTGATGCTGAAGTCAGCTTCTCATTTAGTTTCCTATTCGTTACTTCCAAGTGTCTGGCATTCTTTTTTGCTTGCCGTAAGGACCGCTTCAGTTTTTTTATACGTATCTTCAATTGTTTATGGCGATCTTCTAATGTGGCCACCTTGTGTTGCAGTTCCTTCACCCTGTCCTCTTCCTCAAATAAGGCACTCTGCACAGAAGAGCACAGCAGCTGCAGAGACAATATATATATTCTTGTTAGAAAAGTGTAACATGTAACAGTCAGTATAGGCATGCATACAAATTATCTAGTTGCTTCCATGTCTTTTCTGTGTGAACTTTACCTTTGTATTTTAAATATAAAACAAGTGTGAGCCCAATCAGCAATTATTGGATACAATCCATTGTGGTTTGTGAGGGAAAAGGACTGGAGTGCCCAGACAAAGCAATTACATTTCTCTAGCAAGACTATAGTGCTTATAGCCATACTGGTACAAACTCAGAATATTGTGATTTGTAATGTGCTCCAGAGTCTTATCCCTTACTACTTCCCCAAATGTTTTCCTACCACTGCTGCACTGGCCCAACTACAGAGAAATCAATTCTGGGGAGCCTGGGGAACAGGTGGCCCAGACTGCAAGGTCTGCTTCCTCGATAGTTTGTTTAAAAAAAAAAAACTCCAGGGCTGCTCCCCTACCAAAACCACCTTCCCCAGTTGCTCTCCTACCATGAATCAAGCAGGGACTGGTCGAAGCAAGCAGGTGGGTGGGCCCATGTGATGCAGTTATGCCCTTACACGAATGTGAAATCTAAAAGGCCTATAGGTTTTCAGCCTTTTTGAAAAGTGGCATATTAGCTATTTGTCAGTCCCTCAACACCATGAAAGAATCCTGAAAACAATAAGGAAAGTGGTTTGGTAATAAGAGAGCGGAGTTTTGTTGTTTACTTTCATATGTTCATGTCTCTGTTGAATTTCCTTCTGCTTTAACCAGCTATGAATTGTTAAATTATAAAAAAAATGGGCCTAATAAAAGTAAGCCTTAATTATCTGGTTCCTCAGTTGTGTAAACACACAAAAAATAAAAAATGTCAAAATTGCTGTTTTTCCCCTGCTTCTTGCTAAATATTTTTAGCATGATTTGCCTCCTTGTACCAAATAACAGGGCACCGGGATGCGCAGGCAGGCATCCTCCAACATTCCACCCCCCAGGATCCCGAGCAAGCACAGTTGCAGAGTGGTCAGGAAGCACACAGATCTGTACGCTAGTCCCCAGAGTGCTCCACATGTGGCTTGGTGGCATGCCTCCTATTTATCTGTGCCAGCCTTGCCAAAAAACTGTGCCTGCCCAGGCAAACTTGGTAAAACCATGAAACAAGAAGGGGGGACCCTTAGCATCAGAGGGGTACATTGGTTGATGAAAGCAGTGAAAAAGCAGAGAAAACACTTTTTTTGTTCTTTTTTGTGTGGCTGTTTCAAGATGCACAATAAGGAGGCACTGGAAGAAAGATGGGCTGTATGGTTGAGTTGCCAGAAGTAAGCCATTACTACACAAATGCCACAAAGTATCCCACTTACAATATGCCAAACAGCACAGAGACAAACCTCAAACCTTCTGGCACAAAGTCATTTGGAGTGATGAGACTAAAATTTTACTTTTTGGCCACAACCATAAACACTACATTTGGAGAGGAGTCAACAAGGCCTATGATGAAAGGTACACCATTACTACTGTGAAACATGGTGGTGGATTGCTGAAATTTTGGGATGTGTGAGCTACAATGGCACAGGAAATTTGCTCATGTAGACCTGTCATTGGATACAGCAACATAAAGTGAAGATTCTGGAGTGGCCATCTCAGTCTTCTGACCTCAATATCATTGAGCCACTCTGGGGAGACCTCAAATGTGCAGTTCATGCAAGACAGCCCAAGGATTTACGGGAACTGGAGGCTTTTTACCAGGAAGAATGGGCAGCTTTACTGACTGAGAAGATAAAGAGCCTCATCCACAACTGCCACAAAAGACTTTAAGCTGTCATTGATGTTAAAGGGGGCAATACACGGTATTAAGAACTGGGGTATGTAAACTTTTGAGATAAGAAAATAAGTAATTGTAACAGTTTAGACGAGGAGAAATATTTACAAACTTTCATACCCTGTCAAATTTAATAAAAAAAACATGGTAATTAGTGGGAGCGGCCTCAAAAATGGGTGTGGACACAATAATTTTGCCGTGCTGTGGGCATAAAATTTTTTTGTCCCTCTTTTTACATCCAGAATGTTGGGAGGTATGTTTGAATAAGACTAGAATATGAATAGGAGAGAGTCTGAATAGAAGGGTCAGCATTAAAAAGTAGAAATAATACATTTGTAGCCTTACAGAGCATTTGTTTTTTAGAAGGGGACGGCTAAGCCCATTTGAAAGCTGCAAAGAATCAGAAGAAAAAGACAAATATAAAAACTATAAAAAATAATGAAAAACAAATGCTTAGAATTGGCCTTCTGTAACATGATAAAAGTTATCTTAATGGTGAACCACCCCTTTAATGCCACTTATCCCAAGACAAATTTGTCTCATCATCCTTTAGTAAACATGTGAGCAGCGTTTATTTTTTCGCAAGATTATTTTCAGCGATAATTGGGTATTAACAGTTTTAACTATCTTTATAAACAGACCCCCCAAGACCTCTTTCCTGTGCAAGATCCTTGACCAGTAAGTGTTGAATGCGCAAAACAAATCATTCAAATCATAAGCAAGAATTTTAATCGTGAGTGGGTAGAGTGGTTTTTCACACATGCTTAGTGGCCATCTTGAAAGCATGAAAGTTAATGTGGCAACCATGAGGGAGACATATTTTACACAAGGAGTTGCTAACAAAATAAGTAGTATATTCACCTGCAAAATTAGTGATCAAAAAAAGGAAGGACCCCTCAATCACATTTGCAAGTCATATAAACAATTTCATGTGCTCTGCCAATTTTGTCACTTCTGAGCAACAAGAAGCCAAGTGACATTACTATGGCAGCCATAAGCAACACTCAAAACCTTACTATGACCAGGAAAACTATACCCCCAAAATGAATACTTGAGCAACAGATAGTTTGTATCAAATTAAGTGGCATATTAAAGAACGTTATCAAACTGGAATATATATTTAAGTAAATATTTCCCTTTTACATCTCTTGCCTTGAACCACCATTTTGTGATGGTCTGTGTGCTGCCTCAGAGATCACCTGACCAGAAATATTTCAACTCTAACTGTAACAGGAAGAAGTGAGGAAGCAAAAGACACAACTCTATTAATGGGCTCATGTGACCTAACTTTATAGTTTGTTTGGTATGTTAGTGTGCACCATTGAATCATATGATCCCAGGAGGAGGCACTTATTTTTTAAAATGGCAATTTTCTATTTATTCTTACCCAATGGCACATATTACAAAAAAGTATATTATTATGAAAATAGTTTATTTACATGAAGCAGGGTTTTACATACGAGTTGTTTTATGCAATATCTTTTTATAGAGACCTACATTATCCAGAGGGTACAGTTTTCCTTTAAAAAGTTTCTTACATCATGTTTAAACATAATGTGATTGAATTATATGATTCTTATGCTATTGCATTAATCTGTCCCTCTAATGGTATGGGGAATATGTTCTAAAACTGTACATTTTAAACCTGTAGGATTACCACTGTGACAAATAGCAACATGACACAAAACCCCATGTGTTCCTTACATGCTCCCATATTCTGGGGTCCCTACAGCTCTTTTAATATCACAATATCAATTCTAATACAGGGACATATTAAAGCTTAACTCATTATACAGTATGTGGTTCTATAATTACTAAAAACAAGAGACCAAAAGATATTTCATTTGTAAACGGTAATATATTTCCTCTGTACATAATGAACATTAATCCACTTAGTCTTTGAACTCCTCTGCTTCCTGAATTCTCTTAAAATTCTTTTAGCCTGACCTGAATTTCCCTGAAGCTTCTGTTGAGTGTGTTCACAAGACCATTTGTCTGCTTTTTGTTTTAGCAGCATGAGAAAGAGCCAAGATTTAATATACCTCAATGGCCTATCAACTGTCAAATTTCTTTTAAAAATGGAACAAAGGAACACATTACACTAAACACAAGTTAAATGGCGAAAGCAACACAGGGCAACATCTACATTTTGCCTGGGGACCTGGGGTTTTCTGAAAAAAGAATCTTTCCGTAATTTGGATCTTCATAATTTGTCTACTAGAAAATCATGTAAACATTAAATAAACCCAGCAGAATGTTTTTGACTCCAATAAGGATCAATTGTATATGTTTGGGAGACAGCCTTTCTGTAATTCAGAGCTTTCTGGATACTGGCTCCTGTGGAGACACAAAGCAGTAGCTTCCTAGCATGTAATGAAATTAGAACTTTCCCCTGGGCTTAGAGAGTGCAAAGCCACTTGAGTTATTAGACTAAAGTTTATGATTTAAAAGATTACAGTGGTTTTGCATTCTCCATTTCAACCAGCATTTCTCTTGTTCAATTACACAAAATTTTCTCTGCTTTAGCAGTTGAAAAATGTCACCTATAAAAACCTCGAGTCTTACAGATATACATAATTGCTTTCTTAGTCATCAGCTGGTAATTAATTTGTTCTGCATTGGACATATCTAGAATCCCAATCATATCATTATAGGGCTGCTGTCAAGACAGGAAGGATATAAAGTAAGTGGAATGGCCAATGAAAAAATCCACTTCTTAGTACAAGCATGAACTTAAAGCAATACAGACACTACAAAACGTACTCTTCAAAATGTACATTTTTTGTTTTCTTCAAATATACTGAACATATACATTTTGGAAAAACTTGGTTCTACAATGAAAATATTCTTTTTTATCAGAATTGTTAAATAATTTGGCGGTAAGTTATGTAAAATATAACCATTTGTTTAGTTTACGGATCGTAATGCAGACAAACAAAAATCTACAGATACTCTTAAAAAGATTATGGTTTTGCTGTCGCATATTTAGCCAAGGAGGGGGGGGGGGAATCATTATTAAATGGGAAAAACTATATGGGGGGCAATATACTCCTCAGTTAACAGAAACCTGTAACAAAAAGCACATTTATGAATTAATTTTTTGTGCAAGTCCCAATATTTTTACCCACAATGCAGAATTTTCCCACACAAATCTTGGATGATTTAGAAATATGCATGGCTGTTTTTTTTTTTTTTTTTTTTTTTAAAAAGCATGTATTTTCTGTGGGGTTCTAAAATTTTTTAATAACACACTAACAACACAATGGGGATTATTTATCAAAGGTCGAATTCTAGAGCTACGTGAGCATTTTTAGATCTTGAGCAAACTTGAGGTTTTGATGGAAAAAAACTTTAATCACTCGAATTGAGAGTTTTTCAGCAAAACCACTGAAAAAGAACATCATGAAGACTATCAACATTTTCAAATGATTCAAGGGACCTCTGCCATTAACTTGTACATGACCTCAACAGGTTTATTTTTGGATTCTAGCCATTACTCCCAACTGTTTTTAGAGGGACAGTCCCTCTTTTGACAGCTCAACCCGCAGTCCCTCATTTGCACTGGAAAGTCCCATTTTTCTCTGCACTGAACAGCCAGAAAAAGAAACAACATTTATAACTTAATTGGCTTTTGCCAGAGAGCCCAGAACAGCTACAGCAGAAGATAAGATACATTTGTTACAATTTCTAGGTAAGCAAATAAGTAATTGTAACAATATAAGATAACCGGTCCCTTGGGGAAAGTTACTCACAGCTTAAAGGGCAATTCACCTTCAATAGCAAAACTGTAATAAATGAAAAAAAAAAAAAAAGACACAGAAATGTGTTAAAACTTTCATAACCTGCCAAATTTTGTAAAATGAACATGGTAATTAGGGGGTATGACCACAAACACGAGCGTGGTCAAAAGCAGTGCCACCGCGCCAAGCACTGCAACTTTTTTGTCCCTCTTTTTAATTCCAAAATGCTGGGAGGTATGTTCTAGTTATTTCCAGGGTTGGGGTATAAAAAAAAATCTTGAAAAATTAGTTTTTTATTAACCTGAAAAATTCATGACTAAAAAAACTCTATAAATCTAAAAATTTTTAGTGAAAACACAACTTGGCCTTTAATAAATTTGCCCCAATGTGTTACATAGCCCTTACATGGTCTTGTGTATGACTTTAGTAGAGCAAACAACAGGCAGGTACATTGAAGCTAGTGCCAGATGTTGCAGATATCGGTCTGTGGAGAAACGCAAGCCAAGCAATCTGCTCCTCCTCTGCTGCTTGATGTGACTGCACCCAAATACATTTCCTCTGCTGGGGTGCATACAAACATGGAAGATGTCAGTGCAGGAATAACAGATTTTACATTTTTCACTTTAGTCCACTATGCCCGAGGCAATTTTGAGCGACTTTTAAAACCGCGTTGCCGCGTGTGAATAGGCACAGGTGACTTTACGTGTAGCGGGTGCGCACTGCTACCAAGCTATTCGGGGAGATTAGTCGCGGCGATTAGTCGCCAGGCGACAGATCTCCCGGAAATCTCCCTGTGTGGACGAGCCCCAACAGCTGCCTGTAATGAATCCTAGAGAGTCTGCTCAGCAGGGGCAAAGATAAGAAATGTATCCATTAAATGTATCAGTTTAGAACAGTTGGGGGGGGTCGGCGACCCCTCTCCCAGAGCTGCTTTAGAAGGTGAAAAATTACACTTTACACTTCAATATTTGAAAAACAGTTACAAATTGAAAATAGAACGTAATTGGAAAAAGTCATTTCTGGTGATCTATCTGAAAACAACCAGTTGTTTGAAGGTGGACAACCCCTTTAAGATGCAAAGTGAAGAGCTGCTGGATAAAAAGCTAAAATTACTCAACCATAAATTATTAAAAATTATAAAAAATTGCAAATTGTCTCAGAATATCATACTAAACTTTATCTCAAAGGTGAACAACCCCTTAAAGCTACAAAAGGACTGTGACTAGACTCAAATTCAGTTTTATTTAGAGGACACATACAGAAAAGGGTTTTGTCATTACATTAATTTTAACATGCTGCTTATATTAGGTATAAAATGGTTTAAGTTTTAATAAAAGTAATGGAAATGTTTTCATAGCATGGAAATGGCTCTGAATGACAAACCAATTCCCAGCAATGAAGGAGGAGGAATATGCACGTTCCCAGACAGACAGCTAAGGGACTACGCTTCATTGAAATAGAGGTATTTTTACTGCACAGTGGCAGTTTGCTTTTCCTTTAACTGCTTTTAGGTTAAAAGTAGTAGATTTTAGGCAAATAAAATATACTGTATTAACAGCTTTTACAAGAAAACAAATATTGCAATGTCTGCCTCGATTTACTGCTGTGATATTCAGACTAATAATTGGCTAAAACAATTAGGACACCACAGTACAGAATTTAGAGTTTATTTAGGTCAACCAGAATTTATGTCCCCCATTTTTAAATTTTGCTGAATTATTTGCAAATCATTGGGAGTCCAGTGCTTGCACTTTTTCCTGGATTGCATGTTTGCCCAAATTTTACATTCATTTAGGAAGGTCCCTTGTAAAACGTAAAATCAGGGTTCTGCCGCTTTTTTTTGTCTCAATTGTCTTTGCCTGTTACAATAAATTTCTATTCGACATCATCTATATTAAATGTATTACTGTACATGGGCTAACAACATCTTCTCCTGTATTAAAAGTTTGATCTTGCTTGTCAGGTAAGTATTTTCAATAATATACAGATGGAATTGAATATCTACAATAAGAAATTTACATACACTAAAAATGAATGTCAAGAGTCAGATCTAGGCTAATTGGGTCAATCTTTAGGTGACCTAGCCAAAACCAAGGCAGTTACTTTATGTTTAGCACCCAGATAAGCGGCATCTGCTCTTGTTGGTAAGGATGTATGTAGATCAGAACCTCAAGAAAAAAAGCGAAAGTCACAAAGAAACATTTGTCACAACAAGTTTCTGCCTTTTAACAGAAGTCTTCATGAAGATTTTGCCTTAACTGCAGTTACCACCACTGACATCCCATAAAGGCAGACCCGGGCCAAGTAGCTGTGGCAGCCAAGGCAAGGATGGTAATGAGTAGATTAACTGCTGTCTGGAAAACAGTGTCAGACAAAAAGCTATTTACACAGGAAGTGAAAGGAGAGACAATGAGCGGTTACTGATCACTATTTGTAGCCCGCCGTGTTCCTAAATTGTTACATCCTAAAATGGTAGCTCTGCTGTCTACCCCTAGTTCTGGCCCTGTCCATATAACATTCATTAACTGGTTTCTTGGCCAACAACTATAACTTGGTGTGGCAATGTCTACAAATATTTGGGTTAACATTCTTGAGTAAATGTCAGTGCACAACTTTTATGATTATGTGGCTGTATCCAGAAAATACATTTAAATACACGGTCATCCCAATTTAATTCGTTTCTATCAAATCAGTCCAGTGAAGTGATTTGCTCTCCTTAAATAGAATTTGTTATTTATAATATATAGCAGAAACTGTAAATTTAGAAAACAAATCTTAAAACTGCAGAAAACTCAGGTAGTATGATATGAAGTAAGTTAGTAGCAGTCTCTGTGAAGTGACAGGTAAGCATTTAACATTTTGGCAATCCATTTAAAATTCTTTATGCCATAGACATTTACATACCATAGTAAAAATGCCTAGAGCAAATATGAACATACAACCTGGTTCGACTAGGCAGGCGTCAGCATGTCAGTAATATAAACATACAAGATACGACACAAACAAACCACAAATGTGCAGATGTGTAATAAAAGAATGTGAAATGGCCATTAATAAAAACACTTTTGAGCTTACCTCTATTTTTTTTTTTTTTTAAATAATGTAAGAGCTGTATTTTATGTCATATAGAAAGGGGATGGCTCTTACTACTTAAAAGTGGCAATTTTCCTTTTAGGATTACCCAATGTTACATAGTACTACAAAAAAAGTATATATTTTTATGAACATTTTTATTTAGATAAAGCAGGGTTTCACATATGAGCTGTTTTGTGCAATATATTTTTCTAGCGACCTACATTGTTCAAGGGTATAGTTTTCATTTGAGCTAGCTAAGCACTTGTATCGATTATATGCAGCCCCACTGTTCTAGATACATATTCATGTACACTTATGATGCCTTGGCAGATGAAGAAATAAAGAGCACCTTGTAAAGTGGAACTGCTTTCTGGCAGGCTGTTGTTTTTCCTTCTCAATGTAACTGAATAGTACGCAGTGGGACATGGGTTTTACTATTGAGTGCTGTTCTTAGATCTACCAGGCAGCTGTTATCTTGTGTTAGGGAGCGGTTATCTGGTTACCTTCGCATTGTTCTTTGGTTAGGCTGCTGGGTGGGGGAAAGGGAGGGTGTGATATCACTCCAACTTGCAGTACAGCAGTAAAGAGTGATTGAAGTTCTCAGAGCACAAGTCACATGACCAGGGGCAGCTGGGAAATTGACAAAATGGCTAGCCCCATGTCAGATTTCAAAACTGAATATAAAAAAATCAGTTTGCTCTTTTGAGAAATGGATTTCAGTGCAGAAGTCTTCTGGAACAGCACTATTAACTGATGCATTTTGAAAAAAAACATTTCCCATGACAGGATCCCTTTAAACGTGTCACAGGTATCTAAAGCTTAAAAAATATCTGTGTACATCTGAATGCTTAAACATTTTATTTAAAATAAAAATGTCCAATTTACCATTTGTTGTAGGTATTTCCCATATTTTGTTTTCATTACTGCACAGCAAGGGCTAGTCCACATGGGAAGATTCAGGGAGATTTGTCGCCAGGCGACTAATCGCCACTTCTTTGGGGCATTTTCTGGACTTGCCTATGGACAGTGCGATGCCTAGGATTTTAGGTTTAGGGGCAATTGTGGCCCATATGCTGCCCTGAGGAAGATTCTGCAATGCTGCCCCCCCACCCCAGCAGTTCTGTTTCCTTCTTCAGAGGCAGTCCAGGTAGGGTTGCATTGCTTGTGCAGAGAGCACACCAATAACCAGATATTCAGCTTTAAAGTTACCAGGAGTGGCTATTTGCCATCCATATTAAATTGTGGGGTGCTGCTGCCAGAGACGGTGTTCTTAACTTTCCTCATGGCATAGCTGCCCCGTTTATGTTGCTACAATTTCAGTTTGCAATGCACCATGAAGAGAATGCTCCCTCCAGAGTATACCCTTCACTTGATTGCAAACATAAAGAGAAAAAAAAAAAAACTTTCTGAATGACAGACAAACATCTCAGCCTTTATTGTGTATATAAATAGTTGCCATCTGGTTGCAATAAAATGAATTGTAAGATTTGTAAAGGAAGGGAGCAGAATAAGAAATCTCACTGACCCATCAGGCTACCATAAAAGTTTTATCATTTCCCATGTGATGCTGTGGTTATGCATTCAGTGTTACTGCTGGGAAGTTGCAAGCATTTAACCCCCACTTTACATGATATTAACAAAAGTAGGACACATGCTTGTGCATAAGTTTGGGTTGCCACCTGTTCGGTTTTGTCCCATACAGCTCGGTTTTTGTAAGACCTGTTCGGGTCTGGAATTTGTGTTAGTTTTTCAGCCTTATGAAACCCGAACAACAATCTGGCCAATACATGAAAAACACTGAAATACTAAGATAGTCTCCTCAACATGTCTTTGTTACAAGTGCAGCTCATTTCTTATTATTACAGATACAAAAAAGCAAATCAATCAAAAAACATTTTTTTTTTTTTATAAATTAGCATTTCAGAGATTTCTGGATAACCGATATTTCTGTATAATAGATCTCATATTTGCAATTAAAGCATTGGGCTTAATCATCAAGCAGGATATAGCTAGAGATAGGGTTGCCACCTTTGTGGTTTTTAACCGGGCATCAACACTTTTAAAACATTGAATCTTAGTGATACAATAGTCTTTTAAAGAGATTTTTAAATGTAATTGCTATTGAAACACTAGCCAGTGTCCATAAATATTCTGGATCTAACTACAAATTTCATGCTGAGAGCTGTAGTCAGTGTTGTGTTCTTAAAGCAATAAACACAGCAGCATTAAAATGCAAAACAATCTTCCAATGAGAATCCCAGCTGATTTGTATAAATCTGGCTCAATGTACTTTGTTCTTGCATTTGGAGTTGGAGAACAGTTTCTCAGAACTGAACAATTCTGTCCTTCCGCCCCATTTTTTCTCATAATTGCAGTGTAATATAATGACCCCAAAAGGCACAATAATCTCTGTATAAGAGATAAGATAACATAAATCATCAGCACCTATCCCTAAATGTTATTTTGTAATTCTGGAAGCTATACAAAAAAATATTGCAAAGCAAGTGTTTAGCACCAACCCTAAAGACCTTGGAATTTTTTTTTGGGGGGGGGGGG
>CM044435.1:73571038-73593119 GCA_024363595.1 Xenopus borealis | reverse complement strand
AAAAAAAAAAAAAAAAAAAAAAAAAGAGGGAAAAGGGGGGTACAGAAATAAATAAGGGATTGGGTAATAAGTTAATCACATTACATCTCCAATGTGTTTAACATATCATAACTAAATCATATATATTATTAATACCATTAGCATTGCAAATATTCCTTTTAAGTTCCTCAACCCTTAAGTCTTGTTGTTTACTTCTCGATCTAGAGATTCTCTAAATTTACACCAGGTGGTCCATATCTTCCAATACATTCCACTGTTATTGTGGTATATATATGTCAATTCCTCTAACTGTCTAATTTCCTCTACAGATCTCATCCATTCAATAAGAGAGGGTGCTTCCTTGGATTTACAATGTTTTTGGATAAGTGTTTTATCAATTTGGATTAAATAGAAGGTCAGTGGATCATCTAACATCTTATGATTCTCCATATTTGCATTAACAATACTGCATGCTCTTCTACCCGTATTCTTACTGATGTAATTTTAAATACATTCTCTAAAATTTAAGCCCAATATCTTTCAGCACCGGACACGTTATCTATGTATGCATAGTTGCCTCCCCCTTCATTACATCTCCAGCATATATTTGAGATTTGTGGTTACATCTTTTAAAGCCTTGCTGGAATGTAATGCCATCTGGTAACTAATTTGTATATTGCTTCTTTTATTTTAGAAGCCCTTGCCATTTTTATCTCTTCCCATTGAGTTAGAGGTCTATCCCAATTTCCCTCTCTATTTGTATTTCTAAAATAATACAATTGGTTATAGCCCCATAAATCTCTTGGATGTTTCCCCCTTCTACTTTGTAGTTTCTGTAAAGTGATCATCTGGTCTCTTCTAATAAGATCTCGGATGTTTGTGGGTCTATCATCCCACTTCTCCCACCTTTCATATGCTCCCCTTTCCAGGCTAGGTGTAAATTTTGGGTTATAGGAAAACTAAAGAAGTAGGCTAGAAATGTTGTACATTATGTTTTGGGCTTCTGTACCAACCCCAGGCAACCACAGCCCTTTAGCAGTAAGGATATGTGTCTACAAAGATGTCCCAGTAGCTCCCCACATCTTTTCTGCCGAGTCACTGCACATGCTCTGTGCGGATGTTGGTTACTAAGCTTAGGGACGGACTTAAACTATACAGAAATGTCACAATATAAGGCTGATTAGTCATTAATACAGATAATTACTACAATGCAATGCAATTAGCATCAGAATTTAATAATAATCCCTGTAGAATCATCTTATATTACAGGCCAGCCTCATTTTCTGTTTGATAATTTGCAACAACCCCTAAGCTTAGCTGCTCAGAGCCAACTGAGCGTGTGAGTGTTTCCAAGATGGTGACCCCCTATGACAAGTTCGAAGTTATTAATCATTGCTGCTTTTGACAAGCTGAAACTTTAGGTGGGTGCAATATGTTCAGTATATAAAACATGGCATTTTTAGCCCTATTAATTTTTAGACTTTCATTGTCCTTTATACATCAGAGGTTGTAACGCATATGGGGCACTAGTCAAGTACATATCTATTTTATTCTTATGTTATACTTTAAAGGCATACTGTCATGGGAAAACATTTTTTTTCAAAATGCATCAGTTAATAATGCTGTTCCAGAAGAATTCTGCATTGAAATCCATTTCTCAAAAGAGCAATTTCCCAGCTGCCTCAAGTCATGTGACTTGTACTCTGATCAACTTCAATAATTTTTTTACTGTACTCAGTACTGCAAGTTGGAGTGATATCACCCCCTCCCTTTCCTCCACCCAGCAGCCTAACAGAACAATGGGAAGGTAACCAGATAACAGCTCCCTAACACAAGATAACAGCTGCCTGGTAGATCTAAGAACAGCAATCAATAGTAAAAACCCATGTCCCACTGCATACTATTCAGTTACATTGAGAAGGAAAAACAACAGCCTGCCAGAAAGCAGTTCCCTCCTAAAGTGCTGCCATCCCCATGCCCTGGCTACACAATTAAACAGTGTAGAGAATGGGGGAAAGTGTGGAGAGCAGTGACATCTAGAAAGTGCTGAATGGAAAGTAAGAAAGTAAAAAAGTAATTGTCTGTCCCGCCTCTATGCCACGAGCATAGAGGAGGGGCAGACAATATTTGATTGACAGCTGATATTTTTAAATGAGTTTACAGCTATGAATGCTTTAAGAAAAAAATAGAAATTGGATTTCATGTTTAATTTGAAAGGGACTTTTATTATACAGATTTTTGTGTCTGGGTGACAGGTCCACTTTAAATAGTGGACGACGACCATTTAAATGGGAAGTTTTGTTTAATATGTTGTACAATATCATCTTTCACATTTCTATTTACTATCTCAGATTTTGTTTAGTTGATTTTAAAGTTAGATAGTTCTCCAAATTGCTTCAATAAGCATATCAAATTTGGTAAAGTAATTAGAGGATTTGTTTTGTACATCAACAGATTGTCTGCAAATGCTGCGGATTTATATTATTTGCCCTTTAAGGACAAGGAAAGTTAAACTAAAGAAGTAGGTAGATATGTTGTACATTATGATTTGTGCTTGTGTACCAGC
This sequence comes from Xenopus borealis, assembly GCA_024363595.1. Classification (NCBI taxonomy): domain Eukaryota; kingdom Metazoa; phylum Chordata; class Amphibia; order Anura; family Pipidae; genus Xenopus; species Xenopus borealis. Next base: position 73,590,574 of record CM044435.1, on the reverse strand, counting down.
CCAAGGCAACCACAGCCCTTTAGCAGTAAAGATATGTCTCCCCAGTAGCTCCCCATCTTCTTTTCTGCTGATTCACAGATACACATGCTCTGTGCTGCTGTCACTTACTGAGCTTAGGGACCCACTCACAATATACTGTACACATAGTGTAATAGAAATATAGTCACAACATAAGGCTGATTAGTCATGAATATGGATAATGTCTAAATGGCAGCACTGAAACTAGTGCAGCTAGCATCAGAATTTAATAATCAGTCCTGTAGCATCAGCTTGTATGTCAGACCAACCTCATTTTCTGCTGGATAATTTGCGATGACCCCTAAGCTTAGCTTCTCAACAGCTGCTCAGAGCCCACTGAGCATGCGAGTGTCACAGACACTTTCCAAGATGGTGACCCCCTGTAACAAGTTTGAAGTCCTGGATCATTGCTGCTATTGACAAGATGAAACTTTAGGTTGGTGCAATACGTTCAGTATATAAACCATGGCCTTTTTAGTCCTATTCATTTTTAGGATTTCCTTATCCTTTAACCATCACTCCCAATATATCCTGATTATTTGTAATATGTGAGAGCAATACCTCCATCACCAACAGGAACAGGAACAGAATAGGTGATAAGGGATATCCCTGTCTGTACCATTACATTTCTAGACTCTCTGCGAGAGGGTGCCATTAATTTTTATTCTAGCAGAAGGTCCATCATGTAAATCTAGTATTCAGTCTCATTTGTTCCCTTATTCCAAAATTTATCATTGTTTTCTCCAAATATGCCTTTTCGGCATCTGTTGTATGTAAAACTGTGTGGGGGGGTTGTGATTTTTTTTGTGTACTGCATTATAGATATAGTTTTTGCTATATTGTGTTTTGCTTCTCTTTTAGGTACGAATCTGGCTTGATCGTGATGGATAAGAGATGGTAAGTATTGTTTCAACCTTTTCCCTAATATATTGGCATATATTTTCATATCAGTGTTTATTAAAGTGATGGGTCTATAACTTGAGCATAGTTGAGGATCTTTATCTTGTTTAGGTATAATCGTGATATGTGCTTCCTGAGCCTTTTCATAAAACCTGTTCTTATCTGATATACTATTATAATAGAATTTAATATATATAATAGCAATGGGATTATATCTGCTTTAAATGTTTTATAGAATCCTGCTATATACCCATCAGGACCTGGGCTCTTTCCCAAGGACAAATAATCAATTCAGTCTTCAATTTCTTTATATGAAAATGATGTCTCTAACTCTATTGCCTGTTCATCCGGTAATGGTTTAAATTTTGCTCCTTTAATAAATTTTGTGTTTTATTTAGTATTCTAGCAAAATATTTATTACATTTACTGTATCCCCTAACTCATAAATATTCTGTTGTGTTCTTAGATATGCCTTCTTGACTTTATGATTTAATAATGCTTTCAATTGATCTCTCTTATTCTCCAAAACTATTAAAGTCTTTTGAGCCAATGTTTCTTTATGGACCTGTTCTAACTGTGATATTTCCTTTATCATATTATTAATTTCTTCTTCTCTCTATTTTTTCAGGTTAGACCTCAGAGCTATCAAATTGCCTCTTAAAACACATTTAAGTGGTTACCAAAAGGTTACTGGTGAAATCTCAGATGTCTTATTATTTAATAGGATTTGTATAATCCAATTGGATTTTTATTATTCACAGGTGTACTTGTTCCACACTAAAATAAATTACCAATTTGTTATGGTTAAAAAATGATAGTGTGCTTTTGTATCAGATCAGCACATACTACCTCACTAAGTAAACAATTATAGATACGTCTGGAAACGGCAGCAAAGCATTCACTCAATCCAGTTAAAAAATTTTCTTACTTTATTTCGCCATTTTCAAAGCTCACAGTATAGGCTACATATCAGTGTAAAAAGCATGCCCTGAGGAAGTGACCAAGGAGGTCACGAAACGCGTTGGCAGCTTTTTACACTGATATGTAGCCTACACTTTGAGCTTTGAAATTGCGAAATAAAGTAAGAAAATTTTTTAACTGGATTGAGTGAATGCTTTGCTGCGGTTTCCAGACGTATCTATAATTGTTTATTGTTAACCACGGTGCCGCGTGGTGCATGTTGGGAGACCAGCAGGAAGTGGAAGGCGTGGAGCTCCCCGACTCGCTTGTTGTACAAAGTTTGGTGGAAAACAGTACCTCACTAAGTACCCTACAAGAAAAATGCTGTCCTTTTATTACTGAGAAACTGTAGTGGAGAGTTAAGATTTATATTTATCATTTTATATAGTTGTCTCTGCAATATAATGCAATTGCAAAATAAATACAAAGTTGGACAATTTCTAAAGAAAGAGCACATGTCCAGGCTTATATCTCACAATCCTTTTATTTCGTAAACATGGAGTGGAATATATGCTTTTTTTGGTAAACCTAAAAAGTGTGCCAATGAAATACAATCCCAGAAATAGCTTAGGTGACATATGTTTGTGGACTATCCATTTTATCTGCACCTCAACTGTCCCCAGGCATAATTAACAAGGCAATAGTGATGGCAACTGTTTTTCATTGCTTTAAAAGCACAGCTGCAAATAGTAAGAAATACCTTCTGACAGACCATAAAACCAGGCTGTAGCAATAGGGTCACTGTGGGACTCAATGTAAAGACATATGTTTACATTTGTCTTTAAGAGTACATGGTGTAAATATCACTCTTTCATAAAGTATTTAAAGTTTACAGATACCATGTACTCAAAGAAAAGTGATATTTACAGAAATGGTTTTACTTTTACTGAAACAGTAAAGTGTTTTCTAACACTTCTAGCTGCTTGCTAATGTAAATACTTTCTTGTTCAGCTTTAAGACAATAACCATCTGAGAGATCCCAAATTAAAACTGCTGAAACATCGTAATACTGTCTGTGTGTGTGCGCGCTTGTGTGTTTACACACACACATAAAAACACATATACAGGCCTAACGTTTCCAAAATCCTATGCTAAAAATGTTTAGACTCAAATTTTACAACTCTTATTATGTTACCATACATGGCCTGTGTCAAGACAAATACGATATCTACTTTATTTCTCTAGGAGACCACTTCAAAGTAATATTTTAAGAGGCAGATATATTTCCTTATTTACTACATCGGATTTCCTGTGGGTCAAAGGTTTGCAAGCTGACCAAGTTGACCATCTCTTAAAACAATTTTGAATTTTGCAGAATGTGATCTAATGATTTGCAACAGCTTCTGATTGGACAAATGTCTTAATTATTACTTGGGAGTGAACCTGCCACTGTAGTTAAGGCCACTGCCTGTATGCCCTTGTTACCAGAGTAAGTGCTCTACAGCTGTTGTGTGATTACACAAGTTCTGTACAGGTAAGTTCTGCAGTGCTGGACCTTAATTACCTCCTTTATAGTCTGAAGCCCAAAACTCTGGCCAGATTTCACCCCTCTGCTGTGAGAAAACCTAATGTGAAAGCATCCTCATGTGCCCCAAGAAGAGGGGCTTCTGCCTGTTCCTGTGCATCCTGGAAATGCCTGATGCCAGTAGTGATTTTGCCCATAGCTATGGCACATCCCATTACACCATGACCATGGCTCTCTAAATATTTGGGAGTGTTGACTTTTCCATGGTTGTCTTGTCTGATGCTACAAGTTTAAACCTTTCAAAGTGATCACGTTAACCAACAAAACAGGAATACTGTGAATAACTGTTTAGCGACATTACTTATGTTTTGAAAATTGTTTGCCAACTACATGTCATTTTCCCATTTATGTACAATAAGAGCCAAAGACAAGCCCATCTATTCTTGATTAAGTGCTGATGAATTTGTTCTGTGTAAGAATGCAGTATTTTCTACTTTCTCTGCTTTTTCTCCAAAATGGTGTATTGGCTCTCCTCATCATTCACTTTAATAGACATTAATCTTTATAACTTTTTCATACATAAAAATAAAAAGCATTAGTAGCACAAGTCTCATTTAGCAGAAGCTGTTCCCACGCTATGAGTTTTCATTCCTGGCATTGCAGCCCACTCATGTATTTCCTAACGCTCAAAATCACTATATCACATCTATTTTAGCTACAACATCTTTTCTGTTAAATACTCCATTTCACCCCCACACATGCTGCCTTGAAAAGGTTCATTTACATGTCCTGTAACCCATGCATTTCAGAGCACAAACGAAATTCTAGCCCACAACTTCAATAAGAAAGCCATTTGTATTACTATTTCTATTATTTCAGTTCCATAAGATTTCAAACATTCTTCAAGGAAAGGACTGTGCTGTATGGGGTCTCCAAATAATTTTTACGGTTCCCAGTCTGCTTAAAAGCTCCATAGACTTCACTTTATGACATTTGAATTGGCCCTTGAACATGATATACAAGAAATAATATGTGAAATATGTGTAATAAGTTGGACAGCACTGTTCCAAGACATTGAAAAATATAAGTGTACAGGTTTTACATCTCCCTGTCTGAAAACGACCCTTTCTACAGGCCTCCAGCTGTGAAAAAGGATGAGGCAGTTTTAGTTTCAGGAGTCAGAGTCATAGTTCAGCATATTCCAGCTTGAAATCTTGACTGGATTTAAAAAAAATAATATATGTAGTATGAATTAACATAAAGAGCAATGGAAAAAAATAGATTTACAGCTAAAGCAGAAAAAGCAAAACAAACCGCAAGTTAACCAACATTTTGTATAAGAACTGCATCCAAGAAGCAGACTATACAGCTTACCAGTGTGCTATGGAGGACAAAACAACTTAGCTAAACGATAAGGAATTTACTCTATGGACTTCAGTAGAGTGATACTCGAAGACTTCCTGTGATCATCGCTAAAAATTTTAGTTAAAAGAGAACAGCTTCACACAATCAGAATGTGACAGAATGTTATTCATACTTCTAGATGTACATGTTATCAAAGAGTGATTGGTAATTTACAGTAAATTTGCCTGACATTCTTTGCAGTGTTAAAAATTATTAACTAAATTTGGACAGAACCAAAACTGCAAATACAAGAAAAGTTAGTTCATTAGTATACTAATGCTTTATAGTAAATACAGAGAGAGGTCTCAGAATAGTTTTATTTAAAGAACATTTTTTGAAACAGCTTTCTTAAAAATGCCAAAAGTGGTTACACAGGAATATATACTCAGGATCACTATACAAATTTCAAATGCAATTTCAAGAACTGGCAGCATTTTCCTCTATGTTTCATTAATTTATCCAAAAATAATGGTGTGGGTTGTAGGTAAAAAGATTAGCATCACACAGGAGGAGACAATCTACCAAAACAAGAGGAGCTACACGGTTTGACTCTTAGGGCTAGGGCAGCCGGGGAGATTCGGGGGCATTTTGTCGCCTGGCGACTTATTGCCGCGACTTGTAGCCCCCGAACCTCCCCGAATAGCTAAGTCCTGAGGCGCACCGGCGTTACTTGAAAACGCCGGCGCCTATTCACACGCAGCGGTGCGATTTTTGAAATCGCTCCAAATTGCCTCGCGAGTCAATTAGGAGCGATTTCAAAAACCGCGCCGCTGCGTGTGAATAGGTGCTGGCGTTTTCAAGTAACGCCGGTGCGCCTCAGGACTTGGCTATTCGGGGAGGTTCGGGGTCTACAAGTCGCGGCGATAAGTCGCCAGGCGACAAAATGCCCCCGAATCTCCCCGTCTGGCCTTAGCCTTAGAATTAGATTAGCAATATACAACCCCATAGTTCAAGTTCACACTTTTATCAGCAGGAGTCCATTAATGGGGTGGGGACAGTGCTTGAATTGAAGTGAAAAAACAGAAGGGATGCTCTGTGCGGTGAGAGTAGCGCAGCATGCTAAAACAAGCCCCTGCCACAACCATAAGCCACAGCCATTATTATATTAAACCTCACACCAATACTTTCTGGTTTCACCCACTTTAAAGCAAAACCATTTTGCCATTTCCATTTTGGTATTTCCTTCTAATGCACAGTTCAATGCCCAGTATGCATACATTTACCTAAGCATGTGACCTGTAGGGACCCCAAACTGAAAATTGTGTATTTTCTGAAACTTCTCCTGTCCTCTCCATCAACAACTTGCTCACTTGATCATATCCCATCACCTCTACTAAAACAGTGTGCCCCTGTCCTTACTCCAGTACTTACTCATATAGTCAATTCTTCACTCACTTCTGCTACTTTCCCCCTCATTATTCAAACAGGCCTGTGTCAAGCCCATACTGAAAAAGGCTACACTGGACCCATCCTGTTGGTCTAACTGCCGTTCTGTCTCTCTCTTACCACTAACTTATGGAACGTCTCGTTTTCTCCCATATTACTAACTTTCTCTGCACCAATAATCTACTTGACCCTATTCAGCCTGGCTTTCGACCTGCACACTCCACTGAGACTGCCTTATGTAGAGTTGCAAATGATCTCCAGACTGCTAAGGCCAAAGGTCATTACTCTATTCTCATTCTCCTGGACTTATCCTCTGCTTTTGATACGGTTAGCCATTCTGTTCTAATGCACATTTTCCACTCTATTGGTATCCGTGATCAAGCTGCATCCTGGTTCTCTTCCTACCTCTTTGACTGTGGCTTCTTTGTTACTTCTGCAAACAAATCCTCTCCTCCTGTTCATCTTAATGTGGGGGTACCTCAAGGTTCTGTACTTGGACCTCTGTTGTTCTCCTTATACACTCTCTCTTATATCTTATTTTGGCCTTATATATCACCTATATGCTGACTACATTCAGATATATTTAGACACACACTCACTAACCACTGAAATTCAAACCCAGATGGACTGCTTAGTAGTTATTTCTTCCTGGATGAACCAACGCCACCTCAAGCTCAACTTGGCCAAGACTGAGCTCATGGATTTTCCACCCAAACCGAGCTCTTCTCTTCCTTTCACCATTACTATTGATGGCATGTCCATTAACCCGGTTAACTCAGCACGCTGCTTCGGGGTCATCTTTGACCAGTCCCTCACCTTCTCTAATCACATAAATAATACTGCCAAAGCCTGTCATTTCTTCCTCCGATACTCCAAGATATTCCCATTTCTTTCTCAAACAACAGCCAAAACACTAATCCATGCCCTTATCTTATCTCGCTTAGACTACTGCAATCTCCTCCTAGCTGGTCTTCCTGAGTCCCATCTCTCTCCCCTCCAATCAATCTTAAACTCTGCTACCAGGATTCTTCTACTATCTCCTAAAAGAGAATCTGCTCAACCCCAACTAAAATCCTTAGCATGGCTGCCTGTCAAGCAAAGGATAGCATATAAAATCCTTCTGCTAACATTCAAAGCCTTTCACTCCTCTGCTCCTCACTACATCTCTTCTCTTGTCTCACTATACGTTCCTGGTCGTCTTCTCCACTCTTCTCAGAGCCACCTTCTCTTTACACCACCCACATCCACTGCCACCTCTCATCTCAGACCCTTCTATCTTGCTGCTCCTTACCTCTGGAATTCCATTTCTGAATTCCTCCGTAAGGAATCCTCTCCCAATCTCTTAAAAAAAAAAAAAAAAAAATCGAAGAGCCTACCTTTTGGAGCACTAGAACAGTAGCCTCGCCCTGCGCCTACTGTCTATGCCTTACCTTGTGCACTTTTTCATCTCCAATTTGTACCTGTATGTTAACCTCCGATCCACTAAGACTGTAAGCTCTACGGGGCAGGGACCTCCATCCCACTATGTCTCTTACCACATAGCATTTAACCTCTTTGTCCTAGGATTCTGTATATATTTATTATGTGATTTGTCTACCCCATGTATACTTTTATATATTGTACAGCGCTGCGGCTCCTTAACAGCGCTTTACAAATAAAGTTATATATACATACACACATACATCAGGAGCATGCACATTTCCGCAGGCGATGGGAAGGGGGCGAAGTGGCCGGCTAGGTTGCCTTGGGCACCCAGCCGTCATGGCCCAAGTCTGTCGGTCAGCTGCAGGACATCTGATTGATACCACACTGCTTGCTTTGTGCTTGACCTGCCAAACAAGAATACCCAGGCTATACTTGTTTGGCATATGGCTGAAAACCTATTTTGCATCAGTGTAAATGCAGGCTACCCAAATAAGACAGTAGCTTTCATGACTAGGATCAAAAGAAATGAAAAAGAAATTAAATGAAATTTATTTGAAGCAGGCACTCAAAAGGCAGACATCCACCAGGCAAATGTTTTCAAAGTAAAAGATATTTTATTGTACCCATGGCCTTACACATTTCATGTTAACAAACATAAGCTCTATCATAGACCCCTATTTTATCTATTCCATAGGATCAAAACAAAATTATATTTAAAAAGATAAACTCTATTCATGGCCAGAAATACTCAGTTGTGATAGGATCTACACTTTAACCTTTGTAGGCTTAAGGAATTAATTGAATGATTAATTGCTCATTTGCATATATACCTTGAAATGTAAAGCCATATTAGTATTTTTAATTAATTTTCACCATAGACTTGTTCTACCCATGAGGTGACATACTTAGCACTTCAAATGAATGGGAAGTGGTTTCATATAGGGTAAGCAGGTTGAATACTCAATGTCACCACCATGTGCCACAGGTTTAGAGCTACATTTTTTTGAAAAATGTGATGTTGAGAAATTATGCTTTTGGAAATGTCATTTAGTTAATTACTGAAAGTTGCAACAATGTTTTAAGAATAAACAAATAACCACATAAACACAAGAATATGAACACCATTCTTTTTTTAAAGCACAAGTAAGTCTGTTTGACATTAGGATTCAGAAAATAAACATACCTGCAATGAAATTACTCACATTCATTGTGAATATAGATTTTGAGCAGGGAACTGCCGGCTAAATAAAACAGTATTAATATCGCAACTGGGGACAGGAAGGGCTACTCATGAATATACTACAGAGCAGCTTGAAAGGCTTTTCTTGTCCTTTAAAACCAATAAAAATGACTTCACACACTGAATTCACGAGCTGTTTACCATCACATTCTTGAAGTGTTGTATTGCTTCATAAATGCAGGGTTGTCAAATTTATAGCCACACACTTTGTGAATTTCAGCTCTTTTCCATCCTCTGAGGAACTGCAAAGCTAGGGCCAGATGGCACAGTTTGTTTTGTATAAAATACTCCGATTTGTATCTCAGCATGCACCTACACTCAAGTCATTTTGTTACCAGATATAAGAAAAAAATACAACAATAAAGCATAAACTTTACCCTAGTGTCTTCTTGAACTTCCCAGTCACTGGAAAACACTGTAGAATTCTGCCCATGAGAACAGTTGGAAAACTGGAAAAGGCTGGAAAACATTCTTCTGTTTTCTAATGTATCTGCAAATATCGCATCCTGGAAATTTACTCCATGTGGAATTAAATTATAATTTTCATCCATCCTGAATAAAAAAAAAAAAATCTTAAAGGTTTGTGAAGATAAACAGAATATCATCAGATATGGCTTATGGTAATGTTGCATTGTTGGTATTTAGTACCAAGATCACTAAAATGCCTTAAGGAAGGTCAAAATTACAGAAGTCTGCATGAGAGTTCGAAATTGCTATGCTTTTGCAGTGCCTTTTTCCTTGCTTTTCATTTGCATACATGTTATCTATAAAGCTTCTTGCAGGAAATATTTAGCCTGGAAGAGAAGGACCACCAGCCATTCTGGTGGTAAGCAGTGCAGAGAGAGTGGTCTGTCAGAGCATTCAATATACATAGGTGCGGATACAAAGAGCGCAGAATACTTACTGCTGCATAACGGTGCCTGAGAGACAGGTGAGGCAAAAGCATGTACGTCCATAGAAATTTTTTCAGGTGGTAGGAACTCATCAATCATAAATAACCTTCTTTTTCTAGAGCCATATATATCAATCTTTATAATCTCAACCATACTAATCCATGATTAATATGTCTTTAATTGTAATATTCCTATCATATGAAATTGCCGATTCATCCAAACATAACTGATGTACCTTCTGTTACATACTGTAACATTATGGTTCCCTTTTTATTTTATTCAGTTATGTTTTTTTTTTTTTCTTTTAAGGTTTTCTTTTTATATTGCTTTTCATTGTGTTAAAAAACAAAATTATGGCAGAGGGCCTCTTTTTTTATAGTCATGGAACTCCTCAGTAACTTAGAATATCCTTATATTTTACAAGAGGATGTACTTTATTCACTATATTTATATATTATAAATGTGTATCTTGGCAGAGGTATTGGGATAGTTTAGAAGCAGGATAGGCAAATAGCTACAAAGCTGCCAGTCAATGTGAAGCACCAGAACACAAGAGACTTTGGGGTAAATTTATCAAAGAGTGAAGTTCCGCAGCTCTCAATTTCTATGGGATTTTAAAAGGTGTATTTATCAATGGGTGAAGTGAAATTTCACCCTTTGATAAATACGCCTTCAAAAATCCCATAGAAATGAATAGAGAGCTGCAGAATTTCCCTCTAGTGGCGGAATTTCACTCTTTGATAAATATACCCCTTTATTGGAAGTGATATACCATATAATCAGAGCGGTCAACATACACTCCTGAGGATAATCACACATGCACACAATGCACAGTGATGACACAAATTGCTCACTGCACATATGCACTGAGCATTCGAATGAACTTAATGGTTCCTGCACATAGGCGTTTTTACTTGCGCTCCCCTGCGTTCCGTTTTGTTCTGTTCAGGGAGTGCAGGAGTAGACGCACTTGATTCTTTTCAATGTAGCTGTACTCACACAGACGCATGTAGGTGCCGAACGCAGGCCGAGACGTAACATGCTGCATTTTACCTGCGTTCAGCGCTTACACAAGTCTGTTTGAGTACAGCCCCCTTCAAAAGAATTGAGTGAGTCTATCCCGGCACTCCCCTGCAGCAGAACGGAACAAAACAGAACGCAGAGAAGCGCAGGTAAAATCACCCCCATGTGTAAGAGCCCTAAAACATATCTCCCAACATTTTGTAAACCAAAAGAGGGACTAAATGATCTGCCGCACAAAGCGTGGCAACATTTTTTGACCACACACCTTTTTTGCCCCACACCCCTAATTACCATGCCCATTTTACAAAATTTGTCAGGTTATGAAAGTTTGAACACACTTATGTAGTTTTTATGTTTATTACAATTTTACTAATGAAGGTGAATTACCCTATAAGCTATGAACTCCCAATGGATAAAACTGTTACAAATGCATCAAGTATCTATTCTGGGCTCTCTGCCAAGAGCCAATTAAGTTAGAAACATTGTATCTTTTTGGCTGTTCAGTGCAAAGAAATAGGGACTTTCCAGTACTAATGGAGGAGGTATGACTTAAATGATGGGAGGCTGGACAGGGTGGGGGCACTTAAAATAGATAATCTGCATATTAACCCAAAACATGCCAGTATAATTATACATTATTAACCACTGATGTGCCAGTATAATCACTACAGAAAATGGATAATCAGCATATTAAGGGTCCTTACACAGGGGCATTTGTGACCTGCGCTGCCCTGTGTTCCATCTGGCTGCGTTCAGCCGCAGGGGAGCACAGGTCTAGACGCACCTCATTCTTTTAAATGAAGTTGTACCCACGAGACGCGTGTAAGCACCGAACGCAGGTTCAGACGCAGCATTGCACTCCAATGAACTTCGCCTGGTCTGAGCTGGAGAAGACAAGTCAACGAAAGAGGTAACATTCACTAAAACTATCATCTTAGTGAATTTGCAGAGTAATGTCCATTCGCCAGAGCGAAAATTCACCTGGCAATAGAGTGCGAATCCCCCCTAGCGTCTATTTCCTTCGCTAGCGAAGTGACGCCTGTGCCAGTTCGTAAATTATCCTGACGAAATTGTCTCCAGCATTAAGTCACTTCGCCCTTTAGTATATCTACCCCATGATTTTTCTCAAGGAACAGTGAGGGAGCCAAGAACAGACAATAAATGCAGACATTTAAACATCAACCCAGGACAGAGGGCTGTGAGCAGAACATTTTAGAGAGACATTTGCGAGGTATGCTAAATTTCAGGAGGTGCATGTGCCCCCCTTTGTCTCGATTTGTAGGCAAAACATGGGCACGACCACCTGCGTAGTTTTCTCATCCACAAAGAGTGCACATGCTTTGCTAAATTATTGCATCTTGTTAAAGGGTTTGTTCACCTTTCAAACACTCTTTTCTCTTCAGTGGTTTTCAGATTGTCCTCCATAAATAAAGACTTTTTTCAATTACTTTCCATTATTTATTTTTTACATTTTACTGGGCCAGGTGATTCTTGCTCGGAGACACTCAATGGCATGAGTCAATGGAGCCCAATGCAGCCCACTTGATTTAGAATTACAGGGCTGTTCACAATCAGTATGTGTGCACCACTGTCCTAAACATATTGTATCCTATCAAAAAACAGACTTTTTGGTGATAAGACTCACACATGCTGCTCCTCTGCAATTAGAGTAGTTACATAAACAAGGTATTTACTCTGCTATTATATATAAAATATTTAGAGTTGAGTAAGCTTCCAAAAATTACAGTGTTTATTTTGTTCCAGATAACAGAACATGTGCAGAGCAGAATCAAGTATAAAATCTCTCTCTAAATTCCATTTGACACATTAAACCCAAAACTCAGAGGAGAAAAAAAAGGTTTTTTCCAGATGTTGTAAAAAATACATAAGACAGCTTTTCTTCCCTTTAACTTGTGCCCTAAGGTGCCTTGTTTTGCAGTCTTTAGATTAAAGGTTTTGCATTCCCTCTGTCACGAAACATTTTATTTACACCAGACTCTCTCAATAAGTCTATGAAATCAGCTTGTAAATATTGTTTAGATTATGCAGCCAATAGTACAACATTTAAAATTAGCTTCAGCATAAATGCAATCAATTAAAAATTCTGCACTGTTTCTGAAATAATGAAGCTTATCTTCACCATTCCTCGCTCAGCATCTGGTTCTCTTTATTATCTCTTCATGCAGGAATTGGGTGTCAGATCATCGACCGTTAGATCCAAAATATCTTATATGAGAGCTTCTTTTGCCTAGAAGATGCATTACAGCTCACTCAATTAAAATCACTGAAATCCTGTCAAGTCAAGATGAACTTGATTATTTGAAAAAAAAAATGCAGAATTTGTAATTGATTGTATTTAGATGTTTCTTATTTCCGTGTGCTGAAGCTTATATAAAATTTTAATTGTTGCTATAGTTCCCCTTTAAAAGCAGTAGACACAAAAAAACCCACATCTGCAGTAATAACTGCCAATCAATTCTGATACAAGCAACACTTGCTTCTGTGAAGCGTTGTGGTATACATCTGAAATACGGTATACCTGCGATTTGCCATACAGAATATGTTTCACACAGTAGGTGTCAGATGTGATGGGTAGCGTAGGTTAAAGTGGTTGTGCACCTTCCAAACACTTTTTTCTGTAAAGACCTTCAATTACTTTCCATTATTTATTTTTTACTGTTTTTCCAAAATCTAAGTTTAAAGTTGAATGCTGGTGTCTTTGGTGTTTGACTGTAATAAAGTACTCTGGAGAACCGATGCCATCCAACAAGTGTTTTTTTTATTGATCCAACAGATCCTTCCTCAGGTGCTATTGTTCACTGGTGTTTGAGTCTGGCAGCTCAGTAATTCAGGTGCAGACTCTGAACGGTTACAATTTTGCAACATTTAATTGATACATTTCATAGCAACATCTCTGGAGTATTAGCAACTATTGTATCAATTCTAACAGCTGCCTGTAATGAAAACCAGAGATTCTGCTCAGCAGGGACAAAGATAAGAAATGTATCCATTAAATGTATCCATTTAGAACAGTTGGGGGGGCGGTCCCAAAGCTGCTTTAGGCTTAGGCCAGACGGGGAGATTCGGGGGCGATCCGTCGCCTGGAGACTTCTCGCCGCGACGGATCTCCCCCGAATCTCCCCAAATAGCTAGACACCCCAGCGCACCTGTGATACTTAAAGTCGCCTGCGCTTGTTCACACGGAGCGGCGCGATTTTTAAAGTCGCTCAAAATTGCCTCACCAGGCAATTTTGAGCGACTTTAAAAATCGCGCTGCTCTGTGTGAACAAGCGCAGGTGACTAAGTATCGACGGTGCGATGGGGTGTCTAGCTATTTGGAGAGTTTCGGGGGCGATCCGTCGCGGCGAGAAGTCGCCAGATCGCCCCCGAATCTCCCCGTCTGGCCTAAGCCTTAGAAGGTGAAAAATGACACTTAACACTTCAATATTAGAAAAATGGTTACAAGTAGAAAATAGACAGTTATGGTAAAAGTCATTATTTCTGGTGATCTATCTGAAAACAACTAGTGGTTTGAAGGTGGACAACCCCTTTAACCCCACTAACATGAACAATGCTGTGTGTACATTGCAACTACCCTCAACCAGATATTGCAGTAGAGATTTGGATTTGCATTTGGGTTGTACTACTGAGCCCACAAAAAAAAGACACACTTTTATGGTGGCGCAAGCATCAACCTCCTTTCTGGCCTGAATATAGCATAGATTAAAAGTAACCAGCTGGTCTATGGGCAGAGGCCCTTATGCCCTCCGTCATTTCAAATAGGCATCTCAACTGGCACTTCTGCATAAAAAGCAAAAGGATGCCTGTGCTGGAAACTTTTTCTGCCAAGCTACAAAGATGTAGAGTCCTGTGCGGGTCCATTTTTTGCGACCCATACCCGACCTGTACTAGCAACTTAGATCAGCATTCTTACCTGCCTGGACCCGCTACCTGCAAGTACCTTGTCTGCAACCCGCAAGTATCTTGTCTGCAACTCAGACCCGCTGTCTATAAAGAATCAGGACATGCTGTCGTTGTAACCAGAAGTGACATCATTGGAAGTAGGTGTGATCAGAAATAAATTGTAAAAATCGCTATTGAGAAGACCAGCGGCCCGACCCACAGAACAGCTGACCCGTGTTTATACCCGCAACTGGAAATTCTGCCAGCAACCTGCAGGGTACCGCAGGTTTTTGTGGGTAACCCGCGGGTACCTGACCCGCTGCAGGACTCTACCAAGATGCACAACTTAAACATCAGGCTGAATTAAAATAAGGAATAAACTCAGAGCCCAGTGTGTACTGTAATAGGCAACAGAAGGCTCATCAACAGGACAGTGAGTAGAGTAGCAGCCTCCACAGCACTAGTATATGAAATAAGAATTCACCGAGAAAACCCACAGTTGCACCTGAGGTGTACAATGCAGCAACACTGCTTAGATGGAACACTTCTGCTTCGATAAAACATAACATGACCCACAGCAGATATTTACATTAAGGTATATAACCTCACCAGACTGATTTTCACCTAATTGCTGGTTGCCAAGAGTCAGTGTACTGAGGGAATTTTGTTAGCATACAAGACAGGAGAGCTGGCACAATGTTAGTCGCTGCTACATAACTACGATGTCGCAGTGGGTGTGGTTATTGAACGTACCTGAGGAAGAAGTAGTAGGCGTGGCCTTGCACAACTGTATGGGAGTGGCAGGAGAAATAACCGAGGCCAGTTAGTTTCAGCCGGGATCCAGCCGGCACTTCCAGCATACTTCCCCAAGCCTGGTCGCACAGCATCTCAATGTCGGCCGAGTAAAAGAGTCCGTCTTCCGCGGGAGTTTCATACTGCCAGGGCAAGTAGTTATACATGCTGTAGGTCTCTTGTTGCACTGCCAGCACCTTAGCATAGACTATAATCTCAGCCAGCTCTGCCCTGCAGCCCTCGCTAAGGGACCTCCAGTCAGAGGGCAGTTGGCACTGTAAGCTAGCGCTCCCCAACGCCAGCAGTGCAAGCAGCACGAACAACATAGCGCAGCCTACCTAGCGGCGTAATTACACACATACACCTTGTAGTACACTCTCTTGATAAGCGGTCTTCTTTACTTCCGACTTCAATGTGTAGCCCCCATTATTTATATAGTACTTAGCCAAAGCAGCGCCTTGTCACTGGAGCCTGAGCAGCTAATTTATACTGCACGTTACAAAGCTTCCAGTTAACAATGTGTCAATGCATCTCTCATAGTCATACCATACGCCTCTCACTAACACTGCGTAACGCTTGCCCCACACAGGCAGCATAGAGCACAGCCGGACCTTTATACAGATACAGTGGCCTCGCCACGCCCCTGTCCACCGAACACATGCACCAAGAATCGGGAGGGGCGGGTTCTTCCCGAAAACTAGAAGGCGTTCCGTATTTGTGTTGAGAGTGTAGCGATCCTTTTTGTTGATATTAGTTGGCCAGTCAGCCGTCGTTCTTTTCAGACCCTCTGTGATTGGAAAATTTCGCACTTCATTTGCATTTACTGACAGAAAATTCTGAACGTTTTGTACTCTTCACAAAGACCTAAAGTTTTCAAATCTGCTGTAAATTGTATGTAGTTCCAATCAGGGCCGGACTGGGAGGAAAAACAGCCCTGGCAAAAGTATCAAAGCAGCCCATGTATTCCCACACATGCAAATAGGGTTGCTACCTGGCCGGTATTTTACCGGCCTGGCCGGTATTTTTGATGGCTGATCCCAATGTTATTAATAGGAAAAAAAGATAAATATATAGGAAGGCCGGTATTTTTTTCAGGAAAAGGTGGCAACCCTACATGCAAAGCATGATGTATATTTCCAACCCCAAGGTTAACTAGAACTAGTGTTTATTAATAGATATTTTAAGAGTCAATTACCATATAATCCCCAGCAATATTATAAACCCTATGTGCTGGAACTGGCCCTTGCAACAAATATCTCACCCTAGTTTCTATCACAACTATTCTATCGGATGGATTAGTAACCCTATACTTACAGTATATTCTAAATTGTACTTTGTGTGCCCCATGCTAGACCATGTACCCTGGCTAGGGTTGCCACCTGGCCGGTATTTTACTGGCCGGTAAAAATGATGGTTAGTTCCAATGTTATTAATAGGGAAAAAAGATAAACATATAGGAAGGCTGGTATTTTTTCCCGGAAAAGGTGGCAACCCTAACCCTGGCAGATAAGAGGACTGAAAGGGTAAGGCCAGACAGGAAGATTCGGGGAGATTCGTCACCTGGCGACTAATCTCCCCGAACCGCTTCCCCCTGCCTTCCAGCTGATTAATGAATAATCGCCTGCACCTATTCACACGCAGCGCTGCACTATGCCAAAATCGCTTGAAATTGCCTAAAGAGGCAACTTGGAGCAACTTCGGAAAACGCAGCGCCGCGTGTGAATAGGCACAGGCAATTACTCATTAATAAGCTGGAAGGCAGGGGGAAGCGATTCGGGGAGATTTGTCGCCCCAAAGAAGAGGCGATTAGTCGCCAGGCGACAAATCTTCCCGTCTGGCCTTACCCTAAAAGGGAATTCAACCCCTCCCAAGTTAACCCCCAGCCCCCCACCCCCATGTAGGCCCCCCTTGCCTACCTCTGCCCCGGGGCAAATGCCCCTAAGTCGCTACTTACCCCTCCATGCAGGTCCCCTCCAGCCAGGTTCCCGGGCGCCATCTTCTACAGTGACGTCTTCTTCATTCATCCATCAGTGCTCTGCTGCACATGCGCAGTAGGACAAACCGGCAAATGCGTCCTACTGCGCATGCACTGCAGAGCCAATGTGGATGTAGCTGGGTGGTATGCCACCCCTAAAATCCTGCCGCCCTGGGCCTGGGCCTTTGCGGCCTTAACAAAATTCCAGGCCTGTGTATAGGTCCAAAACTCCCAGCATTTCAAGAACAAATTTTCCACAAACAGCTGGTATACTCCAGGAAAATATATATATATTTGGATCAGACTCAGTCGTATGAATCCAAAATGGGCAAATATGTTTTTCTACTCCAAACTATCCATCATCTATCAAACATCCTAAAATCGGCAGCAGTCTACTGAAAAGTTTAATGTCAAGGTTTATAAGTATATTGCATGCAGAGGACCCAAAATGTCAGTAATGAATACAAAATGTAATTATACCTCTGAAAAACATATATTCTTGGAAACAATGCTCCCTCTACGCTTTGGGCACACACAAACTAAAGCATAATGTACACAAAATGACAGATGCCGGAGAAACAATTTTTTTCATAGTTGCCAGTTATGTTTCCATAATTCAAGTCAAATTGTCCGAAAAAATGTTTACCATTTTTCATCAAAATGGGTGGGGGATAAGGGAGGAGTTGGTCAGTCGCAAGCAAGAGTGTCTCAGGAAGCACCTAGGTGAAAGACATCAGAGGCTCAGTGGCCTGAAATTCTAATTCTTTAGCTAGACACAGACACACAAAAGAAAGCTAAAGGAGAATTCACAAAATGCTCTTCTCAGTTTGGATTCACACACAGCATGCAACTATTATGCACGTTCTGTCGCAGCATAACTGGACACATGAAAGCATGTGAAAGAATCAATCACTAAACCACCACTTTAGCCGTTCATTCTTGGTGCCTGCCCGTACTCCTATTTGGGGGCAGGAATAAGAAAAATAGAGAGCAGCAATATGGGAAAGTAGAGGTGCAGTTATACATTTTGGGGACAGGGAAGAAAATTGGACAGAGCTAAAGGGCAGATTTATGAAGAGAGTCAAATTAAGACAGATAATAAACCAGTACCTTGATTGAGAACTTTCCCAACTAACATGTACCGACTGATATTGCAGGGGATTGCATAGGATTCATTCTGTAATCAATAAGAGAAATATGGAGCGAGTCTATTAAAAACGTTTCTATGCTGCCTCTTCCACACAGCTTAAGTACAATGTTCATAACCTGAACCAATGTCAGATATACATAACATATGTCTATGTTCTAATTATTATCATTGTAGCTAAACATTGACCAGAAGATGCTGTACAGAACAACAAAATGCTGGGCACGGGCAGCGCAGAAAGAAAAAAAGGTTAGAAAGGAAGTTAGAAAGTGAATGGGAGAGCAAAGGAAGATGGAGCAAGAAAGAGATGTGGGGAAGAATTGGAAAGCACTATATAGTGAAAAGATATGATACTAACTACAAGCAGCTGGAGCGGAGAGACCAGTGTGTGAGAGAATAAGTGAACAGACTAAATGACAACTAAGGATAGGAGACCTTAAAGGGCAACTAAAGTCTAAAATAGAATAATGTTAGAAATGTATTTTGTATACTAAATATAAACACGAACTTACTGCACCACAATGATTTATGCTTTCAAAGTTGGCCACAGGAGGCTGTCATCTTGTAATTTTGTTAGACATCTCTGCAATATCAAGAGTTGCACATGCTCAGTGTAGTCTGGGCTTCAGTTGGGAGGTTAAGCTTAGGGATCATCATAAATGCACAAGTCAAATAATATCTGCCATAGAAGCCAATACAGCAATACTGATTAATAATCAGAATATACAGACTGCACTCGATCTGTGGATACAAATATCTACACTGTCTCTGGCTGTTTTACAGGGAAAAAGGCAAATCTGCTTGAGTTCTGGGAAGTAAGGTGAAGGGGCTTCTCTCTGCCTACCTTCTGACAATTCCTATTCACAGCAGTAAATGAAGGGGGAATTTCACTTCATTCAGTCAGGTTTATTATAAATATATGATTTATATATATATATATATATCTAAAAATTGGAAAACTGCTGCACACACTTCAATATAAGATTCAGCCCTGGTGCCAACAGA
>CM044435.1:73526752-73555635 GCA_024363595.1 Xenopus borealis | reverse complement strand
GGAGTTCGCCAAGGAAAGGAAGATCACGGTAAGTATGATATAATCTTCCCTTTTTCTCTGCACCGAGCAGTAGGATTGCCACCTTTCCTTGAAAAAAATACCGGCCTTCCTATATATTTATCTTTTTTCCTATTAATAACATTGGGAACAACCATCAAAAATACCGGCCAGGTGGCAACTCTACCGAGCAGACAGAAAAAGAAACAACGTTTCTAACTTAATTGGCCTTTAGCAGAGAGCCCAGAACAGCTAACAGGTGCAAATAAAATACTTTGTAACAATTTTGAGATTTAACACGGTAATTAGGGGGTGTGGTCAAAAAATTTGCAGCGCTACAGTTTTTTTGTCCCTCTTTTTACTTCCAAAATGATGGAAGGTATGGTCTCTTCCTCCCTGCCCCCCAACACCAAATTAAGCTACGTCATTACAACACACCCACTCTTGTAACAATTCTGTCCAGGGTTCAGGGCAACTACAGCTGCCAGCAGATCGGATTCCGCCAGAACCAATAAAACAGTATAAATATAGCTAATAAATAAACTTCTTTACACTTGCTGGAAAGGGACAGAGCTATGTCTTGCGCCAGAGAACAGGAAATAAAGCTCTCCGCTTTATGGACACGTGATTACACTGACCTCACGCTCTGCGATGTGTGCGTAGTCAGCTGATATAAGTCATAGGTGGGCGTGCCAGAGTATGTTGTTATCGCTGTCAGTAGATCAGTGCCGGAGCTAGAACGTTTTTACAGCCGTGATCCGGGGCTGCGTATTTAAGTGTTGGTAAGTGAGTGTCTGCTGGTGGGTTTCAGGCTTTCTGGGTAAAAATTCCTTTTGTCAGTCTCACCTCCTCGCAAACTACTAATTGTCTATGCAGCGTGGGTTGCTTACAGGTGAATAGAGAAACAGACCGTAACAGGAAATGCGCCGTTTAAAATGAGGAAAGTCATTCAAGAGATATGGTACACGGCCTTTTGTAGCGCACCTGCTGCCCCCCCATATCCCTTGCAACATTGTTTTCTTGCGAACTGAGCATTTCAAACTGGGCCGCAGCTTGGACACCCCTGGTTTATGCAGGGGCGTAACTACAGAGGAAGCAAACCCTGCGGCTGCAGGGGGGCCCAGGAGGAATAGGGGGCCCATTAGGCCCTACTTAATGAGCAATTTCAATATATAGTGGTAAAACAGGACAACCTCTGGATATTTTGGGGGCCCTAAAAAAAATTTGCTGTGGGGCCCAGTAACATCTAGTTACACCACTGGGTTTATGCTTTATTGATTGTGCCTCACCTAAACTGTACGTGCACCTCCTAGCCTGATAAACAACCCTGGTCCACACCTGACCAATAAGCTTATTGTCAATTAAACACCCTCTCAATTATCCACAAGCGTTTGGGTGAAATCTGCTGAGGTTTAAGACCATGTGGATTTTTTAATATTCCCTTTTATTAACGGCGGTGTCCACCTTTACATTAACTTTTAGTATTTTATAGAATGGTTAATTCTATGAAACTTTGCAATTCGTTTTAATTTCTTAATAGTTTTTGAACTATTTGCCGCCTTCTGACTATTTCCAGTTTTCAACTGGGGATTACTGATCCCGTTGGGGGTAAAAAATGCTCTGAAAGTCTACAAATGTATTGTTATTGATAATTAGTTATCTTTCTAATCAGACCCTCTCTTATTCATATTCCACTCTCTTGTTCAAATCAATGCATGGTTGCTAGTAATTTGGTCCCTAGCAACCAGATTGTGGAAACTGCAAACTGGAGAGCTGCTGAATAATAAGCTAACTAAAAAAAAAGTACACTTGGATGAGGAGGTGAGTTTGGACATTTGACACTGCTAGGTAGGGCAATGTGCATTGTCTGGTGATAAAGTTAATTATTAAGCCATGGACAAATTATAAAAAAAAAAAAAGGAAACAAGTTTCAGATTCTTTTTTTACAGGGTGGAGTAAGGTCTCTCAAGCTATATGCTAAAGAATTCACGTGGTAACTTTATTGTTTTTGTTTCTGCTGTAGAAACGAAAGAGAAAGTTCAGTTATCATATAAAAGAATTTTAAATGGCAACCTTGCTGCTAGAAGGTTCTCTAGCTTTATGTAGGAAATAGCCAGAATTTATGGTCCCTGGTTGGCATGGCTGCGTGTAGTTGTGCCATTATTCACTAAAAAAAAATTTTATGCTTATACTACACCATTCTACAAAGAAGCATGGGAACACTATAACTAAAGTACAGTTAAAGTACTCTGGAAGAGCTTCTGATCTGGTAAAACTGCAGAAAACCTCCACAAAGAGGCACATTCCCCGGTATAATTACCAGCAGTTCATCCTGTGTTGCCATTTTTCCATCTTGTTATGACCTTTGTGTTTTAAAGGTCATATAACAAGGTTGGCGAATTATGAAATAGCAAAAACAGCCCTTTACCTGAACTATTTTAAATAAAAAAAAAATACATTTTGCTGGTGAATTTCACCAACCAAAGGCATCTCTGTTAATATTTTGTTTAGTGTAGCAGCTGTCCTCACAAAGGTTGAGAGCGGTATGCATGGTCATGTTGGAAACACTGCCTTTGTATTGCTAGAGCAGGATACTACTGTGATAGGTGGCTAGCAACAGAACATCATAAGGGTAATGTGTTTCAGCCAGGGGTAGTCCCTGAGATAAGCAGAGATTGGGAATATGGTTACTTAGCTGTGTCTTTAATACTTGGTTGGGTTTTTTTTTCTGCAGTCATGGAGAATGAATTGTT
Source organism: Xenopus borealis (assembly GCA_024363595.1). Classification (NCBI taxonomy): domain Eukaryota; kingdom Metazoa; phylum Chordata; class Amphibia; order Anura; family Pipidae; genus Xenopus; species Xenopus borealis. Next base: position 73,552,885 of record CM044435.1, on the reverse strand, counting down.
GAACCATCCTCCTATTAATAACATGGTAAATGGACATCGGGATGCCCCTCACAATGCTGTTAGCATGAAGAATGATGCAGAAATGCTGGAACAGATAAAACAGCTTCTAATGGAAAATAATAATCTAAAAGGTAACAGAACTGTTGGGGTAAAATGAATAATGTAATACTTATAACATATACAAGATCATTGCTTGTATATCTATCCCATTCTTGGATTCTATATACTAATATATAGTTCTTTCTGCGCCTAGCGCACGTCTAACAACTCTGCAGAGCTCCTAGTTGAATTTGCACCCTCAAACTGTCACTGCGGGGGAAGGGCTGTCCCTGCTATGTTTCTTGCATCTGTCATGTTAACCACCACTCCGAGTTTAGCAGCTCTTTCAATTTGTACTCACTAAGAAAAAGTGCAAACCTACATTCTCCCATCAGCATGCCACAGTTTACTCCTGATCCGTAACCTTTTTTTCTGTAAAACGTTGTGCATTATGTATCAAATGCGGCCTTTAGGCTCTTGCCACATGGAATGCTTTTCAGCCACCAGTCTCTTCTCCTGGACTTGAATAGAAAATTACTAAAATACCAGGATCCTTTTTCCTCTTTTATATTGTACATAGATACAGCATGCTGCAAAAGTGACCATGAGAGCTCAACTATCACACAGCTCAACTATTTATGTAACTTGTTTTGTTTTAATAATAAACCAAAGTAAGTAATAAAACACTTAGTGCATTTTAGTCACACAGTGATTGTGATGAGGGGATACACATCTAATAAAAGTAACCAGTGTTTGTTTCGTTTCTTTTTAGATTTGTAACCACTGCATTGGCAGTGACTTACACATATCACACACACATTGTTTGAAATAGTTTTTAAAATATCATTTTGTACAGCCTTAAAGATATTTTGTTAGATTTTTGTGCAAATTTACATTTTCTGTGACATTGTCTCACTTTTAGAAACCATGAAGCAAATGAATCAGGAGATGAAAGAACGTCTTGAAGAGCTCCTAAAGAGACATAATCAGCATTTGTTAGACTTGAACAGTGCAAACGAGTTGCTGAGTAAGGAATTACAAAGTTTAAAAGAAAAGATTGCCACATCTTCTAACCAAGTATGTATTGCATGATCAGTTGCAGTTCATTTTATCTTTGCATTGAGAAAACCACCTAAGGGACTCTGTCATTTACTTTCTGCAACAGAAAATGCATTAGACATTATAGTAGTGCCATGGCTGGACTGAGAATAAAAATAGGCCCTGGCATTTCAGGTACCTAGAGGCCCAAACAGCCCTCAACCAGCCCACTAAATAGAAGCCTCTCTGGCATTTGTCAGAACCTACAGATTGCCAATTGTGCCATTTCTCGTGATATCCTATTATTAATTTCTTAATTCTACTCTGGGGAATAGAGAAACCATTTTATTAGGAAGACTTATATTTGGAAGGACAGAGAACCCCTTTCCAGGTCTAATGTGTTTGGAAAAAATTTTTTTTTTAGGGTGGCTATACAGGGATTAAATAATTAATTAAAGTTCGCAGGCAAGGTGTACTAGAGACCTCTGGTGGTCAAACCAAGGTATAAACTATAAGAACAAAAATATTCTCTATGACACCATGCTAAAAAAGTATAAATTTATTAGTGCATAAATAGATAAAAAATTCCAGTTACCCCAGCAGGAGCCTGACGCGTTTCGTGCCTCTCAGCACTTAATCATAGGCCATGATGGCCTATGATTAAGTGCTGAGAGGCACGAAACGCGTCAGGCTCCTGCTGGGGTAACTGGAATTTTTTATCTATTTATGCACTAATAAATTTATACTTTTTTAGCATGGTGTCATAGAGAATATTTTTGTTCCTAATGTGTTTGGAACCTCTTAGAAAGACCTCTTAGTCTTGGAGTTTCTATTTTTTGTATACAATAATTTGATCAAAACAGAAAATGAAATTACAAGTAATATCTTGAAAACACATTCTAAGCATATGCTTTACTTCAGTACAGCTAAGCAGGTGGCAAGGAAATTCTTTAATCATTTGTTTTGTATTTGTAGAATTTTATAAAAATATATACATTTCATTTAGCAGTTAAAAATAATATAGCTACAGCAAAGATTTATCTAAAAACATGGAAAAACAAGATGGGTTAAATGAAACTGACTCTATTGTGTATGTGAATATGACAGGGACCTTAGACTATAAGATGTACATGGGCAAGGACTGCCATAAATAATGACCAGTCTCTGTGAAGTTTTGCATAAACGTACCATCTCTACATATATGATGATTAATTGTGTGTGTACTATGTCACAATGTTCCAATCAGTCTGAGTAAAGTCCACGTTCTTTCTTTCAGGGTACGCCAGTTTGCTTCACCTCTGAGGAAGCAAGTGAAAACAAACAGCTAAAGAATCGGATAACGCGTTTACAGGCGGAGAAAGCTGACCTGCTTGGTCTAATATCAGAATTGCAATTGAAACTCAGCAGTTTTTCTGAAGACTCGTTTGTGGAAATCGGATTTTCTGTAAGTTCACCCTGACTATTTTAATGTTGAACTATAATACAAGATTATGAGATTACAAACATTATATACCCTATAACTGGATCATGTACCCACGGAATACCTACAAAAGTGGTTGGGGTGCGGGCAGAAAGTCCTCAATACCCTGACTGTGTGAGCAGTCTGTGGGTAACCTTGGAGGTAAGTATACTATTTTCAGTCTATGTCAGGTAAGGGTACATGGAGTTATTTCCAAGTATATTAAGTTTTTATATATTCTTTTCTTTTTCAGGAAAGGGAATCTGGTGAAATAGTAAACGAAGAAAAGTCAAATAAAATATTGCCTGACCATAATATATCTTATAGGTACAAGCTGATTTAACTGTTCCTTATTTGTGATTGCATGTATGACACGGGATATGTTACGAGTGAAACTGTGTATGGGTGTGGGTTCTGTTTAGAACAATAGTAATACAATGCTTACAGAACAGAGCAAGAATTCCTTCATATCATGTTCTTTACAGAATTATTAAAATCTATCTTTTTGCAAGGTCATGGTAGTTTATAATATATAATATAAATCGTGAACTACCAACCCTGTCTGTTTCTTCAGTTCTGTTGGCTCTAGTTTATGAGCCATTGTCCCAGTTAATCTTTTATCCATTATTCCTTCCTGCTGACTTTACCTGTTACTTCTCGCCCTTGTTATTTGACTGCTTAACATGTACATGTAAGCTTTATTCTTTTCTTACGACATCCTGCATTTGCATTGACAAGTATACAGATGTGTTCATAAGTTTACATATCTTGGCAGAATTTATGATTTCTTAACCATTTTTCAGAGAATATGAATGATGAACACAAACTTTTCTTTCATTCATGGTTGGCTTGAAGCCATTTATTGTCAAACAACTGTGTTTACTCTTTTTAAATCATAATCCCTACATAAACTACCCAAATGACCCTGATCAAAAGCCATTCTTAATACTTGTCAATGACCGTTTGAAGTCTTTTGTGGTAGTTGTGGATGAGGCTCTTTATCTTCTCAGTCAGTAAAGCTGCCCATTCTTCCTGGCAAAAAGCCTCCAGTTCCTGTAAATCCTTGGGCTGTCTTGCATGAACTGCACATTTGAGGTCTCCCCAGAGTGGCTCAATGATATTGAGGTCAGGAGACTGAGATGGCCACTCCAGAACCTTCACTTTATTTTGCTGTAGCCAATGACAGGTCGACTTGGCCTTGTTTTGGATCATTGTCATGTTGGAATGTCCAAGTATGTCCCATGCGCAGCTTCCGGTCTGATGAGTGCAAATTTTCCTACAGTATTTTTTGATAACTTACTGCATTCTGACCAAATTTCCTGTGCCTTTGTAGCTCACACATCCCCAAAACATTAGTGATCCACCACCATGTTTCACAGTAGGAATGGTGAACCTTTCATCATAGGCCTTATCTCCAAATGTAGCGTTTATGGTTGTGGCCACAAAATTAAATTTGTGTCATCACTCCAAATGACTTTGTGTCAGAAGGTTTGAGTCTTGCCCCTGCGCTGTTTGGCATATTGTAAGTGGGATACTTTGTGGCATTTGCGTAGTAATGGCTTACTTCTGGCAACTTCACCATGCAGCCCATCTTTCTTCAAGTGCCTCCTTATTGTACATCTTGAAACAGCCTCTTCCTGTGTTTCACCTGAAGTTATTTGTGGGGTTTTCCTTGCATCACAAACAACTTTTCTGGCAGTTGTGGCTGAAATTGTAGTTTTATATGGTTTGTTTTCAACAGAACCCCCAATTTTCCACTTCTTTATTAGTTTGAACCCTGGTAATCTCAATTCCTTTGATATTTTCTTATCCCTTTCCTGTTTTATGGAGTTCAACTACCTTTTCCCGCAGATTCTTTGACAATTAATTTGCTTTCCCCATGGCTTAGAATCCAAAAAACCTCAAATTCTGCCACGATATGTAAACTTATGAGCACAACTGTACCTTTGTAAATTTTTGCTCAGATGATATCTTCACACAACTGTGAAAATTTCCATTACAGCTTTTCTGTATAAATAACAAATTTTTTTTTTGCTTGTTACAATGAAATTAATTGAGCAGGACAAATTCTATCAAGGAAGAAGGGAGTGGCACTGAACAAGAAGAGGTGGCGATCAGCAGGCTTCTTCGTAGTCTGAGAGAGGAAACTCAAAAAGCGCAGAGACTTGAGAAGGAATTATTTAGTGCAAATAAAAGGTGATGGAACAGTATGGTATTGAAACAATATCTTATCCAAAAGTATATCTACATATGTTTAGTAAATTGTCTAGGCATAATTATCATGCTCTATTTGTGTTCACTCTATAAAAATGTTGAGTTTCCATAATCACGTGTGGTAGTCCGTTTCAACTGCATTGAAATATTAGGGTGACTGCTGTTCTCAATCAATACCCTTTGAACCAAGGATCATATTTATAATGGTATGTAAAGCAACATCATTTCAGTTCAACAATATTAAATGACATGGTACACCATTTATTTTACACCAACCCAACTTTATCTGGCATAAAATGTTTTACATACCTTTTATAAATATACCCTTTCAGACATCCATGTTTACTTCTAAAGAAATACTAGAAAGAATAAATATTGCTACAGCACCTCTTTGTTGCAAAAGTGAGAAGTCAAGTTGATAAGGTCATTTTGCGTTTATTCTTGCCCTTTCTCCAGCCTGCCTAGTGATACAATGTGCAACTCGATGTTCCCTAGTCCTAAAGTGTGGCAATTTCAGAAGACCTAAAATGTAATTATCCATTATTTATAAATAATTTTACATTGCCAAAACTAAACAAAATTATTATTTTTTTTTCGGAAGGTTGGCAGAACTAGAAAAACAAACCTCTGAATTCTGTGACAAGGATGTGCAAACAGAGCAAGAATCTGAACCAAGTCAATCTGAAGTGATTGTAAGTACATCTACCACACAAAATACATTACCTTTAAATTAAAGGGGAAGCACTATTTTAGTACATTTGACCCTTTCTGCAGTACAGGTATGGGATCCGTTATCTAGAAACCCATTATCCAGAAAGCTGTGAAATGCAGAAAGGCCATCTCCCATAGACTCTATTATAATCCAATAATCCAAAATTTTAATTATTTCCTTTTTCTCTAATAATAAAACAGTAGCTTGTATTTGATCCCAACTAAGATATAATTAATCCTTATTGGAAGCAAAATCGGCCTATTGGGTTTCTTTAATGTTTACATGATTTTCTAGTAGTCTTAAGGTATGAAGATCCAAATTACAGAAAGCCCCATTATTCGGAAAGCCCCAGGTCCCAAGGGTTCCGGATAATAGGTCCCATACCTGTACTAAGCACTTCTGAAGTGAAGGACAAATATACACTGTGGTGGTATGTATAATTCAACAAAAGAATTAACTCTTATTATATCATGTCCTGCTATGTTACTCTCCTGTGGTATTTTTGTGGCAACAATATTATATGCTCTACATTTTAACAAAGCAACATTATCCCAAGGTTATATATATATATATATATATATATGTATGTATATGTAGGTTCATTTCATTTTGGAAAATCAAGAATTAAATGCATCAATGCATTGTCTATGCAAACGATTGAGTGAATGATCACTCAGGTCCTGCTGGTTACCTGCAGTACCCTGTGGGTTGTGGGTAGAAGTCCCGGGTGCAAGTATTGACGCAGGTTTGCGGGTCAGGCCACAGGTCTTGTGAACCAAGAATAAACCATGTAGTTTCTTCTATGCACGTATTAATTTTTATTCTTTTACAGATTTCTAGTGAAGTAGATATGCTAAAGGACAAAGTGATGTCACTGAATAAAGAACTTCAGGAAACCAATGATAAATTAAATGAGGCCAAACAGTTAAAGAACATTCTTCAAGAAAAGTAAGATTCAGCATCTTCTGTGGAAGGCAATTTAATCTCTAAGCAACTTTCCTAGTTATTAGCTAGTTACCAAGTTATTGGTGGTGTAATTACTATTATAATCAGGATTTTTCTTGGCTCTGAATCTTGAAGCAATGTAGTTGTAAGCCAGCTGACTAGCCCCAAGTGACTCCTATAACATTGGTTCAAGAATCAGAACCGTGAAAGGGATACATAAAAACTGCATTTAGTTTTTTTCAATATGCAAATAAAAACAAAAAAAAAGTTTGTGCATTGATGTACAAAATTTCCTTGAATTATCTTAGTTTTGAAACATCTGTGTTGTTTTGTGAACCATTTTTGTTCCTTAATTTAGGTGTATGTTGCTGGATAAGAGAGTTCAAGAAAACAAGGTTGATTTGGAGGAAAAACAAAGTCTTAGATATTCTATAAAGAAATTAGAACTCCAAGTGGAGAGTCAAGAGTCTGAAATCAAACTAGAACAAAACAAAGCAGAAGCTGAAAGGTAGGCGGAATATTCATTCAAGTCATAATGTAATGCAATCATAATGTAAGTTTTTTTTTTCTTTCAAATATTATTTGGCTTGTGTATTTATTGCAGTAGGACTGTAAGGTTATTTTGATTTTGTACCTTAATTTATTAGAGCAGTGCTATTTTATAGCTGTACCTGCTCATTTTAGACTTTTTCAAGCTGGAGGGCTAGCTAGATGTTGCATTTGGGGGTTGAGGCCTTACCTGTGACAGATCATCAAAGGAATGACCACTGATAACCCCTGCTGTACTCTTAAGATAGTTCTGCATATCCAGTGTTGTATGGCTGGACAGAAAAGTAAAAACTTAAAATACTGATGTCCACACTTGGCAGTAAAATAGAACAGAGCAGAGAAGTGCTGAGATGTTTTTTTGCACCAGTAATTTTAAGATTGTATCATTCTGTCCAGGGCAGGACAGAACAGCAGGGACTCGTGTTACACATGCATGATATTAGAAGCATTTTACTGGTACTATCATGAAAAAAATGTAAGCTCTAAAAGTGCTAAGTGTAATAGTCATAACTAATAACATATTGTTTTTATTACTCCATAGAACTCAACTAGCCATCTTGCAGGTTTCATATGATAAACTAAACTCAGAATATCAGGAACTAAGGACAAGTGAGGTATGTGCACATGCAGCTGGGAACTACTGGTTACTAATTCTCTGTTTTTAACTATGTGCTTACATTTGCATGCACACTGATCAATCATTTTACTTTTGTTTTGACTTTAGAAGTAATTGTACCTATGTATAGTTTATATTTTCAGAATATGGCTAATCATTTTGACAGAAAAGTTTTTCTGGTACTTTTTACTTGGTACCACTATGCTACTAGCCCTAAACACATGTCAATATGACTTCTAGGATCCTCTGAAAATCATATGTACAACTTATTGGAATGCAGCCAAGTTTGCTGAATAAATTAGCTCTGCACTGAGCTTTTGTAGAGTTACAGGTATGGGACCTGTTATCCAGAATGCTTAGGGATCTTTCCGTGGTTTGGATATCTATGCCTTGTCTACTAAAAAAAAAATATATTTAAATTAAATCCAATAGGACTGTTTTCCTCCAATAAGGATGTTCTATCCTAGTTAGGATCAAGTAGATGGATTAATAAAGGATAGGATACTGGACTTCATAGCAAATAACAGTACTATGAGTTTGTGCCAACATGGTTTTATGCGTAATAGATCTTGCCAGACTAACTTAATTTCTTTTTATGAGCAGGTAAGCAGGGACCTTGATAGTGGGGTACCGCAGGGCTCTGTACTGGGTCCCTTGCTTTTCAACTTGTTTATTAATGAAGTGGATGTGGGCATTGAAAGTACGGTTTCTACTAAATTGTGCAGAGCTATATGTTCCATGCAGGATGCTGCCACTTTGCAGAGTGATTTGTCTAAGTTGGGAAACTGGGCAGCAAACTGGAAAATGAGGTTTAATGTTGATAAATGCAAGGCTATGCACTTTGGCAAAAATAATATAAATGCAAGTTATACACTAAATGGCAGTGTGTTGGGAGTTTCCTTAAGTGAGAAGGATCTTGGGGTTTTTATAGATAACAAGTTCTCTAATTCTGGGCAGTGTCATTCTGTAGCTACTAAAGCAAATAAAGTTCTGTCCTGCATAAAAAAGGGCATAAACTCAAGGGATGAAAACATAATTATACCTCTTTATAGATCCCTAGTAAGGCCTCATCTGGAGTATGCAGTGCAGTTATGGACTCCAGTCCTTAGGAAGGATGTAAATGAGCTGGAGAGAGTGCAAAGAGGTGCAACTGGTTAGAGCAGTGGTCCTCAAACTTGGCCCTCCAGCTGTTAAGGAACTACAAGTCCCACAATGCAATGATGGAGTCTGACAGCCACAGTCAGGCAAATGCATTGTGGGACTTGTAGTTCCTTAACAGCTGGAGGGCCAAGTTTGAGGACCACTGGGTTAGAGGGATGGAAGACAAATTATGAGGGGAGGTTGGGGTTGTTTTCTCTGGAAAAAAGGCGATTGCAAGGGGACATGATTATACTTTACAAATACATTAGAGGACATTATAGACACATATCAGGGGACCTTTTTACCCATAAAGAGGATCACTGCACCAGAGGCCACTCCTTCAGACTAGAAGAAAAGGACTTTCATTAGAAGCAGTGTAGGTGGTTCTTCACAGTGAGGACAGTGAGGTTGTGGAATGCACTGCCGGTTGATGTTGTGATGGCTGATTCTGTTGATGCTTATAAAAGGGGCTTGGATGTTTTTGGACAGACATAATATCAAAGTCTATTTTGATACTAAACTACAGTTGGTATAGTGTGTGTGTGTTTGTTTTAATTTGGAGGGGTTGAATTTGATGGACTGTCTTTTTTTCAACCCAGTTTAACTACGTAAGTACAATGTACTGTTTATTATTACAGGTATGGGATCAATTATCTGGAAACCTGTAATCCATAAAGCTACGAAAGGCCCATAGACTCGGTTTTTATCCAAATTTCTAAAAATCATTACCTTTTTCTCTGTAATACAGGTATGGGATCAGTTATCCAGAAAGTTCCAAATTACGGAAAGGAGGGCTCCCATAGACTCCATTATAATCAAATAATCCAGATTTAAAAAAAAAAAAAAAAAACAATCCTTAATGAAAGTAAAACCAGCCTATTGGGTTTAATGTTTACATTATTTTCTAGTAGAATTAAGGTATGAAGATCCATATGGGAGATTACTTTCCCATAATTTTGAACTTTCTGGATAACAAATCCCAAGTTTACTGCACAAGTACCTGTTTGTTCTTATTGAATAAAACAAGGGTGCTCCCATCGCTAGGGGATGCCTAGTATCCCAAGCCACCCCATAATCTAGCAATGTCACATCAGGAGTCCTCTTTAGGGGGAGTTTACATTGTGTGGTGGCAGGCACCCTTATTGTAAACATTGTTCTTGTAAGTAAGTGTAGCTTATAGCTGGAGATTGTTAGTTACTAATATGTATTTTATACAAATGGATGAGGACAGTTTGTGGACTACTAACCCCTGAGCTGGTACTGTGATGGGGTATGGACATAAGGCATTTGCTTTTTTTTAATAAAATAAAAACTAGCATAAGAAGTAAATCCACTATGGCATGCTTTAGCTTATTCACGCCGTATGTTCTGTTATGTTTCATCTCAGAGTGAAAAAGTTTCCAAAGTTGAGTTTAATGAGCTGCTTGAAAAACTGGATGCATGTGAAAAGGCACTTGCAAAAAAACAATTTGAAATTGATGAAATGAGAGAAACTGACACAAAACACGAGGAGGATAAAGAAACAATTGGACTTCTACGTGCTCAGGTGAGACTGTTAGACTGTGCTATCATAAAAGTTCTGTATACTAATATTACTTAGAGGTCATAGTAAGATTGCTGTGGGGAAAGTCTTTGTTTAAAGAGGCAAACTGCAGCCTGGCTGCTGGGAGAAAGCATATTACTGGTGTCCACAAGATTGGGAACCACATTACTTTGTATCCAGGATCCATTAGGAAATATATAAAAAGCTCTATCGATAGTTATCGATATATTATATAAAAACAAAAATACATGAGCCATCAATATCCTGTAAATTATATCCTTATAAATGGTGCTTAGTGATGTCATCAGTTATCAGAACTTAGTGATGAAACTTGTGTATAATAAATTACCCCCTGTTGCAAAATGACAATATTCAAAGTCACTTTTGAATTCCATGACCTTTATATAGTCGTGGCATTCCTTGGTAACTAATAATATCCTTCTATTTTACAAGAGGGGGTGTGCTTATATAAGGTGTGTAATGCACATGTAGAATCATTTCTTATTTTAATCTTGTGTAGATTGACGTGTACTGTGCAGATTTCCATGCTGAAAGATCAGCAAGAGAGAACATTCATCAAGAGAAGGAGCAATTAGCAACGCGCCTGGCATATATGATACAAGAATATGAAAAACTGAAGGAAGAAACGATGGGCAAGTATGTGTTTTGTTACAGAGCAATATATTCATCTCTTTTCAACTATAGCCTGGTGTAGACTTTTTTTTTTTCAGTTAGGGCAAGAAGAACATTTTAATGTAGCAAGTGCAAACTTTAAAGTGGACCTGTCACCCCCAAAAAATATTCAAAATCATATTTTATTACATTAGTTATTAAGGCAAGCCTTGCATCATCTCAGAATCTTGTTTGTGCACCAGAATGGGGGACCAATGTCTATCCCCATGTCCTGGCTACACAATTAAATGGTTAAGAGAACTGGGGGAATGTGTGGGGAGCAGTGACATCTAGGAAGTGCTGAATGGAAAGTGAAAGTAATTATCTGCCTAAGGCATAGAGGAGTGGCAGACAATATTTGATTGACAGCTGAGATTTTTAAATGAGCTTTCATGTTTGATTTGAAAAGGACTTTTATTATACAGATCTGTGTCTGGGTGACAGGTCCACTTTAATATTTTTGTTCATTGCTGTCTCCACAGCCAGATAACATTTTATATAGGTTGGCTTTTACAAAGCATACATTGCCAGGAGTAAAACATTCATGTAGTAAAGAATTTTACAAAATAATCAAGGCCATAGCTACAGTTTATATAAATCTCTATGGCGAACACGTCTCTTCCCATTTGCTGTAGATGGAAGTGCCATTAGTTGCCCTGCATAGTTGATCAAATCAAGTATGTACTATTTTGAGAAGATGAGTCAAATTGCAACAGAATGTGACCTATTACAGGGCTGGTAGCAGCATTCACAATATTACTGCACTTAGAACTTCATAAGTAAAGACACACCATATATAAGAAGACCTATCCAGTAAGGGTTAGCCCACTACATTTGAACCAGCTATATATCTGACATTGCTCATAACAGACTCCACATATATACAAATTATATAGGTATAGTATACGTGGGAGTATGGTCATTTTCGTGGTGGCTATCCTCCCTAGCCAAGAGTTCCAATTTTTGCCTCTTGTTACAGTCTGCTCGGATTGCATTGAGTAGCATGGGGAAGTTTAATTTAAATGTATTGCTGAAAATTTTAGGAATCTTGACCCCTAAATAAGTTATGTATGTGTCTCGCCATTCGAATTTGTACTTCTGTTGTAGTTGGGTGGTGGTATCATGTGGAATGCGTATTGGTAAGGCCTGTGTTTTATTGTGATTTATCTTGTAGTGGGACAGTTTTTGGAAGGCGTCTAATTCCTCCATAAAGGCCGGTAACGAAGAGGTTGAGTCCATAGTCAGGATTACATAAGCTGCAAACAAATTTATCTTGTGTTGTTCCTCTGTTACTGAGGTATTTTCTCTAAGGGTTCTACCATGAGAGCAAAGATTAGGGGTGATAATAGGCACCCTTGTCTGGTACCATTTGTGATGTTGAAGGCATTCGATAGGGCCCCCGGTATTTTAACTTTAGCTGTTGGCTGGGTATAGAGTAGTGTTATTGCCTTGAAGATATTTCCTGACAATCCTATTTGTTTTAGGACTACTTGCATGTACGTCCAGTTGACCCTATCAAAAGCCTTCTCTGCATCTATTGATAGTATTAGCATGGGGGAATGATCTTTCTGTTCTTTGTAGTATATCTAGAAGTTTCCTGGTATAGTCCGGAGCCCGCCCGCGACGAACCCAACCTGATCATTCCGAACCAATCCAGGAAGTAGAGGGCTCAATATATTGGCCAAAATTTTGGCGTATATTTTGATGTCTGTGTTTAGCAGTGTTATTGGCCTGTAATTGGCGCTGTTGTCTGTGGTCTTACCTGGTTTAGGGATGGTAACTATATGTGCTATGAGCAATTCTGGGTTTATGATGTTGGTTATGGTCCAATGGTTATATAATTTGGTACAGTTTGGTGTGATTGTTTGAGAAGATTTTGTAGTAACTATTGGAGTAGCCATCTGGGCCTGGGGTTTTCCCTGATTTCAAGTGTTTGATAGTGTCTGTTACCTCTTCTTGTGGGATTGGGTTATTGAGTGTTTCCAAATAGAAGGTAGTTTGATTGTTTTAAGGAAGTCCTTAAATATACAATTCCATTAAGCAAGCAGATTACCACCAGATCCCTGCTGGCCGGGTGAGCAATTTTTTTTTGTATAGTTCAAAGGATACATGCCTGGATATGTGTATTGATACTCCCTTTGTTTTAGTAGGAGCAAATGCATGGTAATTATGTGGGTAGTTTTTATTGAAGAATTTTGGGGGGGCGGATGGTTCGTACAGCAAAATGTGTTTCCTGTACCATTAGTACGTCTGCACATAATCTGCTCGCTTCTTTCAATGCTAAATTACGTTTTGCAGGGGTGTTTAAGCCCCTAACATTATGAGAAACTAGCCTGACCATGGTAACATTCTCTTGCAATGCATATAGTAGCATAATGGGAAGGAAAAAGGGGAAAGAGAATGGGAGCAGCTTATACCTGTAGCAGATTAGTTGTGAAAGAGAGAGACATCATACATGAGAGCATAAATGTATAACAGTAATTTAACAAAAATAACCTGTATTTGATCGCTTTAGTCCTATTGTTGGGTGTTTGCCTTTGTAATTTTTATGCGGCTGCATCTTTGTTGTTGCTGCTGAAAGGTCTGTTCTCTGAACAGATAAGAGTGGGGGGGTGAAGGGTTTTAAGCCCCCTGTAGCCCATCTTGTTGGGTTGTAAATTTCCCTTAATTTAAGGTTATTGGATGTTGTTTCATTGGAAATCTCTGGATTTTTCTCTGGATTTGGGGCCCATGTTGTTTCATGCGGTCTTCCACTCTGATTCCAGGTGCGTGAGCAGGTTTGCCTTACTTGTCTGCTCCCTGTCACCTCCACTATCTGGTTTGTTGTTTAACCATCTATGTGCCACCTTTTTGGCTTCTTCGGGCATAGCGAGAGTGTAGGTGGTGCCGTTCTTAGTTACTATCAGTTTAGTAGGATAGGCCCAACAGTAAGGTATCGTGTGTTCTCTGAGAGCCTTGGTAGGCCCTCCTCTTTGCTAAGGTAGCCATGAGAATAATTCTAAGTTCAGGTATTTCTCTGGCCAACTTTTTTTTCCAGGCCAGGGCTAGTAACTTTTCCTTAGTTGTAAAGAAAAAGGAAGATTATTTCATACTTACTTCCTTTCCTGAACGAACTCCATGTCAAACATATCGAGATAGCCCCTGCTCCCATTAGAAGGATCATCCCACGCTAATAAAAGACCAACCACACCCACTCACCAGCGACTTTGGAACAAGTTCTCAAATTACCAGAAAAAAGGGGGTGGGCCGAACTGACATGGAGTTCGTTCAGGAAAGGTAGATCACGGTAAGTATGAAATAATCTTCCTTTTTCCCTAAACGAACTCCATGTCAAATGTATCGGGATGTAGCAAGCTACCATTATCCCAAGGGAGGGAATGTACTCCTAGAAGAATCTGGAACAAATGAAATGAGACTGACTAGATAGTCCACAATCCTGCAAACTCTATAAGACAATATAGAGACACCCGGTGAAGAACCCAGAATAATTTCATAGGGCTAAGAATAGCCCTCTAATATAGATTATACTATTGAGAGAGCAAAGTGTTCACCACTGTTAAAGTAAGGAACAAGTGAGGTCACGAACAACCATCTCACCCTTCCAGAAGAGACAGAGTGGAAAACCTTCTTGCGCATGGCAAATTCAGCAAGCTGAAATACTTACTCTCCTACTCACCAAGAAGCATTCATTGCGTGTATGCCTAGATTTAGTGTAAATTGCCAGGTACCTGTAAGAAACACTTGGTAGGAGTAAGAACCCAGAACAGACCTGTTGTATGTATGACCTGTTTAGAATATAACAACAACGTAAAACAAGACTGAGTCTAGGAAAGCTTACTTTCAACAGCCCCAAATGTACTACATACCTGTGGGTTATTGTTAGTCCAGTGATCCTTATGGAATTCCAAAGACTACTACCCTGGGGAGAAAAACATTGCCAAGAACAGTAATAAATACATTCCCTGCTCAATTGGTTAGGACATACCATAGCCCAGGAGCAAAAAAATGGCATAAGACATTGGTAATTAACTCCAATGTACCCCAGATCCATCCCCACACCATATCATTAGGTGCTGCTGCTTAAAGCAAGTGTGTATCGAATCCTAGCATTCCCCCAGCCCAGTGATCTATATCCATTAGGGTTACAGCGCTACGCAACAAGTTGGCGCTATAGAAATGCATGTTAATAATACTCATTCTGGGTGAGCAATAACCAGAACATATCCTACTGCAAAGCAAACTAGGAACAAATGGGTACAACCCCAGTGAAATGCAAGCTAGTTGATGTTAGTTGTAGCTTAGGGAATTCATCTATAAGGCCCCGAAGGTTAACCGGGTCTGTGCTTGACATCCTTAGGGTTATTTGTTCCCGGTGGGAAATAACCTGAGCATATCCTGCAGAACAACATAGAAGTCTGTAGATATAATAACAAACACCTGTAACGCATAGCTTAATTAGTTGCTGCTTGGAGCAAGCATGTATCTGGGCCTAGCAGTTAGCCCGACCTGTGCTCTACATTCGTTAGGGCTACTTGTTCAGGTGAGCAATAGTCAGAGCAACTACTGCAGGAAACAGGAGCACGCCAATAACATCACAGCAATATGTAATGCATAGCTTAGATTAGCTGCCACTTAGGGCAAGCATGTATCTGGGCCTAGCAGTCAGCCAGACCTGTGCTCTACATTCATTAGGGCTACTTGTTCAGGCAAGCAGTGGCCAGAGCCTATTCTGCAGAAAACAGGAGCACACCAATAACATAACTGCAACATACAATACATAGCTTAGATTGGCTGCCATTTAGAGCAAACGTGGCAGAGCCTAGCAACCATCCAGAGCTGTGCTCTATATCCAATAATGCTACTAATACCTTATTGGCCCCCGCATTCATGGGTGTGAATGTAGAGGTAAATGAATAAAGATGCGTTTATGATCTCTTACTTGAACGGGTAGGGGATCTGTCATCCAGAAAGCTCGGAATCCCCGGAAAAGGAAAATTATAACATACTTCCTATGATCTTCCTTTCCTGGACAAACTCCATGTCAGTACATATTGAACCAGAACAAATAAGAGCACATGGACACAATCCCAGCAACATGTATTATACCTTTTATGATTATCTGCAGTTTGGAGCAAGCATATATCAGAACAAAGTAGTTATCCAGTGATCCATATTAAATGGGCCAACTGGTGTAAAGTATGCAAATGGCACACTGCATGCTAGTATACACTATATGTCAGCATCAGAGCATGCTGGCCCATTTGACTATTAGTATTAGGGCTACTGGTTTCAGGTGGGCCAACAACCAGAATCAAGCCAGTGCAGGTAAGCATATGATTACATTGCATACAAACAGATAATTAAACTTTAGTACTCTCTGCCTCCATTAGGAGGTTCACTATTAACAGAAATATCAGCCTCTCCAGTTTACGGACCACAGCAGTACTTACCTGAGGCTTCTGCAGCAGAGATCTAGTCTGCTGAGTTAGAGAGTTGGCGGGGCCATCTCCCCTTGTTATAAATGGGAGTTGTCCAGGAATCACTTGATTAAACTCAGCTGCTGATCTGCATAGGCAGGTAACTAAAAGCAACTGCTGAGGTTATACAGAGGCAAATTGGCTAATTAGTGTTAGTGCCTCCTGCCAGGGCCCGAGTTACTGTTATATTGGCTGAAGCCTATAGAGAAACTTTAGTTTTTTTGATTTTATCATTTTAACTACCCCCCCCCCCCCCCCCCGGGAAAGTCTGCTGAGGGAGGCAGTTGGCCATAACCTGCCTCCATAAAACAAAAGTAACAGGAGGCAGAAAGGTTCAGGCCTATAACTAATTAAGCCTAACTGCCACCTCCCTCGCTCATCCATAAAAATGGGGTGTAGTGGCCACATACACCACTGCCGCCGGACGCCATTTTGGACAGGTCGGGAGGGCACACAGATGGGGGGGACAAGCACTTGCCACCAAATGTTCTGACAGCAGAATAGGGAGGCAACTGAAACACAGGCAGACAAGGAGTAGCAATATTGCACACCAGTGCCTTACCTGATCCAGGAGCTGAAGCACAGGAGACTCCCAAGATATGAGGCAGTGTGCTGCTGGGGAACAAAAGGTCCCGTGGACCAAAACCCCTGTCCCTAGAACGCCTTCAGGGCAGGTCTAATGCTTTCCCAAGGTTAAGAAGAAAATTTTACTTCCAAGCCCAGAGCAAAAGAGAAGGGAAAAAAAGACGCCGGTGAGTGGGTGCGGTTGGTCTTTTATTAGCTTGGGAGGATCCTTCTAATGGGAGCAGGGGCTATCCCGATATGTTTGACATGGAGTTCGTTTAGGGAATTGTAGCTTAGTGAGGACATCTCTGGGCACCGATTCTGGACCTGTTTTGGGCTTTGGCACTCTGTGAATGCGGTCCACTATAAACTCAATTTGTGGCGTCTACGAAAATGTGTTGCATTAGTTCTAAGAGGTAGGCCTCCAGCTCTTCTGCGATTCCCCTAATCCGTATATTGCATCGATGTGAGCGGTCTTCAAGGTCCGCTATTTTGTCAGTCAATCTAGTTACGTCTTTTTCCATATTTTGCTGGGAGTCGGCCACTTCATTGTGTGCGGAGGCAAATTCTCCCATTGTGCGCTCTGTCGTCCGCTAGGTCTCTCACCTCTCTTTTGATTTCATCTAAGCTTTTTAAAGTTGTGTTGCAGTGAAGAGCGGAGTTCTGTTAGCATGGATTTCATTTTGGTTTCTGACTGGCAGCGTTGTCTGTGTTGATCTACAACTCTGCATGCTGTGAAGAAATGATACCTTCTCAGGGTCCTTTTTTGCTGTTGTTTTAGGTCCCATCTTTGCTCCTTCAGCTCCGGTTTGCTTGGAGGTGTTTGCAGATTACTTCCCCTTGTGGGAAATATGCTTATCACCTTTTTGGGCTGTTTTCAGGAGAGCTCACTGATTGTCTGCTCACATGGGTGTCTTGGCTCCGCCCTATATAATTTTTCATGCTATGAAGCAAACCTCTATATATGGTAATGTCCCAGGCTATGGCGAAACCATGCTTTTAATATTATAGCCTGTTTAACAGATACACAATTGATCATTTAACTGTAACGTACTAAATTGAAACGGTTTTGTTTCCTTTAGGCAGTCCATAGAACAGCTCCAGAGGCGCCATGGTGCCACAAGATTAGTGGATTCCAGTGACGGTCCTTATTTAGTGCCAAGAGGTAAACTAAAACACTTAAAGTATAATCAGTGTTTCAAAAAAAAAAAAAAAAAAATTTATATATATATATATATATATATATATATATATATATATAGTGAATAAGATCTGATTGTGACACATTTGGGCAAAAAAATAAATGCCCCAAATCAGCCTAAAAGCATATGAATAGAAGTTTACTGCTTTGATCAGTCTGTATACTCTTCTTGTTGCAGGGGCAGACAACATGGAGCAGCCAAGTATTACTGTGTATACATGTCCGAAATGTAACCTGACTGTTCCAGACATGGATACACTGCAGATTCATGTCATGGACTGCATCACCTAAGTCCAAAGTCTCAATTTGGGCCACAGAATGCAACACCGCTTCCTTTCCCTATAGAAGTGGGATATATTTTATTACCAAGCACTTTACCAAACTTAGATTTGTTCTTAAAGCTTTGATTTTTGCTTCCAACATCAAGGTCTTAAAGATAGTTCAGCTAATATGATTTTTACTCTGCCGATGTCCTATTACAAAAATGGAAAAACAACACTTACTGTTAAATAACCTGTCATTTGAATACTTACACTGAACCAGTGCTCTTACTTTAACTTTACTGTTAAGTTTAATAAATACATTTCTTTACTATGCAAAGGTTTTTATGGATGGAGGTACTTTTGCAAAATATAACTAAATGAAAATATTATACCGAAGTAGTAGTTGACTTTATTCACCCTGCGTTTCCCATTTGGTACAGGCTAGCTGTATTAACTCTACATTGACCGTTAAAGTTTCCTGTAAGGACCTGTTGTTAATATGCACTAAACTATAGTGAATGTATAAAATCTTTCACAAATCTTTTTTTCTTACAGCTTATGTATTTGGTTAGTTATTTCTCCTCAATCTAGCTTTTTTTTTTTTTTTTTACAGTTGAAACAAACTGCAGTCGAGTTAGGAGAAAATTAGTTTGAGGAAGCACAATAAGTACAACGCCTGAAATGATTCTATGTGGGTCCATTTAAAGGACCGGTAACACTAAGTGGCAGATCAAAATATGCTATTAAAGCTTAATATATCAACTCACCCATGTTCGATTCATTCCTATAGGATGTATTAAATTGTATTTGTCAATGGGTAAAAACTCACCATGGTCTGCACGCCATGCACTGAATTTTAGAATCAGGGTAGTTTCCAAAATAGTGATACATACAGTAGCCCGTGTAGACCTCTGCATAGAGAAACTATTCAGTTGCTATGATGGAAAATAGAGTATAACAATAGAAACCATCCCTCTGATGATATGACACAAACTTCTTAATCCAGAACAGACTCAATCATAGACTTTGTCAGACATACAACTTTTTTTATACTAGTGGTACTGATATGAAGTTGTTCAATATCGTGATTTGCACTTGAGGTATGTTTCACACTTACTTTAACAGAAAATGTTAGAAAAGACATCCATGCATTTAATAGCACACAGACTGCTGGCAGCAAACATGACAATGTTTAATTAAACGCTTGCGAGAAGTACAAGAATCACACAAGTTACTTTTGGGAGGTTCTGATAAAATCCATTTCAGGAATTTGACATTTTTACTAGAATAACCAATAATATGTTGTTTGAACATCTCATAGCTATGTAAATCCAAATTTTAGACACAGTTTTCTGAAATTTAATGTGTTGGTTTGATTTACTGCTGGCAAAAAACAAAGGAAATCATTTGAAGTGGTACTCATAACTTCAAAAACAAATGTGCTTAAATACAAAATCTTCTGTTTGTTTTATCCTACATGGTGGCACTAAAGAGAAATAAAAATGCTACCCTCTGGTAAGAGGATTGCTGAAACTGGCCATGGCGAGTAAACAGTCACTTAAAACTCCTAAGAAGTCTCCTCAACGGTTATAATTTCTGACTTGCCAGAGTCTTTGTCGGTGCAAGTTACATGCAATGATCCATCTCTGAAATAAAGAGAAATCAAAATTATCTTTCTGCAAAATACAATGCATTATACACTGCCATCTAAATGACAGCTAATTAAGATTTACAATATGGATTTAAAAAATGAATTACTGCTAAAATGTAAGAATAGGCCAAACAACAAAACATACTTTACATAATGGAGTAATTAAGATCAGATATTGTTTGTCCACAATCCTCTATGGATAGGCTAGCACAGTATATTCAAATTAACATTCACTTCCCAAAGCAACACAAATAATATTTTTTACTTAATATTTTGCTTTAATCCATGGAACTGAAAGGAAAGGTAAAGTGGAGAGGTCCATGTTTTCACCTGGGGTAAGGGGACATCACATGTGGGGGGTTAACTCTGGAGACAAATTACCAGTGATGTTGCTCATAGCAACCAATCAGCAATTAGATTAACATTCACTTACAAATTAGAAAACAAAAGCAAAGATCTGATTGGGTAGGTGCGGGAGGTTCGAAAATGTTGTGTGATGCACCATGCTGGCCAGTGTAGACAGCATAGGCAAATAAAGATGAAACGAATGTATCAATTACAAGCTTCCTAGAATAAATATGGTACCCAGGTGTACGACCCAGGCCAGATTTGGCAAAATACAAAAACTGCTCCTGGTTGGACAAAGTGCAGTCTTGGAATATAAGCATTTATACATTTGAAATTAGATTAAGCTATACTCGTTAATAATAACTCTATAAATGAAAGTGTGTGTACATCCACCACAGATCCAAACTGACTGTACCTCTTCATTGTCAGCACTGTTAATATATCACGAACACCACTTGCTTTCTTTTGTAAATCCTTGAGGACAATCTGTAAATGAAACACCAATAGTGACAATGCACATGTGAATATAATACAGAATAACTTGATTAGATGCAGTTACACTCATATTTATATGTTTCTACTTGAGCCCTCCTCAGCTAACTTGGTCCACATGGCAGCACTACACTGGATCCTGTGAGCCTGCTGGCTGCCCCTAGGTACATGCACACACATACAGACAATTTTCACACAAACACTTATTTTTTTCAGGGTGGGCTTTTGTATACTTCCAGCACACACACCCATCATACACATAGGGGCCTATTTATCACACTGTGAAAAACATCACTAGTGATGTTGCCTATAGCAACCAATCAGAAGTTATATTTCAACAGTCACCTACAAGTTAGAAAACAAAAGCAAAGATCTGATTGGTTGTTACGTGCAATATCACTAGTAATGTTTGTCTCCACTTTTACACAGCATAATATGTTTATACACATTTTCACACTTCTACCACATGTTTAGAAACCTTACTATCCAATATTTGTTGGTCTGGGTTGAAAAAGGATTCCTTAAAGGAGAAGGAAACTCAGAAAACAACTAAAGCTCTAAGTGTTGCCAATGAAGATTACATATGTGTACCACCAAGCATTCCCGCATTAGCTTTTCACATAATCTTTGTGCTGCAATCTATTTTTTTAGAAAGTTCATATTTGTAAAAGCATAACCTGGCTGCTGAGAAATCCGTCTGATTATGGCACACTCCTGCGCAATAGTTACCAGCTGTGCCCTGCACATGGACGATAATCTTATGGCTTCCCTGTGCAGCAATGTACATGCAGTCATGTGATGCACCTGTTCTGTCATAGCTGACCTCTCTGCCCCCGTCTCATTAATTCAAGCTCCAATAGCTGATCCTGCTTCCCTGTTGCTAGGAAACACTCTGGTTTTAATTTACAGTGTCAGTGAGCAAGCGAGCGCAGGAGTTGAGGATGGGAAGATAAAATGCATAAAATAAAAGACAGGCTTTTATTTTGACTACATCCTGTATTCTTTTTTCTGCCTGTACGGACTAAATTTATCGCATGCGCAGTTCAGACAGAGATACACAGGACGTGATGCACACTCTGCTAACATGGCAGCCGAACGCCAGAAACTTCAGCTGGACGGTGTGAGTGAAGGAGAGCAAATTGGGCAACAAAAGTAATGCGGTTCAGGAGGGGAGCACCCAAGCAACATTTAAACATAGGTTTATGTATATTTCTTTTTACAGAACTTTTGAAAATATTGCGTAGGTTAATTTTTGTTTTTTTAAACAACGTTACTGGTTTTGCATTGCTGTTAATTGCATTTATGTGCCTGTAAAAAATAAAGTGGAACTGGGATTGTTATCAATGATCTCAAGATATTCCATTCTGCATTTGTAAAATTTTTTTTTTTGCACATTAAACAATTTGTGCTCAATATTTGTATTTTGGACCCCTTTACAGGCCACATGCTGTTGGATATGTGGCAGATAGTAGGATATATAAATCCAAGTAAATGGAGGGCACTACTAATTTAACAAAATAATACTCCTTACTATATAGTAGCACTAGGTAAAAAGAGGTGCAACAACCCCAGGGTACACCCACAGTAGGACCCCAACAATAACACTAAAATCTATGGGTCTGCACACCCAAATAAGTGAGATAGTAGGATGTGTGTCAGATAAGATGCTGTAAATTAGCTGAAATGTTGTAAAAACCAAATTTGTGCAATGCTTTCCAAGCATAAAAAAATGCAAATAATTTTTTTTTCTAATTTACCTGTGCAAATTTGCTTTCTTCAGATACAGTAGATTTTCCAACAGATTCATATAATTCCAGACACACAGAAGAAATGTTGCCGGGGGCCTGAAGCACATGCTGCCTTCGAGCAGGCAATGGGGTGCCAGATGGTAACAAGACTGTGAATTTATTACCAGATTCATCTGTTTCCTACAACGCAAGAGGAAATTAAAGTAAAATAATAACCTGAACTATTCTCTAACTATGAAGAGTCACTGTAGAAGAAACCATGATTTATTCCCACTATCACAACCAGGGATAAGGAGTTATGCATTGTGGACTGAATGATGCATGGCAGAGAAGGAAACAGAATACCAGTATGGTAAAGACATCACATTATGATCCACAATTTCCACAACTGTAAGAAATCACAAATCTATTACCATGTACACACACCCACCCCCTTTGGAGTGGTGAATTAAAAATATTTGTGTGTTTCATGTATACTGATAAAGCCAAGCTAATAAAGGTATTCTATCCAGAAGTTACAAACCTTCACTAATATATCACTGGCTAAGCATTCTATGGTGATGGTGTCCAAATCTGTGGATAAGTTCTCTTTGCCTAGCAGAATGCCAGCTTGTATGGCAGCTCCAACAGGAATGACTTCATCAGGAGGTATACTGCTAAGCATTTCCACCTCTGGAAATAGGTCTTTCATTAGTTGTTGTAGTTTTGGTATGCGTGCTGATCCTCCACACAATACTACCTGCAAGCAAGCAAAACACATGTATGTATGGGCCTTACAATAACAATTTTAAGCTCAATGATAACATTATTGTCTATGATGGAGAGCCACTTTGGCCAAGGTCCCTATTAGTTACAGTGAATAACGTCTAACTGGAGTGGTAGTGGGGATAATTTGAATTTAAAAAGCATCAAAATAAAGTTTTAAAAAACTTGTTGTTAAGATTGGATCTGCTTCAGGGAATTTACAGAAAGAGAATAATATATAACTAGGAGTTTGCTATTATTGAATTACCTGTAATTTAAAGCTTTAGGGTAAGGGCTCCTACACACGGGCGTTTTGGACCTGCGCTCCCCTGCGTTGCGTTTTGGCTGCGTTCAGCCGCAGGGGAGCGCAGGTCTAGACACACCTCATTTTGTTCAATGAGGTTGTACCCACGAGACGCGTGTAAGCGCCGAACGCAGATTCAGACGCAACATGCTGCATTTTTCCTGCGTTCGGCGCTCACATGCGTTCGTGCGAGTACAGCTCCATTGAAAATAATTGAGTGCGTCTATACCTGCGCTCCCCTGCGTTTGAACGCAGCAAAACGCAACGCAGGAGAGCGCAGGTAAAAACACCCGTGTGTAGGAGCCCTAAAACAAACAAAAAAAAAAACAATTACAATAATTGCTTGAAATACAAAAGAAGAGATTATTTCTCATTTTATAGGTTTTGCATAGGGACTAGGTTTTTTCTGAGATTTTGTTAAGGTATAATCTGACTGGAAGATCTTGATTGCTATATTTTGGCCTGTGGCTGTTTACTCAATGCCAAAAAAGTGGGTACTGCATGATGCAGTGTAAAGTTTCATTTTATTTTTATTCTCAAAGTTAAAGGGCAAGGGAAGTTAAACTAAAGAAGTTGCTAGAAATGTACATGATGTTTTTGGCTTCTGTACCAGCCCAAGGCAACCATGGTCTTTTAGCAGTAAAGATTTATGTCTCCAAAGAGGCCCCAGTAGCTCCCCATCTTCTTTTCTGCTGATTCACTGCACATGCTCTGTGCTGCTGTCACTTACTGATCTTAGGGACCCACTCACAATATACAGTACACATGGAATAGAAATGTCACAATATAAGGTTAATTACTAATTAATGCAGATAATTAATACTTGGAAGCACAGACACCAGTGCAATTAGCATCAAAATGTTATCAGCATAAGGCTTGGAAGGTGAATAACCCCTTTAAAGGAACAGTAACACCAAAAAATTTAAGTGTTTTTAAGGAAAGAAAATATCATGTAGTGTTGCTCTGTGCTCTTAAAATTGATGTGTTTGCTTTAGAAACACTACTATAGTTCATATAAACAAGCTGCTGAGTAGCAATGGTGGAAATTGAAAAATGGCTACATGGCACAGGATAAGCAATGGATAACAGATAACATTATATTCTACAGATCTTATCTGCTATCTGCTGTGTAACTTGAGCCTTTTCCCTTTTGAATGGCTGCCCCCATGGCTACACAACAGCTTATTTATATACGTTTCTGAAGCAAGCACAGCAGTTTTACCAGTGCAGGGCAACACTGCATTATATTTTTATTACTTTAAAACAATTTAATTTTTTGATGTTACTGGTCCTTTAAGAACATGCCCTACAATAAAATAAACATATACTCACTTGATTCACATCAGTTGCTTTGAATCCAACTTGCTCCAGTAGATTTTTGATTGGGTCAATGCACTGGTTGAACAGTGAAGAGCAAGTTAGTTCAAACCGAGCCCTGCAAAGAGATAGAGACTTGACGTTAATTGCCTTGTAATAAAGAATTTGTCGCCATGTACAATTGTTACCAAACAGCATCAGTAAAAACTTTTTGACCTCAATGTGAAGATTGATTTTTCGCAATAGAATAATTTGTTCCAGTGAGTAAAATAATTGTCTAAATGCTCCCCCCCCCCCACAT
Source organism: Xenopus borealis (assembly GCA_024363595.1). NCBI lineage: Eukaryota > Metazoa > Chordata > Amphibia > Anura > Pipidae > Xenopus > Xenopus borealis. The sequence continues at coordinate 73,527,548 of CM044435.1, read as the reverse complement.
GTAATACACATCGGGGACATTATTTAAACAGGTGCTCAGTGCTGCTATAGGAACTGTAACATAAATATATATTTTCCAACTAATTAAATGGAATTACTTTTGTAGCAGGGAACAAAGGATAAATGTATTATTTTATTATTATTATTATTATTATTATTAACATGTATTTCTATAGCACCAACTTGTTTCGTAGCGCTGTGAATGTGATTATACAACTAAATCACATGAATTACATACATAGAACATAAGGAGTTACATACATCACAATAAATATGGAGTTACATACATCACAATAAATACTGGTAAAAGAGGTGAGGAAGGCCCTGTACAGAAAAAGCTAAAGGGAATGATACACAAGGTGTGGGAGAGGGCAAGATCAGAGTAAAGTGGGTGAGAGATGTAGTTATCAGTAACAGCTTACTGACACTTATGTACAAAGTCATATAAAAATAACTTTAACAAGAGGAAAAGTAAGACTTTCTTGCCTAGAAACACTGCAGTCAAAGTCAATGCCATCATAAAGTGAATCCACAAAACAGTTTGCACTTCCCAAAGTGGATAGGGCATGCTTTGCCACATCAGCACTATTCATCAGCTTCATCATGGCCCGGGCATTGCCTCTGATGTCTTGTTTGTAGGTCCTAACAGATAGGAAAAAAAGAGACACAATGTTCAACATCTATCTATCTATCTATCTATATATATATACACCAAATCAGGGAAATAGGTGCACACCAGGATTTATAAAAATAATTTTTTTTTTACTTTATTAAGTTACATTAAAATAGATCAACGT
>CM044435.1:73497455-73525370 GCA_024363595.1 Xenopus borealis | reverse complement strand
TTTTTTTTTTTTTTCCATTTGGGCTCTTTAAATTCAGATTTTTAAATAAATAAATAACATAACATTTGTTGTTTTAGAGATAGCGAGTGTAGTTGTGGTTTCACACAAGAGTTCTCTCTCCCCAATGATGTTGTGTTTGATTTATGTTCCCAAATACAAAAGCTACATGCCCATTAAAAACATTAACATTTTTACTGAATGATGGTACTCCTGAAGAAACCTATTGAACATGTGTTCCCAAGAGTGAAAGCCCCATACAAAGATGCAATCTGCAGTATTTTGCTTGGAGACCTGGAAAGCTTTATCCACCTTAGTGACAGTGACTGAAATGGTATGTTGTACTTTATTAAATAGTTAAATTACTCTTAGGGTGTTGACACACAAAGCTACTAGTAGCAGATACCTGTCATGGCTAAAAAATAGACAACAGTGATAATTGACTTTACTGAGACACTACAAGTGTTTTAGTAGAGGCAATTCTCAGTATTGTCTATGGCAAGGTATTTTGTAGCCATAAAATGTAGCCGCTACTAGTAGCTCTGTGTCTCTTCACCTTTAATGTGGGGATAAAGAATTACCTTTGAAATTCAGATGCTAAATGTTGTGCCAGAGCCTCTGTAAAACATACGCCTCCAATTCCATCATATGTGCTTGTAGCAAGGACACGGTATATGCCACTGTTAACTTCTATCATAGTGACAGACAGTGATGTTCCACCCAATTTGTACACCAAAACATTGCTGGAAAGAAAAAAAAAAAAATCACTCATTTAGAAACATAAGCCGTAAATAGATAGATTGGGCTTTTCATAGAGAAAAGAGCTTACTTAACAAAATCAAGTAACTGAAACCAGTGCAGCCATATGGAGAGAAGCAAGTGGTTTCTGGGTACATTTAAGATACTGCAGAGTCCATTATTATTATTAATAACGTATTTATAAAGCTCCAATATATTGTGCAGCGCTGGTGGAAATGTAAATACAGCTGGGAACTAGTGTGCATAGTTTTAGTTTCCCTTTGATGGCAAAAAACACTGTTTGTGCACTTTACAAAAATATTTACTTTACAAAACAATCAAAATAAATCAAATTAAAACTTTACAAAAACAAATCAAGGGTTACAAAAGGAAAAGGTATGATTAGAGGCCTGTTTGCAAGAGATTAAATCCTAAAGGAGTACCAAATCAGGATATTAATGGCTAGATTGCCAGAACACCTATGCACACATTTTAATATGTGGTTTAGTATCCTACGCAACTTCATACAATGCACCATGGAGACATATCCAAAATAAGTTGTTCCTTCGGCAAAAGAAATATTTATTACTACTGCAAGACAGCGATGCAGTACAAAAAAAATATAACAAAGTATTAGGATACTTTATGACAGGGTCCTATTTTAAAGGGATACGGTCATGGGATTTTTTCTTTTTTTCAAAATGCATCAGTTAATAGTGCTGCTCCAGAAGAATTCTGCATTGAAATCCATTTCTCAAAAGAGCAAACAGATTTTTCATTCAGAAATCTGACATGGGGCTAGACATATTGTCAATTTCCCAGCTGCCCCAAGTCATGTGACTTGTGCTCTGATAAACTTCAATCACTCTTTACTGCAAGTTGGAGTGATTTCACCCCCTCCCTTTCCCCCCCCCCAGCAGCCTAACAACAGAACAATGGGAAGGTAACCAGATAACAGCTCCCTAACACAAGATAACAGCTGCCTGGTAGATCTAAGAACAGCACTCAATAGTAAAACCCATGTCCCACTGCATACTATTCAGTTACATTGAGAAGGAAATAGAATTGGTGATTGGCAAACATTGGAGTGTCATGATGGTGACCTGCAGTTTCCTGGATAAATGTGGCAGGGTAAAGTTAAGGTACATAAAAGTGTAATTGGTTAGAGATTTGTAAGGTGCAGAACTAGTTAGTAAAAACAGTTTTTGATGTTATGGTAGATGTGATAGATCGTGTTTGTATAATCTCAATAGTACAAACTATGTCATATGTTTACCTTTTACCAGTAGGAGATTCCTGCCCAATTCCATAAGCCAACAAAGCAGCAGATGGCTCGTGAATCATGCGCAGTATGTTAAATCCAGCAGCCGATGCTGCTTCTCTGCATCAGGAAAAAAATCTTATTAAAATCAAAACTATACAGTCAGACCGCATTATAAAATACTTCTGTAAACAATAAATAAGATGATAAAGGCATCAATGTTGACATTATATATTTAAATAAACTTAATTTCATAATTGAAATAAAGCGGTTTTATTTCTTTTGTCCCCAAAAGTTTGTGAAAGAAATACTGATTCTTCCTGCAGATTTCCTTTTGGGAAACTATCCTAAAATATAGCACAAACACGATCTCAGCTTCCAAAAATAAATATTGAATTCTGGGACTTCAAATGCTTCTCTGCTTTCTGGAGAATATGTGCACTACCCACTATGGAAACTGCAGAATTCCTAATTTTAAATTAATTAACTAACTAATGTGAATTTTAAAGTCAACTGAAATCAAGTCCCTGTCCCAATGAGCTTTCAATCTATAGATATATTTATACTGCAATATATGAACCAATAATTATTGAGACAAAGCCACAGAGGAGAACTTGCTGCAAATCAACAACCAGTGTTTATTCACACAAGTTTTAGTCTACATGCCCTTTATTAAGTGTTATATTAGAATATAATTAGTAGAGGATAAAAATATTAAAAGCATCTAAAATCTTGACTGGTTGATTTCTGGTTTCATGTACAAAACAAATCAACTGGTATCAAGCCCCGCCTTCTCTTTTACTGTACCAAGACAACACTGCAGCAATGGCTTTCAACAATAGCAGCATAAAAACTAAAATGAATGTCACGTTAAAGTGTTTAAAGTGCTCAGCATGGCTTCCAAGGTATTCATTTTTATGTATGTCAGTTTCATACAAACTTTTATCATAAAAAAAAAAAAAAAAAAACTTCACAGTGAGACTTAACATTTTACCGAATGCCCTCTCATATACAGACAATTGCATACCAATTTATTTTCAACACACATAAGCTAAATAGTTTGATTCTATCGCACTGTATAAAATATATTAAAGGGGATCTACTGAATTGCGAAAATTAAAATTTATTATATGCTTCATCCTACTGAAATAAGAAACTCTAGATACAATCAAATACATATTCTGAGTTGTTTCTGAAATAATCACATTTATCTTCACTATCCCTCTCTCAACATTTGTTTCTCTTTCCTTCGGTCTTCATGCAGCAGTTGGGTGTCAGATATTCATTAACAGTTTAATACAATATATCTTATTGGGGGGGGGGGTACTTTTCCTAGCAGATGAGTGAGAGCTCACTCAAATAATTCTGTACAAACAAAATCTAAAAAAATAACATGATGTCTGGTGATTTTAATAAAGTGAGCTCTAATACATCTTCTAGGCAAAAGGAGCCCCCCTATAAGATATATTGGCTCTAACTGGCAATGAATATCTGACATCAAACTCCTGCATGAAGAGAGAATGAAGAGAAACAGATCCTGAGAGAGGGATAGTGAAGATAGTATGCTAAGTGCAAACGGCCCGCAGGGCCCTCAATGCAGTTCTGGTTGTACGTCACTATCGGAGCCTTTGTTTTATAGGTCATATTATGGTTGTTTATGCCCAGGAACATTGATATGCCATCATACAAGCATTTAATATGTAAGTAGATTGCTACACACCTATTCCAACTATACTGAGCATACTACACCATATTGCGATTTATTTTGATTTAGATATTCGGAGAACATAAGTTCAGCCAATAATCAGCGCACTGAATCCAGCCTCTACACATTTCTAAAGTAGACCTGTGGATCCACAATTTCTTCGGTGCTGCTATTTTGTTCAAGCATATATAATCTGCGCAGAGCTCAAACCACTTCTTTGTGGATAGTGAAGATAACTGATTATTTCAAAAACAGTACATCATTTTTAATTGATTATATTTAGAAAACATATTTCAGTATGCTGAAGCTTTAATTACATTTTTTATTAAATTAAAATTTTCGCCATAGTTCCCCTTTAAACATATTGCTACACTGAAAAGGACACTACCCACAAGTCGTTAAACACATGCCAGAACTGTGCAATAACCAAATGACCAGCACTTACCCAAGAGCCTTTTTTTGGCTCTCTCCAAAATCAAAGGGGACAGTAATGACCACATCATTTACATCTGATCCCAATGCCGACTGTGCAGTTTCTGCACCAAAAAGAACAGAAAACAAATGGAGTAATTATTACACAAACAACTGAATTTTATTACACAAACACAACTGACTTAACTATCAATATTTGTCACTACTAAAAATAATTGTAACCTTTCATTTTGCTGAATATTAACTTTGCAACATCTTCTGATGAAACAAGCTTCTGGATTTCTCCTGTATCGATTTCATACTTGGGCTTTCCTCCTTTCTCCACAACCTAGAAAAATAAAGAAGTAAAAGCTACACTGCAAAATCAGAAGTGTGAGTTAAATTGGATTACAGCTGGTAACACAAATTATGGTTTCATAAAATTTTTGTGTAAAAACAGACAAGGATACATTTTGCAAAATCCTGGTTCTAGTTTTAAGGTTATAGCGGCTGTTTTAGGACTTTTGAACTAAAACATGCAAATCAATAATATAAAACAATGCTAAATAGTATTCCTGCCCTTCTACATTATTGTTGCCTTTCTTTAACCGACTATGTAAAGCTGTATCATGTTTAAAAAAATCAGTTGCAAGATGTATCAAACTACATTGCATATTACATGATGATGCATCCATAAAGTTTCCTGAACAGGATTCCTGACTTTCTTCTGTCACACTTATCTTCATTCACAGGCTGGCACAAAAACTGGACCATTGGATTGGATGCAGTTAAAAAGTACATAAAAAAAAAATATCTTAAAGTCTTGCATGAGTAAAGTAAAAAAAAAAATCCCTCCCTTATTATGCGACAACAATGTCACAGATGTAATTTAATATCATGCGCCAAATGCAATTTTCTGTTCTGCAATTTCCTTTCCAGTAAGGCACTCAAGGCATTGTCTGGTCAATCAGAATCAAGGCTATTTTACTATGTTCAATACACAGCTCACAGTAAGATAACTTTGTTTACTTACTATGCATTTACTTTCTGCGATGTGTTTCTGAGCTTGGGGATCACCATAGCTGAAAATAAAGTATATCAATACTGTATAGTAACAACATTATTCTTAATACACGGTCTTAAGCTTCAGTTGCTTAAATGGAATAACAAAGTTCTGCACAAATAAACTACTGCTGAGCTGACACCTTAAATACTGTGGTTCTGGAATCCCTTTGCATGTATGCAGTGTTGTGTGTTTGTAGCAATACTCTGGGCAAAGTACCCTTGCACAAAAAAGATTAAAGTCATATAATCAAAGAGACTGCCCATTTCATTAAATATTTCTTATTCACTTTATAAATCTTTAAACAGCATTCGGAGGTTCTTTGTAGATAGATAGATTATATATATATATATATATATATATATATATATATATATATATATATATATATATATATATATATATATATATATATACACACACATACATACAGTTTTCACAAGATTAAAGGGGCCGTTCACCTTCAAAGGAGAATTAAACTAGGGATGCACCGAATCCACTACATGGGATTCGAATCCGTTGTGAAAGATTTGGCCAAATGCTGAACCAAATCCGAATTTTGCATATTCAAATTAGGGTCAAGAAGGGAAAGAAATGTAATTTCTTGTTCTGTGCCAAAAAGTCACGATTTCCCTTCCCAGTCCTAATTTACATATGAAATTAGGATTTGTATTCAGTTCAATTCCGAACTGAATCCTGGATTCCATACATCCCCAGATTAAACCTCCCAGTACCAAAAGCCACAATAAACTGCCCTCCCTTTCCACACTGTGCATTAGTCAAAAAACAACCCCTTAAAAAAACCTGACCCTAAAATGCAAAGCTGTGCAGCAGAGCTCCAGGGCACCATCTACCGCTGCTTCGTATGCTTTTGGGGCACAACTCCGATTTGAGCATGCGCAGTTGAAGCAGATTCTTGACTTGGACTAACTGCACATGCTCCTGCAGGCTTTATGTTGGAGTTAAGCCCGAAAGAAAATGAAGAGGCAGAAGATGGTGCCCTGGAGCACCACCGCTCTGCTATTTAGAGTCAGATTTTTTTTAAAGGGAACCTGTCATGGAAAAAAAAACTTTTTCAAAATGCATCAGTTAATAGTGCTGTTCCAGAAGAATTCTGCACTGAAATCCATTTCTCAAAAGAGCAAATAGATTTTTTTATATTTCATTTTGAAATCTGACATGGGGCTAGACATTTTGTCAATTTCCCAGCTGCCCCAAGTCATGTGACTTGTGCTCTGATAAACTTCAATCACTCTTTACTGCTGTACTGCAAGTTGGAGCGATTTCACCCCCTCCCTTTCCCCCACTCAGCAGCCTAACAAAAGAACAATGGGAAGGTAACCAGATAACAGCTCCCTAACACAAGATAACAGCTGCCTGGTAGATCTAAGAACAGCACTCAATAGTAAGACCCATGTCCCACTGCGTACAATTCAGTTACATTGAGAAGGAAAAACAACAGCCTGCCAGAAAGCAGTTCCCTCCTAAAGTGCTGGCACAAGTCACATGACTTGGGGCAGCTGGGAAATTGACAAAATGTCTAGCCCCATGTCAGATTTCAAAACTGAATTTAAAAAGATCTGTTTGCTCTTTTAAGAAATGGATTTCAGTGCAGAAGTCTAGTGGAGCAACACTGTTAACTGATGCATTAAAAAAAACCATGTTTTCCCATGACAGTTTCCCTTTAAGGTGTTGTTTTTTGACTAATGCACAGTGCGGGGAGGGAGAGGCTTCTGGTGAGGGGAGGGGTTTCGCTATCCAAATATGGCCAGCTCTAAACAAATTTTCAGTTGGTTTTCAATTCATTATTTATTTTTTGTAGTGTTTTAAGTATGTCTTTTTCTTCTGACTTCTTTCCATCTTTCAAATGGGAGTCACTGACCCGATCTAAAAAAACAAATGCTTTGTAAAGATACAAATGTATTGTTAGTGCTACATTTTATTGCTCATAATTCAATTTAAAGGAAAACTATCCCCCCAAACAATGTATTTATAAACAGATATTGCATAAAACAACTCATATGTAAAACCCTGCTTCATGTAAATAAACCATTTTCACAATAATATACTTTTTTAGTAGCATGTGCCATTGGATAATCATTAATACCAAACAAACTATAAAGTTAGGCCATAAGAGCCAATTAACAGACAGAGTTGTGTTTAAATATTTCTGGTCAGGTGATCTCTGAGGCAGCACACAGACCATCACAAAATGGTGGTTAGAGGCAAGAGATGTAAAAGGGCAATATTTACTTAAATATATATACCAGTTTGATAAGATTCTTTAATATGCTACTTAATTTGATATAAACTATCTGTTGCTCAAGTATTCAATTTGGGGGGTATAGTTTTCCTTTAAGCCCTCTCCTATTCATTCAGTCTCTTATTCAAATCAATGCATGGTTGCTAGGGTAACTTGGCCCATAGCAACCATAAATCATAAGCAACATCTGAGGTGGGTCATCCAGCAATATGTTTAGGAGGTTCATTCATTACCTTCTTCCTAGAATCTGCTTTACTTTAACAATAGTGTTAGTTGCATTTCGAACTCTGCTTTGTTTTGCAGCCAGGCCAACAATCTAGAAAGCAAAAATGATCAAAATCTTTAAACTGTTAAAACTGATTAAAACTAAATAAATGTATAACGTACATGTAATGTAAAGTTGCAAAGTTTGCAACCGGTTCAGTAACTCATAGCATCAGCACAAATAGTTTACTTGTTGTCACTTTAAAAGCTTGCATTTGATTGGTTGTTATGGGTTATTAGAACTGGTGCAAACATTTTGAGGGAAATTTTCAGACTGGCATAGCTGCTGCCACTAGGCACAGGCATGGATAATAGAAAAGAAGAGGATTAGAAGAGATCTTAAGCAAAAAAAAAAAAAACTATCCAGAATTAAAGGTTATCTCCCACAGAGAAAATTTTTAAGAAAATAATTGTACAATACTTGTTTTCTTTTTCTCTGTAATAATAACACAGCATTGTACTTGATGGTAAAAAAAAATCCTACTGGGTTAATTTAATATTAAAATCTTTTAACAGCCTTAAGTAATATTCCATGTTACAGAAAAAATCCAGAAACCCACAGGGCCCAAGCTCCCATACCTAAAACACAACAATAATCTTAACTCACATTCTACTTTTTGTTTGCTTGGATCAGTAAAATATATAAATTTAAACTAAAAAAAAAAAAAATGTACAGTGAATTTCAACATTTTTAGCTCCTTGAGGTTTTGATTTCACTAAATATAAACTCTGATATTTTGCTCTCTGTTATATTTTTTATTCACTAAAGTCACTAAACTCAGTTTAGTTTAGATGTGGCATTATTTTATGTTTTTATGTATTTCATGTCAAAATGATCTTAGGAATCATAAATACTAAGATTTGCTATCTACATAAGTATTACCCTTAAATACTGGCAGGCAAAGGTTCTGACTGCGGAAGCCACTGGTGCAAGTTTCTCCTTGCACCAGTGTCTTTTGTCAGAGTTTGCGCCTTTCAATACAGCCCCCTGTGCTACCCCCATACTTCCTGCTGCGCAAGACAAGGGACAAGGATTCAGCCAAATATAAATCCTGCATAAAAAGGCTGATTCCTGGCTGGGTCCCAAACCGAATCCTAGAAATAATCAAGTTATTCTTCCCTATCTGCCTTGCAGCAATGTCTCTTTATACAGTCAGTTAGGGTCTGACTGTCAGTAAAGATCATAGTTGTTTGCTGATGTACTGATTTTGGAGCTAGACAACTGTATTAATAATATATTAATACATGTTTTTAATGTCAAACAATGTGATTAAATAATTTTGATAAATTACCACTTCTTTTTCCAAATATCCAACAACAGCTGGGGTGACTCTGTCACCAGCATCATTGGCCACCACATCAGCACGTCCGTCCTGAACACAGAGGAAAGAAAAATAACGTAAACACCACGTGTATTGTGATATATGATTATCTGTAAATAAATGCATAGAAGCTGCTTCTGTCAGAGATGGTACTGAAGGCCTGTTCAGCACACAGTTTCTTACCTCTTGCCATTCATCTTAAAGGAACAGTTCAGGGTAAAAATAAAAACTGGGTAAATAGATAAATGTTTCTAATATAGTTAGTTAGCCAAAAATGTAATGTATAAGGGCTGGAGTGACTGGATGTCTAACATAACAGAATACAACACAACTTCCTGCTTTTCAGCTCTGTAACTTTGAGTTAGTCAGTGACTTGAAGGGGGGGCACATGGGACAGAACTGTTCAGTGAGTTTGCAATTGATCCTCAGCATTCAGTTCAGATTCAAAAGTAACCCCTCAATTCACATTACATTTTTGCCTAACTAACTATATTGAAAACATTTTTTATTTTGCACAGCCTATTTACCCAGTTTTTACATTTATACTGAACAATTCCTTTAACCCTTCCTCTTCAAAACATCGTTCTTATTCCTTCCAACCTCAATTAAATTATTTTCCCTTCATCCCCTTCCCTTTCTTTAAATTATTGTTCTAGCCATTACATTTCCGTCCTTCCTTCTCAGTACTCTATTTTACAGACATGCCCTTTTTATCAATACTTCAGTATAGTCCCACAAATTATGGGCAATATGGCATGAGACCTTGAAAATGAACACAGAGGTAAGAAATGCCACATAATGTGCATTATATGACATGCACCTGGCAGCACTTCTGTTTCTACAAAGCAATGCTTAAAGGAGGAGTCTACCCATAATGCCCTAAACTCCTGCCACCCATAGGCCCCCTCCCCCCCGGGCAAATGTCCCTAAGTTGCTACTTACCCCCTCAGTGCAGGTCCTGATCATGGAGTTTGCAGGTGCCATCTTCTCTCATGCAGTCTTCTTTCAGGATCCATCAGCGTTTGGTGGCGATGTGCAGTAGGAGCATTTACCAGTTCAGCTCTACTGCGCATGTGCCAAAAGTCACTTTGTGACTTTCGGCGCATGCGCAGTAGAGCTGGACCGGTAAATGCTCCTACTGCGCATGCCCCGCCAAGCGACTTAGAATCCAGGAAGAAGACAGCTGGGGAGAAGATGGCGCCTGCAAACTCCATGGTCAGGACCTGGGCTATGGTGGGAGGGGTTTAGCGCATTATGGGTTGATTTCTCTTTTTAGTTCAATGAAAGCAAAATTGTGATGAGATAAAGTTGGTTCATTTGCACTAGAGCAGTGATCCCCAAGTAGCAACATATTGCTACCAGTGGCCTCAAAGCATGCGTTTATTTTTTTAATTCCTGGCTTGGAGGCAAGATTTGGTTGCATAAAAAGGTAGTGTACTGCCAAACATCAGCCCACATAGGGGCATCCAAATACCCAAACACAGTTCTTATTTAGCATCCCCAGGGGCTTTCATGTGTGTGTGTTGCTCTCCAACTATTTTATTTATATTTGAATATGGTTTCTGGGTAAAAAAAAAGGTTGGGGATCAAGCACTAGTGCAAACGAGTCCATTGTAAGCCCCACTGGCTGTTAACAGCTTAGGGAAAAAGTAGGGACGCAGCTTTCCAGGGCTTGGCCCCATAACAAGTCATACTTTAAGCATGGAATTCTCTAAAACTTACATTTATAAATTGCACGAGACAAAGGCAAAACATGACAAAGAGAACAACAATGAAACTTATGTCAAGTCAACAGAAGAATAATACCTACTCAAGTGACAAGTATAAAATAAAGGGTAGACTGTATGAGCAGGACCTAACAGTGAGTGTTATATGAATGTGACTGACGCTGCCTCTTGTTGCAATACACTGTACAAACACAGGCAGGAAGCTGCTCAATGACTTATTCTACACAGATGCTCATAAAAATGTCAGGCAACAAAGCTGCCTAAATGAATGAAACAAAATATAAGAAGAATCACTCAGTCAGGGAAAAAAATGACATATTTTGGAAAAATAAATCCGGTGTACCACGCCTAGAATCGTACACACAGTCATGCACCATATCTATCCGTATAGTCAGTGTAAATAAGAACGAGTTTAACCCCTTGCACGCTCCACTACTATTTACCTTATACACTGCCACACACGCACACGTGCAACCCAAATGCACACCGATAGCCGCCATCGAGGAATCTGGCAGAAAAAAAACCCCACAATCCACCAATCAGAGGAACCTCATCAGTTGAAGATACATTCAATCTTCATCTCCCTCTATCGGCTCGGAGTACTTTCTCTCTCACAAGTCACAGCCCGGAAGCAGTCACTCGTACAATGCGCTCCCGGAATTGCTACTGCGTATTACAGGGGTGTCCGGCTGGGGATGGAGTTCAATGCGGCTGCGGCCCCAGCTTACTTTGTGGATTTTTTTCCTCCCGCTCCCTTGGAGATTTTCTTCTGTGCAGCAGAGTTTTCTTTAGCTCCTTCCCTTGCTGCTTGCTCCCCCTTCCCTTGTCACAGTGCTGCCGGATCACATTACTTCTGCTGTGACGGAGAGAGAGCAGCAGCTAGGGAGCATCTGATTGGCCAGCAGCACGGATTTCAGCGCAGGAGAAAAGGAAGCAAGGAAGGACCTATCTATCAGAGTAGCATTGCAGTCTGCAGCCTTGTACTTGCCACTGTGCCATCTGTTTGTGAGTTCTTGGGGGGTATTTATACATGTACTTGCCCCTGTGCCATCTGTTTCTGGGCTCTGGGGGGTATTTATACATGTACTTGCCATTGTGCCATCTGTTTCTGGGCTCTGGGGGGTATTTATACATGTACTTGCCCCAGTGCCATCAGTTTGTGAGCTCTGGGGGTATTTATGCATGTACTTTTCCCCTGTGCCATCTGTTTGTGGGCTCTGGGGCTATTTATATATGTACTTGCCCCCCTGTGCCATCTGTTTGTGAGTTCTGTGGGTATTTGTACATGTACTTGCCCCCCTGTGCCATCTGTTAGTGAGCTCTGGGGGTATTTATACATGTACTTGCTACTGTGCCATCTATATGTGAGCTCTGGGGGTATTTATACATATACTTGCCACTGTGCTATCTGTTTGTGAGTTATGGGGGTTCTAGCCACTGTGCTATCTGTTAGAGCTCACAAAAAGATGCACAGCAGCACGTCCATGTATAATTTCCCCCAGAGCTCAAACAGATGGCACAGTGACTAGAACCATAGTAAAGTCCAATTAGTACTCGCACACCCTAGCCTTACCAAAGATAGTCCTGGTGCACAGTGAGATGGGTAAACGGCAACCTCACAATCCAATAGCAACAAGAACTCGCTGGCACACAGATGATCCAAGCAGGTTATACCTTGCTAAGTCTTTATTGCAGCATGCAACGTTTCGGGGTTGCCCCCTTTATCAAGCATGCTTGATAAAGGGGGCAACCCCGAAACGTTGCATGCTGCAATAAAGACTTAGCAAGGTATAACCTGCTTGGATCATCTGTGTGCCAGCGAGTTCTTGTTGCTACAGTGACTAGAACCCCCATAACTCACAAACAGATAGCACAGTGGCAAGTATATGTATAAATACCCCCAGAGCTCACATATAGATGGCACAGTAGCAAGTACATGTATAAATACCCCCAGAGCTCACTAACAGATGGCACAGGGGGGGCAAGTACATGTACAAATACCCCCAGAGCCCACAAACAGATGGCACAGGGGCACGTACATGTATAAATACCCCCCCAGAAACAGATGGCACAGAGGCAAGTACATGTATAAATACCCCCAGAACTCAAACAGATGGCACAGTGGCAAGTACAAGGCTGCAGACTGCAATGCTACTCTGATAGATAGGTCCTTCCTTGCTTCCTTTTCTCTTGCGCTGAAATCTATGCTGCTGGCCAATCAGATGCTCCCTAGCTGCTGCTCGTGCTCTCTCTTCCCGTCACAGCAGAAGTAATATGATCCGGTAGCACTGTGACAAGGGAGGGGGAGCGAGCAGCAAGGGAAGGAGCTAAATAAAACTCTGCCGCATGGAAGAAAATCTCCAAGGGAGCGGGAGGAAAAAATCCACAAAGTAAGCTGGGGCCGCATTGAACTACATCTAGGGTTGCCATCTTTTGTTGGAAAAAATACCGGCCTTCCTATATATTTATCTTTTTTTCCTATTAATAACATTGGGATCAACCATCAAGAATACCGGCCAGGCCGGTAAAATACCGGCCAGGTGGCAACCCTAACTACATCCCGCGGGCCGTGAGTTGGACACCCCTGACTTATGTATTTAACAGTGACAGCCCAAAACAGTGCCACAGACAGGCAGATGTGTAGGTCCTACATTCTATGGATCAACTCCCATGTGGTCCCTGGGGTTGCCACCTTTTCTGGAAAAAAATACCGGCCTTCTTATATATTTATCTTTTTTCCCTATTAATAACATTTGGATCAACCATCATTTTACCTGCCACATGGCAACCCTAGTGGTCCTCCTGAAGTCGCTAAAGGCCCCCATACATGGACCAATAAAATCTGCCGACAGACTGAGTCGTCAGCTTATTGGCCTGTGTTTGGGGCCCTCCGATGGTCTTCGCCAATTGATATCTGGCTGAAAGTCGGCCAAATGTCGGTCGGGCAGGGTTCAAAATCCCATTGGATTTCAGCTGCATCTGTTCTTTGATGCAGTCCCAGAATCCAACCACAAGTATTGCCTACATAATGATCCTATCGTTGGACCCTAGGGCCCACAATCGGATCAGGGCAATACCACCCACCTCGATGTGGGCATATCGGGGAATCGCCAAATAAGTGGATTTCCTTGTGTATGGCCCCCTTAACTCAGAGTTTGAGAGCTGCTAAGCAAGAAGTTTTGTTCTGTTATGTTATACATCCAGGAAAGGAAGGAAAACTATACCCCTCAAGCAATTTACATCTCTATAAAAAGATATTGCATAAAACAGCTCATATGTAAAACCCTGCTTCATGTAAATAAACCATTTTCATAATAATATACTTTTTTAGTAATAAGTGCCATTGGGTCATCCTAAATAGAAAATTGCCATTTAAAAAAATAAGGACAGCCTCCTGGCATCATACGATTCACGGTGCACACAAACATACCAAACAAACTATACTTGTTAGGTCACATGAGCCAATTAACAGACAGAGTTGTGTCTTTTGCTTCCACACTTCTTCCTGTTACAAATAGAGTTGTAGTATTTCTGGTCAGGTGATCATGAAATGGTGGTTGAAGGTAAGAGATGAAAAAGGGCAATATTTACTTAACTATATATCCCAGTTTGATAAGATTCTTTAATATGCAACTAATGTTGCTCAAGTATTCGTTTTGGGGGTATAGTTTTTCTTTGCTTATAATTGAGTAAACTTGTGCTATTTATATAAGGATCTATTTACTGAATCATATGAGCTACAGGAACTTTTCAGCAGTGGCATGACTAGATATGGGCTCCTCAACAAGCAGAGTATGGCAATGGAGACTTAAGGTGGCCATACCCGGGCCGATAAAAGCTGCCGACAGACCAAATCGGCAGCTTATCGGCCCAATCGATATCTGGCCGAAAGTCGGGCAGATGTCGATCGGGCGGGACTAAAAATCACGTCGGATCGCGGCCGCATCTGTTAGTTGATGCGGTCCCACGATCCGACCATCCATATGGCCCCAGTTATGATCTGATCGTTGGGCCCTAGGGCCCACGATCAGATCGGCCCGATATCTCAGTGTATGGCCACCTTAAGAGCTAAAAAGAGATGCTATATAAGCATATGAGAAGCATACTATACTATTGGCTCAGGTACAGCAAGGACAAGGATGCAGAAACAAAAGCAGCATAAAACTTGGCGAGTTTTAGATTTTCCATGCTTGGATAAATGTGATGTTTATTAACCAGACTATTTCTATTCTATTTCAGGTCTTACTTTAATTTTAGGATTCCTGTTCTGTCTGTAGGATCAGGTGGCTGTTCCACCTTACTTTTTGCTATGGTTATTTAATTTTTCATGGCCTCTGTTTGTCAATATGACCTAAGGGTTTATGTCACCCTGTTCCAGCTATTAGAAAACGGATAGAAAGAGGAGCTCTACATCATTTTCCCTGGTTCTGGCAATGTGAACCAGTCCATGTGATTTATGTTCTTGCTGCTAGACCATGTATGTAGGACCTTTAAACTCATGTGTTACACTAGGAAAAAAAAGGCCCATGTCCCCTGCTTTACCTTCTCTTTTATGGAATATAGTCCTTAGGGGGCTGTTCACTTAATTATAAGAAAACTGCCAGGAAATATGTGATCAGCAAGACATATTTTGTCTTTTGACTTGGCCTTTAAAGGAGAATACAATCTGTAATAATCTGTACAATCTGTAATAACCCCACCCCCCTCCGCTGGGTAGTACCTGTTGCCTCTTATCCTGCCTAACCCGACCTGCCTAACCCGACCGACCCCCCCCCCCGGCCCCTAACTAGTTACTTACCCCTCGGCCCAGATTCACGGGCGCCATCTTCTTTCTTCAGTCTTTTTCATAAGTAGACCTACGTTTTCGGCGCATGCGCAGTTGGAGGAAATGTCCGGTCCCAAACCGCTTCACATGCTCAAAAAGTCCCAAAAAGGTAAGAAGATGGCGCCCATGAACTCCCGTGGCCTGAATCTGTGCCAAGCGGTAAGTAACATTTGCCTGTGTGTGTGTGGGGGGGGGGCAGGTAGGCTGGGGGGGTGGGAGAAGGGAGTGGGGGGGTCTACCCAGGGGAAGGGTTTTTTTTTTCATTACAGATTGAATTCTCCTTTAATAATAATAATAATGTATTTTTATTGTAAGGTAGAGCTGGCTTCCCCAACCTCCTCTGGCATATAATCATTGTTTTGCTTTCGGGCTCCCTTTAGCAGCTTAGTCACTTTTCTCTATTTAAATCAGTGGTCCTCAAACTTGGCCCTCCAGCTGTTAAAGAACTACAAGTCCCACAATGCAATGATGGAGTCTGACAGCCACAGTCAGGCAAATGCATTGTGGGACTTGTAGTTTCTTAACAGCTGGAGGGCCAAGTTTGAGGACCACTGATTTAAATAATGGCTCAATTCATCAAAAATAAGAAAGGGAATATAAAGCAATTAAGAGCAAGTAAAAAAAAAAAAAAGACTAAAACCAACCAAAGCACAGATGCAGAAATACCTTCAATTTCAAAAGAAAGCAATAGTGGCATTAGTTCAAGTGGTTACGGCACCAGCAGTCTGTTTTGATCCAGACCAAGATTTAGAACTAATCACTGAAGAATAAAAAGTGTGGTTCAGCAAGAACAGGCAAAATATGGGTTTTCCAAAGACATGTAATTGCTTCTGTTTCTTGATACATTACATAACTATAAAACATAACAAGATTGGGTTTGGTAGGATTTGCTCTGCAGTCTCAGCTTTACAAATCAATCAAGGATTATGATGTGTTAATAATAATAATAATAATTGGCTGTGTACTATCATTTTTAGTATAACTACAAATCTACTGTCAATATAATGTTTCCATCCTCTGATGTAATGCTGACCTCTGGTACTGCTTACAGTATATTACACTTTGATGCCTGTCCTGCCCTCAATATTATAATGTGTCTGAAATTCAGAGATTATATAATTATGCATTTATGCCTGTGTTTATATTGTATAGAAGTAGTTTTGCTATTTCTGGTGAAGTAGATTGTGTAACCATATGTCTAATCTACAAATTGTTTTTATACGTTAACTTATGCTTATTTATAGTGTCATCCTTCCCCTCAGCACTTTACAAAGAAAGGGATACAAATACAATTTTAATATTTTAACAAACATTTAACCAGAATTGTATTAATATTGAATAATGTTAGTGGGCGATAGGGGAGGGCCCTTCTCATTAATGCATTATAAGCTCTCTGTTAAAAACTAAACCCCAATACTGCAACATGAGAGTGGGGTGGCATAATTCAGAGGGGGAAACACTGGAGAAGATCACAGAAGAAGATCACATGGGTATCAGAAGATACCTCTACTGAAGACCTAAAATAGTGATAAACTGAAACGATATACCCCCATTGCCAGAAATAACTGATAAAATCAGACAGTATGATGTACAAGGTAAAAATGTGGAATTTGGAAACTCTGAATTACAGAAGGAGAGCTTATTTAACCCTAACTAGTACAGGTGTGCAATCTGTTATACAGAATGCTCGCGATTCGAGTTTTCCATATAATGGATCTTTCTGTAATTTGAATCTTCATGCCTCAAGTCTAAAAAAAAAATCATATAAACAATAAATAAACCCAATAGGCTGATTTTTTATTCCACCAAGGAGTTGTATTAAGTAAAAGGTACTATTTTATTATTACAGAGAAAAAGGGAATAATTGTATACAATGTGAATTATTTGGATAAAATGTAGTCTATCCCATAATTTGGAGTTTTCTGGATAACTGGTCCCATACCAGTACACTAAACAAATCCCAAGTGGTAGTAAAACTTAAAGAACATGGTTAATATACTCCAAAATATCAACCGCAATACATTATTTTACATGTATTTTGTTTTGCAAACATATATTTTTGTTAATAAACCCAAAAGGAGGGGGTCACTGATGTGAAGTACTTGAACCCTGAATTCGGTAGATCGTTTTGAAAATCATTCAAAGTGATCATGAAAAAGAATGAAGGAAGGAAAGTTGATCAATAATGAAAAGTTATCATGAGTAAAAAGCAAATGTTGCATAATATTTGAGATGCCATTTTATGCAGGGAACCATCTGGCACTAAAGGCCCCCATACACGGGATAATAAAAGCTGAAGACTGAACTGGCAGTCCCTGATCGATATCTGGCCGAAAGTCAGCCAGAGGTCAATCATGCAGGGTAAAAAATCCTGTCAGATCTCGGCCGTATCTGTTCGTTGATGCAGTCCCGCAATCTGACCACCCTTATTGCCCACCTCAATGTGTCTCCCTGTGTATGGCCACCTTTAGAGGCTCAAATGATATTGAAACCTAGGGTTGCCACCTTTTCTAGAAAAAAAATACCAGTATTCCTATATATTTATCTTTTTTCCCTAATAATTACATTGGGAACAGCCATCATTTTTACCGGCCAGGTGGCAACCCTATTGGCACCACAATATCACGGGTATTATATTAAAGTATTCAGATAGCAGAGTATTTAAAGGAGAATGAAGCCACAATTACAAAAACCTCTCATAATGTTAGTAATAGCCCCTCTCCTGAAAAACTGTCTTAAATTTTCTCCCTGTGCCTTTAAGAAGCTCTGTTCACATCCCGAACATGTCTAGAAATCACCAAGTTAGTGGGCAACATATTTAAGAGGTACTACGTCACACCCCCTTCAACTATCCCTAGCCCAATGCATGTGCTCTGTACTGACTGTAAGTAGTGAACCCCCCACTGCGTTTGCAAAATAGTTTCCCCTGTGGTTCCCCCACTGACTCCCTTCGTTAAATAACTTTCACCCTCTGCTTACAAGACACAGTTCTGTGAAAAGGCAAGGAAAGGCTTAGGCAGTATACTGTAACTGAGGTCTTGTTATCAGTAAAACATTTATTTACAAGGGGAGCCAGCATGGGGGAGGGATTTACTCATATTCAAAATTAGTATGGTTGTACGGGTATGGAATCTGTTATCCGGAAACCTGTTATTCAGAAAGCTCTGAATTATAGAGAGGCTGCCTCCCATAGAATCCATTTTATCCAAATTAATAACTTTTGTGACTAACACAAAGTATTATTAACTGAATATTCAGTGTCTGTATGCAAATCCCCTTAATATTAGTTAGAATAACAACACCTGCAATAGGAGCCAGCACCAAAGGCCCAGGGAACAAAGAAATACAGTGTGATATTGTTTGGTGTAGGATACATTCAGTAATTCCCACTGAGCACAATAAGAGGTGTCATACACCTAACAATATCACACTATATTTTCAGATACCATTATTTTCAGATACTATTAATCAGAATAAACTGTTTGTTTTTGTCACTTTGGCTAAAATCTTTGCACTGGCTGTTGTAGGTAAGACTCTTAAAAGAAAACTGTTAAATATCCTTAGAAAAAGAACATCTGGATTTGGTAAGAATTACTTTGATGTGCTCTTTGTATTGAACTGCCTGTGTTATGCTGTTGATATTGAGTTGTCTGAATGTATAATAATGCCATGTTATCAAGCGCAAAAGATCAAAGTAATGGTTGTCAATGCCCTGCGCTGTCTGTGCAGTGTGTTCATTTAGTTCAAATACATCTTCTGAACCAAGCAACGAAAGCACATGATACTCCAACAAATGGCCTGCATATTTATGCTTAAAACTGCCATCTTTAAGCATAAGGTTGAGTCTTTTTTCAGCCATAAGAATAACTCTGATGATGCCATTTGATGGTACAAAATAAGATCTACAGTCCTTGATCTTCAGCAAATGATAAGCATTTCTAAAGTCTTGTGGCATGCGTTCAGTCACAAGAGCAATCCTGCACTGGTTACAGGTAAGCTGATTGAAAGCTTTCCTAACAATCCAGCCTGCAATATACATTCCTGAATTTTCAACCATCTCATCCAGTACATTTGATGAATACACATGGTCTGGTAGCATGACACGATCCTCCAGAAAAGCAGACGCTGGATGCTCATAGCTGCAGGGTATAGGGTCCACAATTGAAACAGGACAGCACAGTTCATTCTTCAGTGCCCAGCTGGACTCAAATTTGTTCATCAAAGCACACCAAGACTGTAGGTGATCGATAGCATATTTTATTTGGGTAGCTGTGGGTTTTTTATGCCACTCACCTAGCACAACATACAAACAAAAAGAATAGTAAGTTATTTTGGCAAGGCAATGTAATTAAAAGTGGACAATTATATATAAATACTATCATTTGGTTGGTATCTTAGTGATATTGCAGTGCATAGCGTCGTCCATCTCCACATATACAAATCTAAATAATACTAATGTGTTTTTATACTAATAATAGTTATCTACAAGATATCTACAAAAACCAACCATGAAGAGTTTCAATGTTTTCTCTGTTTGGCTCAATAACAAAAACACAGAGATTTTTCCTGATTAAAACCATAGGCACAAGTCCTATTTATTGAACTCATGTTAAGAAAGGAGTATACTGCCCTTTTAAGTAAACCAAAGGTTTGGCAGACAAGATCATTCCTAACAAAAGTTAAAAAATTTAACAGTGAAGCCCCAAAACCATTTCTTTTTTTATCAAAGCCAATCTGGATTCTCAGCTCTGAAAAGTATGGCACAGATCTTAGGCACAGGGTGGGGGTAAGAGGGAATGGAGAAGAGTAGCAGGTAAATTAATTTCAAGTTGGAAACAAGTTTTAGGATGAGCATAGCAGAAGAGCAATACAACCTTTTTTATTTAAGAAAAACCTGGAAAACGGTTTATAACATACCTGCATTTCTGACGGAGTTGAAAACCTTCTTTATGTGATCTGTGCTGAATATGTTTGTCAAAATATACTTCTGCTTATGTAGCAAGTCCACTAGCAGCGCCTGGAGTGAGGTGATATTGACAAGAAGCCCGAGGATATAACGTTTCCTAAAATAAAGTTTTAAAAAATAATTACAGTTACAAAATTTAGTTTTCATGCATATTATGTAAGTAAGTTGCAAAATCTATAATTCAATAAATATTCAGATTTTTCACATAATTGTTAATGGTTTTAAATTGCAAATGAATGAGTACAGTTCTGTATTGTTCAGCTTTTGGATATTATGTGTCTGATAGAAATAACCTATTTTATAGAATTATGGAATTTGCTGGTGCTTTCCAAATTAATATTAGTAATAATGAGATGTTATTTGATTTAGATTTAATGTATGTATTTAATACATACAATACATGTACATAAAATACAGGATAAAACCTTGTAGGATGCATACTAGCAACATATAGCGATTCTGTTTAACCACTCCGGATATTATTATTATTATTAATAATAATAATGATTGCTGTTCATATCAATAAGCAGCTGGAACATTTTGTCACCCAAAATGCCTAGGTAGCAAAACCCCAAAATGGATAAGGGGCAGATTTATCAATCTCTGCTGGAACATGTTCAGGCAAGCAATTGCTATTAATTGAAATAGAGCAAAACAGTATAATCTGCACTCGGTAAATTGACTTAATGGAAAAATAAATTTATATAAATAAAGTCATCCAGTTCATTAATTAATTAAACATTTGTTTACAATCATTTCCTTTTAGTATCTGAAAAAATAATTTAAACCTCACACATTTATTCAGGCATTAATTCATTATAAAGTGCATGAATTAATAGCACAATCTATCAGCAAATAGTAAATTCATTATTGTAACATTTCTAACTTAATTACACCTGTTAAAAAAATTTGATATGCATATTGCTATAAAAAGGAACAAGCTCTTGGCAACACGACTGCTGTCAGAGACATCGACTATGTTAGCGTACTTCATCTACAGTTGCTAATAAAGAATCCCAAGTGTAGATGAAAAGAAATTTGTTCAAATCAATTTTAGGCGAGTTGCTCTCAAATGCATAGTCTAACCATAACCAGTTAGAGACAATTGTAGAAAATGTATTCCCAAATGTGCTTTTTTTTTTTTTTAACAAAGACGAAAGCTCCAAACACTTAGGGGCAGATTTACAAAATTCACGTGAATAATTCAAAGTTCGATCGAATTTAATTTAAATTCGAATCTTTGAATATGCAAATTAGGCAAATTTGAACATCGAATATTCGAATTCGAATAACATTTTATTTGAATATTCGATGGTTGAATACTTCCCCTTTAAATTTTTATTCGACCACCTACTTCACCAGGATCAAGCTACTGAATTGGGAATCATCCGTTTAGATCGAATAAAAAAAATTGATTGATTCGAATATTCAATCGAATTTTTTATATTCGATCGTTCGTTCGTTCGATCGATGGAATTGCGGTAAAATCCTTCGAATTCGATAGTTGAATTCGAAGAATTTTACTTCCCCACTATTCCGATGGTCGAATTTCAAATTTTTTTTTTAATTCGAAATTCGACCATAAGTAAATCTGCCCCTTAATGTAATACGCTTGCTGCTAGATTTGGTATAATAGCAGGGAAGCACAATCCTCAATACATTACCGCCACTTCGCCATAATGGATACTGTGATACACCAAAATCACATTGGGTCCTTTGCTCTTGTCTCCGGGTACGGTCTTTATCCAAACGATACTTCCCAAAACGTTCAGGATACTCATCAAATATGGGAGTTCTATAAAGCTAGTTATCCAAGTACGCTCCAGCAGTCTATATTAGAAACCAGACTCGTGTCTGTCAATGGCCAGACGCCGCCTATTAAAACTGAGTGGGTTGCTATTAAAACTGAGTGGGTTGCTATTAAAACTGAGTGGGTTATGAAAAAAACACACCAGGTTTGATGTGGCAAGCATTATCATTTTGACAATACCTGCTTCTGGAAATAAAAATCTGTTGGTTTTCTAAATCAGATTCTGCAGCAACGTGGTACAATTGACAACAGGAAAGGCACATGAGTGGTGTCAAAATCTGCCCTAAACCTTTCAAGCACATATTTAAAGACCAATGGTGTCCTATAGGTGCAACAGCTTTTTAAATAACTGGGTTCATCAAACATTTGCAAAATGTATGCTGAAGGGAAGCCGATTTGCTATTACCACTATCAAACTGGTAGTTAACCTACCAAACTCTTTTTCAGTTCAGTTGGGTTGACAAAGAAACCAGTATTGCTTTCTGTTTTTATCTTTTAAATGTTAATGTTGCGGTTTCTCTGTCATCATAGGGGGACACAGGGAAATGGGGTTAAGCTCCACCCACCAGGAGGCAGGACACTTATTACTAATTTTTTGTGGGCGTGCCTAACCGGCTTAACCCCACACTCTAGCTTCCTATAATCAGTTTTTTAAGTGTCCTGCTACCAGGAGGTTGGACATCCAGCAGCGTGGATACTGCAGTCAACTTGACAGGGGCTTTACTCTGGACCAACAGTCTCTAGTATTAGACCCCACCTGAGGACAGTTCACTTCTAGCTGGTCAGGCTATAACAACCAATAAGCAGATGGCCTGGCCGGGATGAACATGAGGTGAGTAACTGCCGTTTGGCATAACAACTCACCTCACATCTTTGGCTTGGCAGCGTCTCCCCACTTTAAATCGTTATCTAGGCTGGCTTTACCGGTCCAGCCCCGGTCAGCGGCATTGTTCACAAGGGCGGGGGAGAGCTGCCAGAACAGCGCAGGTCACATTTCTTTGCCTGCACTAAATGCCAAAACAAGCTGCCCGGTGGACAGGGGGAGCCACTTTGCAGATCTTGCTCAGGGGGGCAGGGGCCAGTTCCCACTTCAGGCAGTGCCACCAGCCCAACTACAGAGCCAGAGACCCTGCTATGGAGGGCACTTCTGAGGGTCAAGATCCCAGTAGAGGTAATGATACACCAGCACCTACGTGGGCCATTCAGTTAACTCAGTCCCTGGCTTCACTTCAAGGCCTCCCCACCATTGCTGACAACTTGGGGAGAGTATTGGCCAGACTCGACCAAAAAACTAGAAGTAAACGCAAACGGTCAGATGAATCCAGAACTGGTACTGTTTTTCACACCTTTTCTGACGAATCTTCGGCTGAACAGGCATCCTCTCAATCTGAGGGTAAATTACCTCCATCTGAACTATCGTCGGGTGAGGAGGATGGAGCGTTAGAAGAACGCAGAGATCGTGATACCCAGCATGAAGTGGAGGGTATTATTAAAGGTGTACTGGAAGTGTTAAATATCTCTCAAACACCTAAGTCGCAGGGGGATGCGGAGTTATTCAAGAGGAAGCATAAAGCCGAGGTCTGTTTCCCCTCTCACGAGCATCTTCTCAGCATAATACAAGAAGAGTGGAGCTCACCGGAACGAACATTTCAGGCTACTAGGAAATTTTCCAAAGCATATCCCTTTCCTAAGGAACTGGTAGACAAATGGTCTATTCCTCCAGAAGTGGATGCACCAGTCTCAAGACTAGCCAAATCCACTACCTTACCGGTCACTGATGCAGCGGCCTTCAAAGATCAGTCTGACAGGAGGTTAGAGGGATTTCTAAGATCAATTTTCTCTTCATCTGGTTCAGCCTTACGCCCATGCCTGGCCTCGGCCTGGGTGGCCAGAGCAATACAAGCTTGGCCAGAATCTCTTGTCAAGGACATTAAAGATGCTGTTCCCAGGGCTGATCTTCAGACCTCGGCACAAGCGATAGCTGAAGCATCAGCGTATTTGTGCGACACTGCACTAGACACGTCGCAGATCACGGGTCGCACTTCAGCTCTGTCTGCCGCAGCACTCAGAACTCTGTGGCTAAAGAATTGGTCAGCAGATCTTAGTTCAAAAAAGTCATTAACATCCATTCCATTCAAGGGACAACGATTGTTCGGAGAAGAACTTGAAAAGATTATTTCTCAATCCACTGGAGGAAAAAGCACATTTCTCACACAGGCCAAGAGTAGAACTACTACATCAACCAGGCGTGGTAAATTTTGTGGCTCAAGTCGACGTTTCACATGGGGCAATAGTTTGCCACAGCGATTGCGCTTTCGGCCAAAACAAACGACAAGAACCACACACACTGGAAGTCCAACCGGCCTAATAACAAGCCCTCAACGGACAAGTCTACGTCAGCCTGACGGGCCACCCCCTCCGGAGTCGGGGGAACTTATTGGGGGTGGGTTGCTCCGATTCCGGGAGGTTTAGAACAAACACTCGTCAGATTTGTGGGTAAACGAGGTTACCATGTAGACTTTTCAGCCAGTCCGCCCCCAAGATTCATCATGTCCAGGATACCGGCAGACGTCCACAAAGCAACTGCCTTCCTGAGTTGCATCACCAGCCTAGAACAAACTGGAGTAATTGTACCAGTCCCACATTCGGAGAGGTTCTCGGGGTTCTATTCCAACATCTTCGTGGTACCAAAGAAAAACGGCTCATTCAGAACTGTTTTGGACCTCAAACAGCTAAACAAGTTTGTCAAGTCTGTTCGATTCAAAATGGAGACATTACGATCAGTGAAACGAGGGATGGATCAAGACCAATTAATGATGTACATCAATATCAAGGATGCGTACCTCCACGTACCGATTTGGCCTCCGCATCATCGTTTCCTTCGGTTCGCATTTGCGAACCACCATTACCAATTTGTGGTCTGTCTTCGGCACCCAGAGTTTTAATTAAACTAATGGCAGTATCAGCGGCAGCCCCACGACTGCAGGGAGTGTCAGTCACTCCCTAGCTGGACGACCTCCTTCTGAAAGCCAGATCAGAGGAAAAGGCCAGGAAGGATCGGGACCTGGCAATCGAGATGTTACAGAGTTTCAGCTGGACCATAAACTGGTCCAAGTCCAGTTTGCAGCCAAATCACAAAATTACATTTCTGGGCCTCGAATTCAACACCATCACTCAGATGGTGCATCTCCCCAGCGAAAAATAGGCCAAGATAAAGAATCAAGTCCACCGGCTCCTCCGGGATCGGAGGCCAACGGTACATCGGGGAATGCAATTTCTGGGTCTGATGGTTTCGGCAATAGAGGCTGTCCCATTTGCACAAATTCACCTTCGGCCTCTACAAGTGAACATTCTAACATCGTGGAAAGGAGGAGCTCTGAATCGCAAACTTATTCTATCACAGGCGACGAGGATAGCCCTCAAGTGGTGGTTACGGCCAGCCAATCTATCCAAAGGTCAATCCTGGGCAACAATGGATTGGAAGGTAATTTCCACGAATGCCAGTCTGAAGGGCTGGGGCGCAACATGGGACAACCTCTCTGCACAGGGTCATTGGTCTTCAGAGGAGTCCAAACTACCTATAAACATTTTGGAGCTGAGAGCGATAAGACTTGCCTTAGCCGAATGGTCACATCTACTACAAGAAAAAACAATCCGAGTTCAAAGTGACAATGCTACCGCAGTGGCGTACATAAATTGCCAAGGAGGCACTCGCAGCAAGGCTGCGCTGAAAGAAGCATAACAAATTCTCTGTTAGGCAGAAGTCAATAGAGCAAAGCTATCAGCCATTCACATTCCAGGAGTATTAACACCAAGGCAGATTATCTGAGCAGAAATCGCCTGGACCCGGGAGTATGGGAACTTCACCCGGACATGTTCTCGGAACTAGTAAACCAATGGGGACAGCCACAGATCGATCTAATGGCATCCAGAGACAATGCAAAAGTTCCTCAATTCTTTGCTCATACCGAGAAAGGTTGGCAGCAGGAGTAGATGCCATGACACAGCTGAAAATTCAGCCTAGCATACATATTCCCACCACTTCCCATGCTGCCACGAGTTCTCAAGAAGATCAGACAGTCCTGCATGAAAGTAATAGTAGTGGGCCCCATACTGACCTCGAAGAACATAGTTTTGCGACCTTCACGAGATGTCAATAGCACAACCTTTACGCCTTCAGTGCAGGCCAGACCTTCTGTTACAAGGTCCCATCGCACATCACAACCCAGGTCTGTTCGCCTTAACGGGGTGGCTGTTGAAACAAGGACTAGCGGACAAAGTTATTCCAACAATATTAAAAGCCCGCAAGCCTACATTCTCAAAACCCTACCACCTAGTTTGGCAGTCTTATCGAAATTGGTGTGAAGATTCCAATCTATCTTTCCAAGAACTCAACATTCCAAGGATTCTGTCATTCCTACAAAGAGGTCTCCAGTTGGGTCTGAAGCTCAGCTCTCTGAAGGTGCAAGTTTCAGCTCCCTCGGTTCTATTCCAGTCTCGTCTAGCTTGAACGACACAGTACGTACATTCCTGCAGGGAGTAGCGCATTTGGCGCCTCCTTATCACCCCCCAGTTCCAGGCTGGGATTTAAATGTCGTTCTCGAAGCCCTACTCGATCCACCGTTCGAACCATTGGGATCTATTTCAGATACGTGGCTCACCTGGAAAGTAGTGTTCCTAGTGGCGATCAGCAGACCCTTCCTTTCTGTTAATCCACAAAGATAAGGCAGTTCTACGCACAATTCCATCCTTCCTTCCCAAGGTGGTATCCTCCTTCCACATCAATCAAGAGATTATTGTTCCTTCTTTCTGTCCTGACCCGAAGAATGATAAAGAACGACTACACAACTTAGATGTAGTTAGAGCATTACGGTGGTACCTTGACAAGACACGATCATTTAGTCAATCTCAATCTCTATTTGTGATACCGACTGGCCCCCAGCGGGGTCATGCTGCATCAAAAGCTACCATTGCAAGATGGATTAAGGAGACCATTCGACAAGCTTATCTGTCTAAAGGAAAGGCCCCTCCTGACGGAATCCGGGCTCACTCTACAAGAGCAATAGGAGCCTCTTGGGCTTGGCGCAACTCTGCTTCAATGGACCAGATCTGCAGAGCGGCTACCTGTTCCTCTGTGCACACATTTACAAAATTCTACAGAGTAGATACCTTTTCTTCAGCTGAAGCATCACTTGGGCACAAGGTGCTTCAATCAGTACTGAAGTAAAGACCAATTTCTACATAACTCCCACCCATGTTCTGGGACTGCTTTGTTAAGTCCCCATCGTCCGTGTCCCCCTATGAGGACAGAGAAAACGAGATTTTTTTGTACTCACCGTTAAATCTGTTCTCTGTGATCAATAGGGGGACACAGGGCTTCCCGCCCTAAAGTTATTGTTGACCACTTGGTTGTTACGGGAAGAATTCCATGATTTACCTTCGGCATGTTTTGACATTTTGATTACTTTAATTGTTCCAGTTACAGTACTCTTTGTGACAAACTGATTGTAGGAAGCTAGAGTGTGGGGTTAAGCCGGTTAGGCACGCCCACAAAAATTAGTAA
>CM044435.1:73426659-73497355 GCA_024363595.1 Xenopus borealis | reverse complement strand
TATAGGAAGCTAGAGTGTGGGGTTAAGCCGGTTAGGCACGCCCACAAAAAATTAGTAATACGTGTCCTGCCTCCTGGAGGGTGGAGCTTAACCCTATCGTCCCTGTGTCCCCCTATTGATCACAGAGAAACAGATTTAACGGTGAGTACAAAAAAAATCTCGTTTTCTGGTGTTTCCAGTCTGGCAGCCGATTACTCCACATGCAGACGCTGAACTGGTACAATTTGCTACATTAGTTGATTCATTTCTTTGTGACATTGTAAATACTGTAGCAATTATAACAGTTGCTTTTTTTAAGTTATTCTTTAAAACAAACAGTTAAATAAAACTGGCATTTAAAGGGGAAGTAAAGTAAAAAAATAATACTGCATATATATCTTCTCAATTATAAAAGAACTATCTTTGCAATATACTTCAGGGCCGGACCAGTGTGAAACAATCAGCTACTTTGCATTCTGAAGGGCACGGAAGAAGCATGGGGGATTCTCTCTCTAACTAAGTTGGCCTCAAAGATAAATGAACACATAGATAACAACCCTGCTCTGCTTCCCTGCCTTTAGAATGCAGAGTATTTGATTGTTTCACACTACTGCAACTATGTACATAACTTTCAAAGGATTTCTGCATGAAACTGAGAGACAGAGGAAACCAACCAAGAAGAATGTTTATTTTATAAAAACGGCACTGAATTTCTAAATAAGTATATTGCAAAGATGCTTCTTTTAAGAGGGGAAAGAGGTATTTGCAATATTATTTTTTTACTTTATAGCCCCTTTAAAGGAAAAGTAAATGTTTTTCTTTATCTTTCTGTAAATTTGCTCTAAACAGCCCCCCAGATTAATGTACCTTAGTCCCTGCTGCAAGTCTGCTCTGGTTTCTGTGTTATCAGCAGCTTGTTTCCCCTTCTTCCTGGTGCAGAGTGAAGCCCAGCCCCTTAGTTTACTGAGCAGTCCATTTGCTGCTGTTCCACAATAGAGAGGAAGAGGGAGCCAGTGTTTCATTAGTAAGCTAGTTTCCCCAAGCAAAAGCTGCTACACACACTGCTCTCTGCTATGTCATAGTATGCAAATGATCTCCTGGACTAGTCCAAGATATAAGGTCAGCTCAGTAAACTAAGGGGCTGGGCTTCACTCTGCACCAGGAAGAAGGGGAAACAAGCTGCTGATAACACAGAAACCAGAGCAGACTTGCAGCAGGGACTAAGGTACATTAATTTGAGGGGCTGTTTAGAGCAAATTTAGAGATAGAAAAAAAAAACGTTTACTTGTTCTTTAACAATTCATGCTTGTCTTTACAGCAAGTCGGTTAAATACAAAAAAGGCGAAGGGAAATCGTGAAATGCAGACACATCATCTCATGCAAATGGCAAAGATAGACAGTTTTGTAGACAATTCCATCTATAGAGATCTATAAAGACACTTGCTATAAAGAAACCAAGGGATCGTTCAGTGGTATATTGGAAGCACCATAAGATTGTTGCTAAAGCTCTCCCACACTTCAAAGAATGTTTTGTATGTTTTTCTTTTTGTCGTGAGGCTTCCAGCCATTCCATGTGGAACTTGAATAGCAAATTATCAGTGTTGGCAAACAGTACCTCATAAAATAATTTTCTGGGTTAAGGAAGCAATGACTTAACATAAAGATAAAAAATTCTCATATAGCTCAGCAATACTTGTTTGGAAAGACTACCAAGTTAAAAATCTAGTGGGGTTATGTAGTAAGACAATAAGTTTTCCCAGGAGTAGTAACCCATATCAATCAATCAGCAGGCAGCATTTACTGGTCACCTGTTGAAAAGCAAAGACCTTATTGAAAGGAGTATAAATTACCTTTACCTTTCACCTTGATGAACAAAAGTATTGTCACATGTTGCTAGTTTTAATAAGTATTCTTCTGTCTCCTGCAAGACACTCATTTTTTGTAGCAGATTACTGTGATTAATGGGTCCTTTCTCACCCTGTACCCATGGGTTTCTGCTACTTAAAAGGCTGAATAATCGATCTAACATCTAAAAGAAAAAACAATAGTAAAGCCTTAGGTTAAAAGGGGATGTCTGGCAATATGTGTGTTGGTTCATCTAATATAAATATATAATATCCTCTAACGATATTTTCTGTAATTTAAACAAGGAGATCTGATCTTTAGGCATGGTCACTGCAGAACCATCCTACAATAGACTACTCTGCAATGACAAAAATGCCCTCCTAGTAGAGGACCAGAGCAACTGTGGATAACAAAACTAGTGGTTTGATTCTTAAAATTGAAAAAAAGAAATCTCCTTTAATAAAAATGACATTCTTGAGAACATAGAAGTACAGTGTTGCCATTACTTCCTTAAAGATTGGAGAAAACCAGTGGATTGTGTATCTATATATTCAGTGAGTTGAGACAAAGTGTTGTACTTAACCACCATCATTACCCAGACCTAAATCTATCTGGTCAGCGACATATGAAATATGCAACATGATTTCTTACAAGATTAATGTTGTGTCTTGGTTAACAATAGAACATCAATGTCATAATCATAGCTTATACTATACTTTAGAAGAACCATAAAATTGGGCAAGAACTTACCTTTATAAAAGATACAGTAGCAGAGGATCCCTTAAACTTTTTGAGATTTAAAGCCTGCAGCATATTTAAGGACTTTGCAACACTGTCATCTATCTTGTTCACCATTAACTTAATCTTCATCAATTGAGGTTCTGCATCTACAGAGTACTGATCAATACCAGTGTGCTTTAATGACATTTTGTCCAAGCTTAATATATCTGTGATATGTTGCCAAATAATTGGTCCTTCAGGACTTAAGATAGTTCCAGCCTCCTCCAGCATAGCAGATACCATCTGCTGCTCCTTCTTCACATCAAACATAATATAATGTTTGTACTGACTATCTGGCAATGAAAATCTTGTTCTTAGGTTCTTGGGATCATCAAATGAACAGCCAAGTAGAGCACACATTTCTTCATTCCTTTCATGTCTTTCCATTGCGACACATTCAATTTCAAAACCATTGTCAGAAAGTTCATGCATTACACCCAAAAGAAGCTGATGTTGTGCTCCTGCATTTAGATTTTTATTGAAAAAATAAGCAACAAGGGCATTCCAGTGGCTATCCATGCCAACGAGCATAAACATTAAAGTTTCATCGGCCACCTCTTGGTTTATACTTCCATAAGCACCTTTTCCTAAATTCACAAAACCAATCAGTTCATTATTTTTAGAATCATAAGAGACGTGTTGGCAGATGGACACTGTGTCAACTATTAGACATGCTCTTGTATACATATTTGGTTGCTCTTCCCTCTTTTTCAATAATGTTTCAAGAACTGAAGAGTTGATTCCTGCATTATGATCATCTGTTTTCAGCCATCTAATTAAAAAAAATATATGTATATTAATGATGAGATCTTCTTGTGTATGTCTAGAAAAAGAATGCATCAAACTCAACTATCATCCCATAGAAAGCTGGTCAAAGTCCTACTCTCAATCCCACATTGAGAATGTCTGGCACTATTTGAATATTGAGGACACAGCCTACTAAAAAAACCTTGATTATAGATATATATATAGATATATATATATATGGACTCAAATCACTTTAAAATGAGGGGCAAAACTAGTACATAGGGTTGCCACCTTTTCTTGAAAAAAATATTGGCCTTCCTTTATATCTATCTTTCTTTCCTATTAATAACATCGGGATCAACCATCAAAAATACTGGCCAGGTGGCAATCCTACTAGTACACACCTACCCAAGAGATAGATAAAGCTAAAATTTAAAGGCTGTTGTTTTTCCTTCTCAAAGTAACTTAATGGAACGTAGCAGGACATGGGTTTTTACTATTGAGTGCTGTTCTTAGATTTACCAGGCAGCTGTTATCTTGTGTTAGGGAGCTGTTATCTGGTTACCTTCCCATTGT
Organism: Xenopus borealis; assembly: GCA_024363595.1. NCBI lineage: Eukaryota > Metazoa > Chordata > Amphibia > Anura > Pipidae > Xenopus > Xenopus borealis. The sequence goes on along the minus strand of CM044435.1, from coordinate 73,493,428 downwards.
TCTGTTGTTAGGCTGCTGGGGGGGAGGGATGGGGTGATATCACTCCAACTTGAAGTACAGCAATAAAGAGTGATTGAAGGCTATCAGAGCACAAGTCACATGACTGGGGGCAGCTGGGAAATTGAATTTTTTTTTTCCCATGACAGGATCCCTTTAATGTAACTGAATCAGTTTCAGTGGGAGTGTTGTTCTTAGATCTACCAGGGAGTTGTTATCTTGTGTTAGGGAGCTGCTGCGGGGAGGAGGGGTAATATCACTCCAACTTGCAGTACAGCAGTACAGAGTTATTGAAGTTTATCAGAGCACAAGTCACATGACTGGGGCAGTTGGGAAACTGACAATATGTCTAGCCCCATGTCAGATTTCAAGTGTGAATATAAAAAAAATCTGTTTGCTCTTTTGAAAAATGAATTTCATGCAGAATTCTGCTGGAGCAACACTATTAACTGATGCGTTTTGGAAAAAAAACATGTTTTCCCATGACAGTATCTCTTTAATGAATAAATGTAATGTGTGCCATTATTAAAGGAACAGTTCCGTGTAAAAATAAAAAACTGGATAAATAAATAGGCTGTGCAAAATAAAAAATGTTTCTAATATAGTTTGCCAAAAATGTAATATATAAAGTCTGGAGTGACTGGATGTCTAATATAATAGCCAGAATCCAACCTCCTATTTTTCAGCTTTTTAACTTTGAGTTAGTCAGCGACTTGAAGGGGGACATAACTGTTCAGTGAGTTTGCAATTGATCATCAGCATTCAGCTCAGATTCAAAAGCAACAGTTATGGCCTGTGTGCCCCCCCCCTCAATTCACTGATTGGTTACTGCCTGGTCACCAGGGTAACCAGTCAGCGGAAAACAAGAGAGCTGAAAAGCAGGAAGTTGGATTCTGGCTATTATGTTACACATCCAGTCACTCCAGTCTTTACACATTACATTAGAAACATTTTCTATTTTGCACTGCCTATCTATTTACCCAGTTTTTATTTTTATACTGAACAATTCCTTTAAAGTGCATTATTATTATTAACGTTTTAAAAAGCAGTGTCTACCAGAATATATGACTGCTACACAGGAAGTATTCAATGTTGCAAGAAAAAGCTTCACTAAATGTGGTTGTCTTATACTCTAGTTTCTATCAAGCCAATGTAAGTACTATGCCACTGAAACCCATATTGTCCTGTAACATTTTGTGTTACAGACTCTGAGGCCTATGACACAATAAGCTGTTGCAATTGTCTGCTGCAGTCATCTCAGGAATGCACTGTGTTGAGCAAAATGGTGATCATATATCTAATACTCTCTCAACTATACCTCTCAGCATTTTACTTACTTGCGCAGTTGTCTGGGCTCTGGTATAGGCAGCCTAATTTCATTCTTCAGGTATTTGTACAATAATTGATCGTGCAGATGTAAAGTCAGACAAAATAGCCTCTGCTGAGCGGAGTATTGAGATTTAGGTTTCCTATATAGTTCCAAAGGAATATCTAATTTAAAAAAGCAAAAAAAATGTTTGTGGCTTCTGCTGGACTAGTATTACAGGTACAGGAACATATGCTTAATAAACAGTAATCCAAAAATGATTACCCATACTCTTATGGGTGGGTCTCTAATAATATAGTGGAAACAACTGCCACCTTTATAACTAGAGAATTCTGTTTTCTTTAGAAACTACAATACTTGATAGTAAATAACGGTATAGGACCTGTTATCCAGAATGCAGGTTTTCCAGATAAGAGAGCTTTTTCTGTAAACTGTATTTTCAAACTTTTGTTATGCCTCCAATAAGGATTTATTGTATCTTAGTTGTGATCAAGTACAAGGTACTGTTTAATTATTACAGAGAAAAGGAAATATTTTTTAAGGTTTTATTTGATTAAAATTAAGTCTATGGCAGATGACCTTCCTGTAATTCGGAGCTTTCTGGATAGTGGGTTCCAGATAACTGATCCTATACCTTAAAAAATAAAATTTTAACATTTTAGCTTTTTGCTACTAAATAGTTTTGACTATAACCTCCAAGATATGAATATTGCTCCTATCTTTTACCTCCATATGGTTTTAACCTTTCATGAAGCAGAGGGTCTTTTAGTATTCTTTTTCCAAGCTCCTCATAAATACTGCGATAAGCTTTGCGCTGGCGCTTTTCTTTGTATTTTACATTTTTCAATTGTCTTTCTCTACGGGCCCTTATGTCTTCTGTGGCTCGCAACTTCTTTTTCAAAGTTTCAATATCAGGAATGAAATAAAGGTGGTCCTATAAAAGAACATCAGATTATATGTCTTTAAATCTGTGGAAGTAGACAGCAACAGAAGAATTACGGGAAACATTCCCCTTAATTGAATTGCACCTCACATGTACCTGATAAGAATCCAAGATAAGAAGCCATAAATAATCATTTATAACTGCAGTTATGGTAGCACAAAAATGGATGCAGTCAATGAACATTATTAACTTCAATCGTTAAAGATACTTACATACAAAGATGCTATATGCACTTTTCTAAAGTTGATCTCATCACCAGTTTGTCTGTCCTGCCTACTGTTCCAAAATGCATTCAAGTACACCTATTTATGCAGGGGTACCCTAGAGCTACCACCAACTTAAAGCTGCCAGTAATATCAGGGTACCCACTGCAGACTGTGTCAGGAGACTTGCACTTAAATAATCAGGTGAAAACATTATTTTGACACAGAACACTGTAAATGACACCTTTCTTGATGCATCAGGTGCAATTGGTTTAGGAACAACAGACCTCAAAGATGTGATGAATTGAGAATTGTAGGGAAGCTGCTGCATTCTGGGTACAAAAAACATGGCAGCAGAATTGCGCTAGCAGTCATTAATTACCCCTTTAGTTACTCTGTGTTTCACATGAAAGGCGGAGTCTTGAGGTTGATCACAAGACTATCATGGGGCAATTTTATTAACTCAGTTATTTATACTGCCACAAAATGATTTCTTGATCCTAAAACGGTTCATCTGGGTGGCCAAATTACATTAACGTAGAAGCTACAAAGTCAGAAGACTCTGTAGAAGTGTGGTACCTAGTATTTTAGAGATCCTATACAAAAGCGGGTCATTAGGGGGATATATTTCCCACAGTGTGAGTATCCCAAGGTGTTACTGTGTAAAGGTTTAAAAGAACATTGTTCTTTAGCGCTTAACATGTTCTTTAACGTTTTGTCATACCAGCACTTTCTCACTCTGTGGTGTCAATGCACTGGGTCCTGCCTAGTAATACATGAGGGCCTTCATTTTCAAGTTACTTGGCAAGTGGGTTAGATTTTTAGCATTTTCTCCCAATGCCATAGAGCCTAAATATTCTGGGATGACAAAATGCTAGAAATGACAGCGTGTCATTAACGTAAGGCACAAACCAGAAAAAGCTATGGTTTTTAGATATCACACAGTAGTTAAATAGCTGTCAAATATCCATCATTGTTTTCTACAAAACAAAAACCTCTAATTTAAAACAGGGCATTTGTGGTCAAGAAATTATTTCATTTGTAGGTGCTGGATGAACAGAAAGAAGTTTAAATGCAAAAAAAAAATACATATCCATTATTCATGGAGTTACTAGTCTTTTAAAATGTGAGAATGAAAAGTGTTGGCTTGTTAAAAAGTTTGCATTTAAAGAGAAAGAAAGAAAAATATTTACCTGAAGTGGCACTTGAAATGAAGTATTTGTAACATCATTATTACCAGGTACTTCTACATGCCTTGTCTTCTTATTTGCAGGTACAACTTCTACTGCAGGCCCTGAAACCTTATCAGGTACAACATCTACTGCAGCTTCTGCCATGTTATTAGTAGGTACAGGTTGTAGTGTATACTCAACTTTATTTGCTTCAGGCTTTGGGTGTGAGCAGCTGGTGGATGGTACAATCATGTCTTCAGGTCTGATTTCAAATGCATCCTCCTTCTGGTAAAAATAAAGTATTACGATACAGATTACAGAAGTCCCCAGCTTTTCAGAATGCAATTCTGTTTTTAATATAATAGCCAACTGTGACCTTTTTAAAGCTTGTGAATTTGAAACATACCATAATAATTAATTCAAAAGTCACACTAATTTTGGATCATGAGGCCCGGCTACTGGTTAATCTCAAGGGAGGATAGATCTGGGAAGGCTTATTTAAAGTGATGCACTGAATACAATATATGGTTTATGATTCTACCAAATCTTAGCACTTCTGGAAAGATCCCAATTTAGAAAAATATTTAATATTCAGCCAAACTGAGTTCAATGCCTTACTGTCTAGGGACACTAAATTGCTTACAACTAAAGGCAGTAGAACTTATTTGTCCAAATTGTTTCTCTTTCACAGAACGCCCTAAAATGGCTCTACACCGACAGTTTCCTATGTCATTTTTTATCCCTGAAAATACATTTACCACCTACCCTGCCACACACCTGACATTCCTCAGTACAGCCCCCCTTTTCCATCAATAAATATCAAAAGTTCAAAATCCACACTACCAATCGTTCATGGATCAGAATATCCTAATATTAGCATTGTTTCTTGAGTAATCTTGCCATTGATGGACCAATGCTCCAGCCATTATGAATAGAAGCATTTTTACCCTCCTACTGTAATTAACCTACCCAATTAAATTGGAAGTACTATAGGGGCAGGTAACACTTTCCTTCTATTTCACCTAACACGTGCCACTTAATTTTTTTTTTGTTTTATTTATTTGTGTGTATTTTTTATTTCAGTTTCTCCAAAATTGTATTGTAAAAATGTACAGCAGTAGTACTATATTAGTAAATATATACATGCATCCTCAGTCTCATTGTAACCCCTGTAAAGAATCGCAAAGAAGAATTACATGCATTTCCTCTGGAAAATCAAAGATAGTTGGTATAACATCTTCTCTCAGTCTCTTAGTCTGTCCAGTTGTGTCAAAGCAGCACTGTTTAAAATGCAGACTGCACAATCGTTGATACCGTGATGGCATCCACAGCTCCCCATTTCTTGTTGACCTTCTCATTGCCAACCTCCATTTCTCTAATAAGGTAGGGTTTGACTGTGGAAACCTAAAATAACAATATGTTTAAAAGATGTAGAAGATACAGCATACAAAATAAATGTTTTAAATAGAGCAAATGTTTTAGAACCAATGTCCACCTGACTCCAATTTGTATGGCACTTTTGTTCCCTTCCTAACCACATTGTGCCTAAAGTACCTGTGGTCACCATGTTCAGTTATGTTACTTCCAACCCCAGCCTCCAAGTCAATGATTAGTGAGCTGGAGCTTACACATTGGGCCAGGTCAACAAGTTGGTTTGCAGTCCACATGACCCTGGATGCCAATCACTATTTATAGATATACAATATTTTGTCCTTAAACGTATATATACGCAAACAACAGTTCAGATTCTGTTCAGTATTTGGCCAAATCAAATAAATTTGGTGAATCCTTACCAGACATAAATCTGCTTCAGAAATACATAATGTTACGTTTGGTTTACTTCTCTTTAAAAAGTGTTGCTTTTGTCAATACATTAATTTTCAGCAGAGTGCAGTCAGTCAGTGAACATGTACAGCAGGAGATGATGCTGTTGTTTGAAATTTATATTAGTATTTTAAAAATTGACAATAAACTAAATAAATAAAGGATCAATGTAAACTGCAAATGTTCGTAAAAGTATGCTCAGGGCAATTTTCCATTGGTTTTGAAGGTTTACATTTTCTTTGCAATAAACTAGGTAAAACAATAAGGATTCAGATGAATTCTGCAAAAAGTGGTGGGATGCAGAGGAATCCTAAATAAAATTGTGGATCTGGTACATCCTTAACATACAGGCATAACAACAGTTTGTCCCAGCATGGTTTAATGGGCATTGGAGATGGGCATTGAAAGTACTGTTTCTATTTTTGCAGATGATACTTTATTGCGCAGAACTATATGTTCCATGCAGGATGCTGACACTTTGCAGAGTGATTTTTCTAAGTTGGAAAACTGGGCAGCAATGTGGAAAATGAGGTTCAATGTTGATAAATGCAATTAATATAAATGCAATTTATACGCTAAATTAATGCTTTGGGAGTTTCCTTAACTGAGAAGAATCTAGGGTTTTTTGTAGATAACAAGTTGTCTAATTCTGGGAAGTGTCATTCTGTGGCCATAAAACAAGTTCTGTCTTGCATAAAAAAGGCATACATTCAATGGATGAAAACATGATTTTGCCTCTTTATATGTCTCTGGTATTGCCACACTTGGAGTATGCAGTGCAGTTTTGGGCTCCAGTCCTTAACAGGGATATAAATGAACTGGAGAGAGTGCACAGATGTACAACTAAACTGGTTAGAAGGATGGAAGATTAAAATTATGAGGGTAGACTGTCAAGGTTTGGGTGGATAGGGGACATGATTACACATTACCAGTGTATTAGAGGACATTATAGACAAGTAGCAGGGGACCTTTTTACCCATAAAGAGGATCACCGCACCAGAGGCCACCCCTTCAGACTAGAGTAATAAAACTTTCATTTGAAACTGCGTAGGTGATTCTTCACAGTGAGGACAGCTAATTGTTGTGGAATGCACGGCCGATTGATGTTATGATGTAGTGCAGTGATCCCCAACCAGTAGCTCGCGAGCAACATGTTGCTCTCCAACCCCTTGGATGTTGCTCCCAGTGGCCTCAAAGCTGTTGCTTATTATTGAATTACTGGCTTAGAGGCAAGTTTTGGTTGCATAAAAAACAGATGTCCTGCCAAACATTCTCTCCTGTAGGCTGCCAGTCCATATAGGGGTTACCAAAAAGCCAATCAGAGCTCTTATTTGACATCCACATGGACTTTTTCATGCTTGTGTTGCTCTCCAACTCTTTTTTAAATTTAAATGTGGCTCACGAGCAAAAAAAATTGGGGACCCCTGATGTAGTGGATTCTGTTAATGCTTTTAGAAGTGGATTGGATGATTTCTTGGACAGACATAATATCCAAAGCTTTTGTGATACTAAACTCTATAGTTAGTATAGATATATTTATAATATATAATATTTTGTGAAGGTATGGAGGCGTGTGTGTGTGTGGATGCTGGGTTTCATTTGGAGGGGTTGAACTTTATGGACTTTTTTCAAACCCATTTAACTATGTAACCGATATTTAAAATGCAATAGGTTTTTAATAAAGAATCAGATTCCTTACCTTAATTATCTGGAACAGAACAGCCTCTTAACATTAATTATTTCAGGTTCATAACTAGTTGGTATAATGTCCCTTTAAATTATTACACGTGATACAATGAATTCTAAAATACTTCACCTTTAAGCCTACATTATGTTATAGGGGTTGTTTTTGCCCATCGCATTTGGGTGCTTGTCTGCCACTGGCAAATTTACCTGTGAAATGTTATCCCCTTCTCTCTGGCATCCAATGTATATCTTGATTTACAGCCAGATGCAGCACAGGACACAGGCATTGTTTTTTCCACCTATTTACAAACATTAAGGTACAATGACTATATAAAAAGAAAACCAGAACTGTTAAACCAGTATTTGTCAAAACACCATAAATATACCAAATCTTGCCCAACAATATAAATAATATCATTAGATATTACAGGCAACCTGCATGAGTATAAAAACTATACTAAAAGTACAATATTTATTCTGCCTTTGTTTTTCTAAATAGTGCAAAAGTGGATAGAGATTCACAACTCTGTCAGTCTTCCTGCTGTAGCAAAACTGCTGATTAAAATCTACTGGAAATTACCATTACTCTTTTAAAACCTAGTTTAAGGAGTAGAGCTTGTATCAAATATAAATTTCCTGTTTGTGCAAGCACAATCAAAACAAATCACCAATCCACCGAGCAGACCTCTGTATAAATAAAACCCTCCTTTCCCCAAGCTGAAGCCACTTTAGTCTTTAGACTAAAGTCTTTAGATGAGGAGCAACTTAGTGTGCTCATACAAACAGGATGTAGAATGTGACTTTACTTTCAATTTCAGGTTTTCTCCAATTTAATGTAATAAAAAAAATATAAATTTCTTTAATAAAACACTAGGCAAAAAAGTGTGTTCGGTACAAGCCATATTCTTTGAACTAAACTGGAAAATGGGTGTATGCAAGAGATGCTTTTTAAAGGAGACATATAGGATAAGGGAAAAGTCCCTAATATTGTAGGCATATGTCCCCTTTAATAAAGCTCCCTATAACTCTGCTATGGACCCTGTCCAGGTTTCAAATGGGGTAAATCAGCTATGGACCCTGTCCATGTTTCAGATATGGGTGGGCTTGTCCTAACAATCCCTGCCAGAAGCACAGAAGGCGGGTGAGAGCCAATCACAGCCCTTTAGTCACACAATCAAACACAGTATTCAGTTCCCTATCAGGTCAGCCTAGCTACAGGTAGGTTCCTAACTACACAGTAGTGAGCGGAGAGAATTTATCTGGCAGGTAGTGGAATAGATGGGCTGAGCTAGGAGTTTTTGCAGACGTTTCCAGTAAATCAACCCATAGTACTACTTTTTAAAGCACATTCCTTTTATATTAAGAGTATAATGCAATGGCACATCTTGGGTTTCATACAATGGGCCGGATTCAATTCAGTGAGAGAAAATTATCTCATGGTTTGTCATCTGAAAACTCACGGGCAAGATTCAATTCGAGGAGAGAAAACATTTCTCTAATTCGGTTCCAGTTTTTCCCCATAGACTTATAATATTGTTTCACTTTTAAACTGTGAAATACATTTTCTGAATTGAATTGCATCTAAAAATGTAAGCTTGTCCTTAATTTTTCACATGATAAACCTTTTTCTCACTGAATTGAATCTGGCCCAATAGATTTCCTTTAGGGCAGAACTACATAGGCGTTTTCAGTCCAATCCGCGTGCATCTGACACAACACTGACTGTCGGATGCAGACAAAACATGCTGCACCTGCATCTGAAAGTCCTGTCATGTCAGATGCACGCTACAACATCAGACATTTCTACTATGTACATTATTTTCGGCGCATCCGACTTGACGCCTGCGTTTAATGATATTTGTCTCTGCTAAGACTCTAAATTGTGTTAGATGTGAAGAGCTCAAACTCCCCATAAATTACAACAAAAAAATTCTTTGTGTCAGGTGCTGAACTGGAAGACCCACACCTGCCTCAGGGTCCGAATTTCACCAGTGTTAAAGTAACCAGCGTTTTGGTCGTGCAGAAAGTGTTTTCTTGGCCCAAAAACAATACATTCACTGGGCAATGTTTCAGGCCCTCAGGGCTTGAGAAAGGGTCCTGAGGGCCCGAAACGTTGCCCAGTGAGCGTGTTGTTTTTGGGCCAAGAAAACACTTTCTGCATGACTGAAACGGTTTTTCCTTGTGTGCTGCTGGTTAATTGACACTTCTAAAATGTGTTTTAAGACTTCACATTATTGTCTAAAACAGGGTATTTTCTGGTAGCAGCATGTCATAGCCCTAAAGGTTTAGCACAACTATAATCAATTTTATATGCATTTTAGGACTGAGCTGCCTGCAAAATAAAATTCAGTTAAATGTACTGGGGAAAATCTGGCAAATGAATCCGATTCTGGAATACATCAAAATGATAAGACTATAAATAAATGATAAGCAAAATTCCTGTGCCCTGAACTGAAGTCTGAAACACACGTATGATTAGTGTCAATAATTATACAGTACATCACACTACACCACAGCACAGACATACTATAACTAGAACAACAACTAACTGACACACTCGTATATTTGCAGTGCATTGTACAATCATCAAACTATGACATATTGCAGCTTTTATGGATTTAATATTTTATGATAATGCGAAACAAATAAAAAAAAAGAAAGAAATAACTCAAAAAGCGAGAATCACACAGACCTGGACGAAGTGCCCTCACCAGTTTACCAACCAAAAGATGGCCGCCGTACTACGCATCAAGAGAGGGCATTCGCCACGAAACCTTTTGTTTAAGGCTCTTCACTTTAAGTGGATAATACAATATAGGCTCTACGATTTACAACACTCGGTAATTTTTTATATATAAATGAGACAGAAACATGAAAACTCCTTCAGAACAAAACTACATCATGCAGATTTAGAAATACATGTCATTGCCAACCTCAAAAATGGCCGCTAAACACTTTATTGTGGCGCCAGCACATCTCTCTTCCGTGTTCTCTGTGCCAGTAGGAAGCTCAGTACTACGTAATCAAAGGGGGTGGGCGTGAGGTTGAAGTTTGGCGCTAGAAATAATTGAGGACAAGCTTCTGTGCTCCAGCTGGGGAGATCCTTCTCGTTTCGGCCTACGGTACTGTAAAATAGAGTCTGCTGAACAGATTTATTGATAATTAAGTCTTAATAGTTACCGTATTATATCGATATCATCCTGATGACACGGGGTTAATCGTTATACCTCACTGTGGGTTGGATCTGATAGTGTGTATTAGGATGGGAATGCTGACCCTTCCTTGGCGGGAGATAGGGGGAAGGGAGAGGGTGTCAGAGTTTAGCTGTTCGGTTTGTAAATTCCACAGTCCTCTTCACTGTGTTCGCATATGGTTACTGGCATGGACATATTTTGCAAATGACTTAGGATTCAAACACTGCTAGTTCCTAAACTATAAAAACTTGTGTGAGATCATTTTACTCTTCTTAAATACAAGTATATTGGTTATCAGCAGGTTCCTGTGTGTGGCCTGTTACCCTGCAGCTTTGAACCTTTGTATGATTATGTCTCTCAAGTACTCTTAAAGGACAACCCAAAAAAAATGACTTTTTGCCTAATAAAAGAAAACATGGTTATAAGCAACTTTCCAAAATTATTGTATTAAAAATTGTTGGTGCTTTAAAAGTTATTTGTGAATGTCATTGCTATTGAAAGCAGCATTTGTATAATTCCTGGCAGCTACATTTTAAACAATGTTTCAAAAGCCAGTCTCCTCCAGCAAGACAAATACTACTACTCTAAAGTCGGCAGTTTATTGGCCCATGTATGGGGCTGTCCAACGGGCTTCACCGATCGATATTTGGCTGGCGGGACTAAAATTCCTGTTGGATCGCGGTTGCGATCCTGACCGCCCATATGGCCTCCATTATGATCCCTAGGGCCCAACGATCAGATCAGCCGATATCTCCCACCTCAAGGTGGGCATATCGGGGAGAGATCCGCTCGTTTGGCGACATCACTAAACAAGCGGATCTCTGTGTATGGCCACCTTAAAGGGGTTGTTAACCTTTGAGTTAACTTTTAGGCTAAGGCCAGACGGGGAGATTCGGGGGCATTTTATCGCCTGGCGACTTCTCGCCGCGACTTGTAGCCCCCGAACCTCCCCGAACAGCCACTTCACTAAGCGCACCGGCGTTGCTTGAAAACGCCGGCGCGTATCCACACGGAGCGGCGCGCTTTTTAAAATTGCTCCAAATTGCCTGGCGAGGCAATTTGGAGCAATTTTAAAAAGCGCGGCGAGAAGTCGCCAGGCGATAAAATGCCCCCGAATCTTCCCGTCTGGCCTAGCCCTTAGTGTGATGTAGAGCGTGATATTCTGAGACAATTTGCAGTTGGTTTTCATTTTTTATTGTTTGTGGTTTTATAATTATTTACCTTTTTATTCAGCAGCTCTCTAGTTTGCAGTGTCAGCAATTTGGTTTCTAGGGTACAAATTGAATATGAATAGGAGAGGGACAGAATACAATAAGTAAAAAAAAAAGTAGCAATAACAATAAATTTGTAGCCTTACAGAGCAATTGTTTTTAGATGGTGTCAGTGACCCCCATTTGAAAGCTGCAAAGAAACAGAAGAAAATTGCAAATCATTAAAAAACTATGAAAAATAAATAATTTTGAAAAGTTTCTTAGAATTGGTCCTTCTACAATATACTAAAATTTAACTTGAAGGTGAACCACCCCTTTAAGGGGCAAATTTACAAAATTTGTGTGAAGGATTTGAAATTCAATCATTTTAATGAATACTCAAATTTTCTGATACCTTTTTTTGGCCACTTTGACCATCGAATTTAAAAATCTATTTGACCAATGTTTGAATTACTTACCCTTTAAATTTTTATTCAAATCCCTAGTTCGCCAGATTAAACCTACTGAATTGCTGTATAACCCTATGGGAAGCTCCCATATGGGAAACTCCATATTGGTTTTTATCAGCTTTTTAAGTTTGAATAAAAAAAATTCGATCGAATGGTTAAAATCGTTCCATCGAATTTTTACTATTTGATCGTTCGATTAGTCGAATATCGTTAAAATCATTTGTATATTGAATTAGAAGGATTTTAATTCTACTAAAATTCGATGGTCGAATTCAAGGGTTTTTTTACCCTCGAATTCGACCCTTGATAAACCTGCCCCTAACTGTAACAGGAAGAAGTGTGGAAGCAAATGACACAACTCTGTCTGTTAATTGGCTCATGTGACCTAACTTTATAGTAAGTTTGAGTGCACTGTGAAGCCTATGAGCCATTATTTTTTTTGAATTGTAATCTATTTAGGATTACCCAATGGCACATACTATTAGAAAAGTACATTATTATGTAGCAGGCTTTTACATATGAGCTGATTCGTGCAATATCATTTTATAGACCCCTACATTGTTAGAGGGGTATAGTTTTCCTTTAATAATGTCAGTTGTAATTTTAAAGTGTGAAATACAATTCCAGTGCACTTCATTGTAAATGTTTTAGACATTTTGGCTTATGGCTAGAGTTGCCACATCACCCTTTTAAAAACGAATTCTTATGAAACCCACAGCCTGCATGAAAGTCTGTTCAGTCTGCAGCATGCATCTAAATGAATTACTAATTAGCCATGCAGGCTGTGGATTCCATGTGTTTGGTTTTAAAGCGGTGAGGTATCAACTTGGGTCTCACTTCACATATGAAAATGGCCTCAATTGAATTTTTCAGAACCACTTGTTGGTGTCCGAAAACCCATTGCTCTATTCGCTAAAGTGAATGAGAAGCAGTACTGAGCTGGCAGTAGAGTCTTGATCACTCAAGCAGTGAACTAGTATTGTTTATGCAGCAACCCATTGTAAAAATCATGAAAACCATGCATCCAGCATTCTCTCTTTTAAATCAAGGGTTTTTGCAACAAGACCTTAAATTTTACTTATGGTCAACAGCAAGGCCTCGCTCGTTTGTAACATGGCTACAAAATGTATAGTTGGTTACTGGTGTCTGAAAACATGGTTCTTAATTATCTTGTTTTTCTTAGAATTCCAGTTTAAAGCTTGTCAGCAGGGTGATTACTGAATAGACATGGAAGGTGAGTAATGATTAATTTATTGACCACTGCCAGTCCTTTCATTGGATTATCAAAGTATCCAGCACAAGCCCTTTTTATTGCACTAATTGAAACAAAAAGTTTTGCTGCCCCTTTAACAACCTTAAATTGTTTCCTCTTTGATGCTCAAAAAAAAAAAATGAATTTCCATCTCTGCAGTTGACCCTGACCTCGAGCTGCTAACCTCTTTGTTAGAAGAAAATGAAGCTGCTGAGAGGAATCTTGTCGGCAGCCATGAAGCCTCCAGTGAGCTTGATGAATATGATGAACTTTTTGATGGTGATGAAGATGGATCTTATCATGGAAGTGATAATGGGACTGAAGAGCAAACAATGGGGGGAGTAGAAGAAGATTTTACCACACTATTTGGTGACATTGATGATATTAAAGAAGAGGAAGCAGCTGCATCTCCTACCAAGAAGCAATCTTCTTCTGTTAGCCAGGAAAAATCAAAACATGAATTAGAAGGTATTTCTTTTTTTTACTATTTCTGGTATATAGAAAGCCCCCTCCTCCAGAATGAATGAATGAAAAACACACTCGCCTGGAGTAGCATGTCTAGTAAGACCCCACCATTTTGCTTTCTTTTCCTGGAATTTTTAAGGCATTAAGCAAATGTTGTCTTGTCTAATTTTACTGCACATTTGCACAGCCTAAGGATCCCTGGGACTGAGATGTTACTTCAGGACAGTGCATTTTTTAGTGTAGAGACTGGGGGTGCTTAACAAATTGGTACCACCAGTGATTGATAAAATCAAATGTAGCAAAAAGTTAAACTCCATTTAACATGTCCCCCCTTTTCTTAGCATTCAAAATGACACACACTTATAGGTATACTGACATCTCTAAATTAATGGTTTGCTTCCTATAATAAAAAGTTAAATAATCCGAGTTAAGGAGGAAAATGGTGGTATAACATGAATTACTTGATATCTTGATTAGTATTTACCAACTGCCTGCCCTTCCTTCCTAGTGTACTTCAAAATAGTTGCATTCAAGTGTTCAAAGTAAACTTAATCAACCAGCATGTGGCAAAACTAAGCGCGATTTTATATGTACCATTTCAGTTCTATGGAAACAAAATATCTTTTCAGTTCAATTCTTCACATCTCAAGCCTGAAATGACTAGTTTGTTACAATTTATTTTGTTAGCTGACACATTTCTCAGCAGTATGAGGAGAAGAATACTGCAATAAACTTTAGAAAAGCTTGGAGCATTTTCAGTTTAGGCTGAAGCTGCTCCTAATGGCAAGGTCACACTGAGCTTTTTTTTGTATTTAAAAATATGGCAGTGAAACCACATGATATGAGTTTTCAGCCTGTAGTTTTGCTTTTCCCAAAAAGCTTTTTGGTTTTTTTTTCATTCCCCACAGTTACCTCAGAATAAATTTTGTAAACTTGTATGTAAAAAAAGCCAAGTGGAAAAGCAATTTACATGCAAACTGACGCTGAGCATAATTACGTCACCAACATGCAACAACACTGCAAATACATGTATGTGCAAACCATCTTGCAAGAGTTTGGCCACCATATTGAGAATACACAGCGTATTTCAGAGAAGTGTATTTCCAAATCTACAATATGGAGTTTCCTTGGCATTTTTGCTGAAAAATGCAAATACTGGTGTTGCGTGGCAGATGCTGACTTGTAAGCACCCTGTGGGAATTGCTATATTAAGCGTTTCATTATTTTTAGTAGGGCTTCATTATTTGCATATGTACAGTCAAATGCACGTTCTAAAAAATGCAAGGTAAAAAACACCCCATGTATGAACTAACCAGATTTTAACCGGTTAGAGAGTGGGTGACCTTCCTTACAGAAACATGAGACTTTAAATACAAGTCAAATACTATACATATATGTGGAAATAAGTCACCTGCCGTAAATCTGCTTTACATTGAACAGCTTCTCTTCTGGAAATGCTTTCTCACTGGCAACAATATTAATCACCGGTGGGAAAATATATGCATGATTTGCTGTTTTTGCAAACCAGCCTTTAGTTTTCTCACAAGGCTACTTCAAAAATAAAATGAAAGTCCGTTAAAAACATCAATATTTCTGCTGTGTTATTTGATAACAGTTGAACTGGAAAAAGTGTTTTGTTATGTGAACTACCTCTTTAAAATCTGTATTTACTAGTTTTTATAGCAGTATGTATCTTCCAAAATCGACATATTGTATGCATTTTTTTATCTTCAGATGAACTAAGAAAGATGCAGGCGCAGATGAAGAAATTGCAGGAACAGTTACAACAAACAGCACTTGCAAAAACATCCAGCCCTGGCAATCCTAAGAAATCACCAGAAAATAAAATGATACAGTCAGGTAATCAAGAGTCACAGTGAACACACTTTTGGGTATTTTTTGAGTCTTTATTTAGTATTTATAAATAAAAATTTAAATGTACAGATTGAACCTTGAACATTATAACCAAGTTTTTTAGTTTTCTTTATTTTCATGCATCGAATGTAGGCTGCCTGTATGACACAAAAATTAATCGGATAAGACCAGCAGCCATTATCTAAATTATAAAAGATTGTTTGAAGGGTGCATGTGTGTCTGTGTTCCTCTTGAACATGCCATGAGGCTCTATATACTTAAAATGGGGAATGGGTTTTGAGGCAAAATACTGCACCCAAATCAAACGAAGCATACGCTGGTAAATAGAAACAAAAATTTGTCTGCTGTATGTATGTATCCATGGCATCTTTTAGCAGCCCCTCTGGCATTTGCCAGAATTCACAGATTGCCAGTCGGGGCCTGTTCTACACTACATTCACATCAATACACACAGACATTCCGACTACTGTATTACTCAGGCAAGTAATAGTTCAACAGTGGTCACAATGTGCAACAAAGATCAACAATTGACTGAAATTGAGAGTGTAAATAAATTTCCAGCCAAATGCCATTCAAAGCTACTAATCACCTAGCCACAAAATGTTTTTCTTTTCTAACCCACTCTTCTTGTATAAAGTAATCATCAGACACTTTTTTGCGGTTTCAGGTAAAACATTACATTCAAGCCCTTTAATAGAAAAAAAGAAAACTGATTCCAACACTGTTGCTGCTGAGCTTACAAGTTCGTCTGTCCCAAAGGCCAAATTACCAGATGCTCCGAAAAGAAAACCAAATCTTTCAGGTAGAAGCTGTAAACCTATATATATTTTTTCAGGCAGTATAAGTCTTGTTTGTATAATTTTTTGCAAAATAATATCCATATTTGGTTATTAAAGGTGAACAGTTGCTATAATAAAACATCAATTAGGCAAGATTGATTTAGGTGTAAATTCCTCACCCAAAATATTTTTTCTATCTGCAATTAACACCGTCATGCTGTGAATAACTCTCAACAACTCTAAATGGCTACTCTAATGGAAATGGATGACAGTGGAGTAATGCACCACTTACAAAATGTATGGATGAGATATTTTACAGTAGGAAAATGTTTGGTTTATTTGTGGTTTTTCTCTGTAATTGCTAGCAGAGAAAAATACTTGTGGTACTATTATTCATACATTGTTTTATTTCTTGTAGACAAGAGCCCAGTTCAAAAGAAAATGGCTAGTTTTTTATCTCCACCTGAAAAATCCTCTCCCAAACCTGGCCAATCAACAGCAACACAACCTATGACAAACACGTTAAAATCCCCTATAGGTCAACAATATCATGTGGAGAAATTTTCTGGTCTAAGAATAAGGTAATGTACATAGGTTATGTTTTCTGATAATTAATTTTGTCAAGGTTTTGATCACCATACCATAATTCTGCTCAAAATTAATTCAACCTTAAACCAATCTCATTTGGGTTTTCTCTCCTTTATGAAAAGTCTCTCACATTTTTTTAAGCATTTCAGCAAACTTGCTCATTTATTTCTCTGCCTACATAAAGAATTTTAATGTTCCTTTTGGTGTGATTATGTGTAGAATATTTATTAAATATTATCTGAATGAAATCATCTTGTTTATAAATATCTTTTCATGTAGGAAACCACGCGTGTCCTCTTCAGAAATGGATAGAAAAATGAATGGGCGGAAATTGATCCGATTGGATCAGCTGCAGAACAAAATTGCAACTGAGAAACTGGAGGACGAAGATTGGGTTACATTTGGTGTAATTGTAAAGAAAATTACTCCACAGAGTTCAAACAATGTATGTTTGGCATTTGTAACTTTGTTTTACAGTAGCCAAATCATTTAAGAAACCTCAAAATATATATATAGAATGTTTCATAACAACTATACCAAAATTTGTCATTGTTTTTAATGGAGATTTAACAGAAATGCCTTAGCTGTATCCTGACCTGCACATCATGTATATGTTAAAGGACATGTAAACCCTCCACACAAAAAAATTTAATCCGAGAACAGCCTCTTTAAAATGTTTAAATACCTGCCACTGTTTGTGAAATTATTAATAATAATGCTGCAGCATTCACTAATAACCTAGGATTTCTTCTCTATCCTATTTGGGCACTTCCTTTGGAATTTACTTTGGCTGTTGGCTATTGGGCATGCTCAGTTCTCCTCCAGTCAAATCAACAATGAAGCTATGACATTGCTGGTTCCCACAGAAACTCTGCTCTAGCGGTCTGCTCCTATTTTTTTCTCCTAACTTCCTCTCCTGAGCTCAGCTTACCATTAAAGTTTCAATCCAAGACTCGGCCTACATAGCAGATACCCCTAATTTATCCATCACAGTTACCTGTTTCTTCAAAAAGTATGACTAAATTGCTTTTTCTATGCTGAAATCCAGATGTTTAACAGTTCTTCTCTTTTTGCATCGTTTGAAATCCTTGCAGGGAAGAAGGGACTAAACACTGATGTTACAAATTGTAACAACTTCACAGCTTACAGACATGCAAAACCTACATAACCCACAGTGCATTGCACTGTGATGTTCTGTTTCTTCTTGTAATCACCTGTGCAGGTTATTGTGGGGTTTGAAGGATGCAGGCTGAGGACAAATGCCTGCTGATACAAAGTAACAGTAATCGGCCAACGCACAGCAAAGTAGTCGGACAGATCAGCAGGGGGCTATGCTTAGGGAAATGTTCCAAATCAATACAAATCATGAAAAGTCTGCATATTTTTTAATAGTTATATTTTGCAAAGTTGCTTGAAATTATATTTCCTTTTCAAAAAGCTTGTTATGTTTGTGTGAAGTTCCCCGTTAACATGACCCACAGGGGCACAAAATATAAAGTTAGCAAATGCACAGCAGGTGGAAATTCAAATATGAATAACTTAAGTAAGAGCACACTTTAGATCAAATAATTATAGTGGTTCAGTCTGCAGTCATGGGAGTAATCAATCATTGTGCTTATGTGTTTCTGACTTTCCTTCTTTAAACATGCTAATGTGCATTATTTTACACTTATCTAGGGTAAGACATTCAGCATTTGGAGGCTGAATGATTTGAAGAATTTGGATACATATATATCTTTATTCTTGTTTGGAGATGTCCATAAAGAGCACTGGAAAACAGACCAGGGAACTGTTATTGGTCTCCTTAATGCTAACCCAATGAAACCAAAAGAAGGCACTGATGAGGTAAGACCAGTGTGTTCTAATATGTGGTACTCAAGTATTTGATAACAAGGAATAGCATGTACAAAACCAAAATGCTTTATTAAGTTTTAAGGTGTCCAATAAAGTTTACTTGCTTTAAACATTTTATTAATATTTTGTGAAATGTCCGTTTGGCTACAAATCTTTGTCTAACTGCAATATAGGTGAAACCATGTTAAAAAAAAAAATGAAATATTTTAAACTTATTCTGCATTAGGTGTGTTTATCCGTTGACAATCCTCAGAAGGTCTTGCTCATGGGAGATGCAGTGGATTTGGGAACCTGTAAGGCCCGGAAAAAAAATGGAGATCCATGTACACAAATGGTCAACCTGGTAAGTATCTTGGATAAAGAATTTTTTTCTCTTGGAAGCAAGATTTATAACCATTGATTACTATTGGCCAAGGAGCAGAGGTCCAAACAGAGAAAATAATAATTTTCATATATGAACCATTCAGATTTACTTACTAAAGAAATACTATCACCAGAAAATACCCTTTTTTTAATAAATATATATATATATATATATATATATATATATATATATATATATATATATATATTTTTTTTTTTTTTTTTTTTAAAGGTAAGTTTTATTTTGCTTTAAACACAATAAACAGACAAACATTACAAGGCAGACTATCTCATACGTGGTCAGGGAATCATAGATAAGCATAAGTTGACAATAAGCATGCAAAGGTGGTCGTTACAGGAAGACACTTCAAGTGTGCTAGTATGGTTGTATGGAGTGGGTTAATCGGATTTCCAGGGTTCGTCGGGGCAAACAACCTGTCTCCGTATTCGATTGGGGCGGATCTCTGGCATGGCTGCTCTATGGGAGGTTCAAGTCGATCTCGCTCCATGGGCCCCAAAGTTTGTCAGATTTAGTTGGTGCTCCTTATAGAGGGGTACTACTTTGTTCACCAGCTGTATCCAATTTCTGAGAGAGGGCGGAGTAGTGCTCATCCAGTGGAGTGCTATAGTTTTTTTTTGCACAGAAAAGTAAGATTTCATAGCAAAGTCGAGGATATTTAGCAGGTATGATTTCCTCTATTACTCCTAAAAGGCAGACTTGGATTTAGTACCCTAGGAAAATGCAGGTTGTCTGCTAGGAAATTGACCACTTGTGTCCAAAAGTCTAGAATCTGTGGGCATTCCCATATTGGATG
Organism: Xenopus borealis; assembly: GCA_024363595.1. Classification (NCBI taxonomy): domain Eukaryota; kingdom Metazoa; phylum Chordata; class Amphibia; order Anura; family Pipidae; genus Xenopus; species Xenopus borealis. The sequence goes on along the minus strand of CM044435.1, from coordinate 73,473,431 downwards.
GAAGAAGTCAGCAGCTGGTGCTTGACACCTCGGGCAGAGGTCAAAGGGATTTACGTCCATTTGTCTGTCGTATAGGAGTTATGTAGACATGGTGTATGATTTTGTATTGTATTAGCTTGTCTTTTAGTGAGATAAGACCAGTGTGTATATTTTCTATTTCTTCCCCCCCAGTCTTCCTGTCTCAGATCCACAATGTGACTAGTCCACCATTCCTGCGCCATATTAAAGGGATATGGACCGAGCTGGAGGAGGCCTTGATATAGACGGGACACTTGCTTTTTAGTAGAGGGATCATGGAGGATTTCTTCTATACTGGGGTTAGTTTGGTGTGGGGTAAGAGTGTAATTGGGAAGAGAATGTATATCTCAGCTGAAGGTAGTGATAATGCAGTATCTGATGTGGGTGGCATCTTGTTGAAGTGTCAAAAACGTAGGGAATGCATTGTTTTCTAGGAGGTCACCCAATGTTTTGACATCCCGATTTGGCCAGTAGGTAGAGTCTTGTAGGGACCTAAATTTGGGTAGGTATGAGTTTCCCCACAGGGGAAGGCGGGGGGACAACAAGGGTGGTTTTTAACCCAAGATTTTAAGGTCCGCCCACAATGCCCTGTGGGGGGTAGTCAAAGTAGTTGGTAGAGGGTTTGAGTCCTTAAGTTGACGATATGGGAAATTTCGGAGGCTCTCCCAGGAGGATAGAATAAGTGCCTGCAGTTGTGAATTTGGGTTATATGGGTCTGGTGTGAAGCACCAGTGAATGTAGTAAATCTAGGAAGCTATATAGTACAGATGGAAATTGAGAAATTGGGAGAGCTAGTCTTCCGTCCTTGCATGGTACATGAAGCTTGGTCCATGCAATTCTTGGTGTTTTGTTGTCCCAAAGGAAATATTTTTGGGGGATAAATAGTGGCGCATTGTGTAGAATGTATAGTAATTTGGGGAGGTAAATCATTTTGATGATATTCATCCTACCCCATAGGGAAAGGGGAAGTTTAGTCCATCTGTTCAGGGTGGTGGACAAATTAGTGAGGATTGGATCTAGGTTTAAAGATGTATATTTATTGACATCATGGTGTATTACAATTCCTAGATATTTGAATTGGTCTGCCCATTCCAGGGGGGTTGCAGTTGGTAGACATCTTGGTTGGTTGGGGTCTATGGGGAATAGGACCGATTTTTTCCCAGTTGATGCGTAGACCAGAAAATGAGCCAAATTGGTTGACTAAGTCAAGAAGAGCCGTAAGAGACTCGTTGGGATCAGCTAGGTATATGAGGAGGTCATCTGCAAAGAGGGAAATTAAAAAAAAAAAAATAGCTTAATATTGTATTTGCATACTATTTATAATTTTGCCATATAAGTATGTCCTGTTCCTGAATGAGGGGGCTGCCATATTTGTGCAGCAGGAGTCAGTTTACATGTTGAGAAGAGACCGTAAGGTTGGCAAAACAGCCAGGTTAAAGGAACTTCAAGTAACAATTACTTACAAAAGCAGAACCATCCTTGAAGAAACAATCAACATCACCTATAGGTAACTTTTTTTTAATGCAGCTTTTTCAAAATAAAATTTTTAGTGAGTATACCTTTAAAGGAAAACCTGAAGCCACTTTCTTAGAAAGCTTTTGATTTGATGAGCTTTGATTATCTCCCTTGCTACCTTTTTTTATGTTTTATTACTTGGCTTGCAGTTTGCTTGTAATTAATCTGAGCAGATCAAATGACAAAAATGAATTGTAAGGGATCCATAGTCTGTATTTGAATATTGAAGACTTCCACAAATTTCTCTTTAAAGTAAAAGTAAATGTTTTTCTTTTTCTTTCTGTAAATTTGCTCTAAACAGCCCCCCAGATTAATGTACCTTAGTCCCTGCTGCAAGTCTGCTCTGGTTTCTGTGTTATCAGCAGCTTGTTTCCTCTTCTTCCTGGTGCAGAGTGAAGCCCCGCCCCTTAGAGCAAATTTACAGATAGGAAAAAAAAAAGGTTTACTTGTTCTTTAAAGAAGAAACCTTCCACTTCCTTCTACAAACCCAAATGTGACTAATTTATTTTTGGTACTTTTTTACTATACTTCAGAAGTTTTCAGTCCTAAATATACAACTTATTTTTTAGGGATAGTGTCCCACTTACCAGGTGTTTATTAGTGAGTAAAAGTGCAGTCTTTTCACTTTTACAGCTGTGTACATTTTCAATCAGCATGTGCTAATAAATTTGTGACTTCTCCTTCAGAATGACTGTGAGTATTGCCAATATCATGTCCAAGCACAGTATAAAAAAGTGAGTTCTAAACGAGCCGACCTTCAGTCAAGCTACTCTGGTCATGTTCCTAAAAAGATGGCACGTGTTGCAAATGGTCTGAGAGAGCGCCTGTGTCAAGGTGGTTTTCATTATGGAGGTGTTTCTTCTACGGCATATGCAGAAACACTGTGAGTAAAAAATGTAATGTCTATAATGTGAATACATCGGAACAAAAGTTACTGCTTTAAATGAAATACAGTCCGTATGTAAATATAGAAATCAAGCTGTTTAATGTCCATTTTTATAGAGCATCCTCTACTGCTCCCAAGAAAACTGTCCAGTCAACTCTTTCTAACATGGTTGTTCGTGGAGCAGAAGCAATAGCACTTGAAGCAAGGCAGAAGCTTGGTAAATATTTTTTATCTCTGCTAACTGCATTTCTACAGTGTGTATGTGGTCACTTTGTGCTATTGGTACTGAAGAAGCAAGATGCAAGTTTTCAGTTTTATCATTTCTTATAGTTCCAATTCCCTTTTCCTTCTTATACCTCATCACCATCTTCTACACTCTTTAAAGGGATACTGTCATGGGAAACGTGTCTTTTTTTTTTTTTTTTCAAAACACATAGTGCTGCTCAAGCAGACTACTGCACTGAAATCCATGTCTCAAAAAAGCAAACAGATTTTTTTTTATAATAAATTTTTAGATCTGATATGGGGCTAGACATTTTGTCAATTTCCCAGCTGCCCCTGGTCATGTGACTTGTGCCAGCACTTTAGGAGGGAACTGCTTTCTGGTAGGCTGTTGTTTTTCCTTCTCAATGTATCTGAATGGAACACTGTGGGACATGGGTTTTTACTATTTTTTCCCATCACAGTATCCCTTTAACTTTGCCTCCCCACATTTCAGTTTCTGATTTCTGTCACTCTACCAGGTATTTGTATTGCAGTATTATTGCTAATGTATGTGAATCATTATGGTATTCATTTTAAATAGCTGCAGCAAGAAATGTGGTAAAATCTGATGAATTCAAAGAGTTGATGACTTTGCCAACACCAGGAGCACTGAACTTGAAGAAGCATTTGTCTGGTGTGTCGCCTCAAGGTAGACTTTTTTTTTGCAGATTATTCTCATATGTCCACCACAGAGCAAAGCGATAACTGCTCTATACTTGCACCCTTTAACTTTCTTTCATTCTGTCTTTGTCCTAATTTTTTCTTGTTAGCAAATTGTGGAAAAGAAGGCCAGCCTATTCAATCCATATCTGCATCAACTCTTTTAAAGCAGCAGAAACAGCAGATGCTGAATGCTAGAAAGAAAAGAGCAGAGGAGAGTCAAAAGAGGTGATGGTCATTTTTATTTCCTGTGTGCCATTGTCTTTAACTTGCCCCTTTGTATAACTTGGCACCACAATATATTACTTTGTCAATTATTCATTATTGGAAGATGGAATATGGCCAATGTAGTTATATTTGCCAAAGCTTTAAAGGGATACTGTCATGGGAAACCATGTTTTTTTCAAAACACATCAGTTAATAGTGCTGCTCCAGTAGACTTCTGCACTGAAATCCATTTCTCAAAAGAGCAAACAGATTTTTTTATATTCAGTTTTGAAATCTGACATGGGGCTAGACATTTGTCAATTACCCAGCTGCCCCGGTCATGTGACTTGTGCCAGCAATTTAGGAGGGAACTTTCTGGCAGGCTGTTGTTTTTCCTTCTCAGTGTAACTGTTGCAGTTGGACATGGTTTTTACTATTGAGTGCTGTTCTTAGATCTACCAATCAGCTGTTATCTTGTGTTAGGGAGCTGTTATCTGGTTACCTTCCCATTGTTCTTTTGTTAGGCTGCTGGGTGGGGGAAAGGGAGGGGGTGATATCACTCCAACTTGCAGTACAGCAGTAAAGAGTGATTGAAGTTTATCAGAGCACAAGTCACATGACTTTGGGCAACTGGGAAATTTACAAAATGTCTAGCCCCATGTCAGATTTCAAAATGAAATATAAAAAAATCTGTTTGCCCTTTTGAGAAATGGATTTCAATGCAGAATTCTGCTGGAGCAGCACTATTAACTGATGCATTTTGAAAAAAATTTTTTTCCATTACAATATCCCTATAAGGGAATTATTCAAAGGTAGAAGATTTGGAGCTTATATGGTCAGCTGGTCTGGAAAACAGTTGCAACTAAAGTAGAAGTAAGGCCTGTGACATGCATAATGATGCAATCATAAATGCTCAAGCAGAGAATTGTTGTAGTCAAAATGTCTGAATGCTTGTGCCTGCTGTTGCCCTAGTTAATGAACGGCATCTAAACTGAGCTTATCCTATAAGCATAATATTTATGTATAGAAGTACTAGGTAGTTTCAGGCATTTATACGGTCATGGTTCTATTGCAGAACAATGCAGACAATACAAAGAAATAAGGTACAGAGACACTTGCTTAAAATTTTTGATCTATTCACACTATCGCCGTTAAGTGTGATCATTAACAGTATCATTATTATTTTTTTTTTCCTCTTTACCTTTTTATTTCCTGTTTTTTTTTTTGTTCTCTGATTTTTTTACTATTTTTATTTTTCCCTGCTACATATACTTACTTACTTGAGCTGAATGATTGTCACTGTTACATACAACAAAGACACAGCAGGCTATAAGAATGTTTGATCCCCAACCTAATGTCTAATTATTTAAATTGAAATTCTTATTTATTTTTGCACATACATCCATACATACATTTATATTGCACCTTTAAAGTACAGACCATTGTTATGCATTGTAAAATATTTAAAGTTACGAATTACGAGTAATAAACATGGGTTATTTTCTTGATTAAGGTTTCTTGAAAGCACTGAGAAATCAGAGAAATCAAGTACTTTGACTTCTTCTGAGCGCTTGTTGTTTCAGTCCCCAAAACAAGGTGCAGAATTTCCAAATGCACAGAAGATCACAACACCCAAATTAGGCCGTGGCTTTGCTGAAGGAGAGGATGTTCTCTTTTTTGACATTTCTCCTCCTCCGGCTCCCAAATTAAGTACTTCTGCTGAAGCGAAAAAGGTATGCATTTATACATAACTAACCACTATTGCCATTTCATTTTTTTACTCTGACATTTTGTAAATGTAAGTTTAAGACTTCATATATTTACTTAGTTTATAACTTCATTGCATTGGTCCAAGTGGTAGAACAGTAAATGCTAAAATATCTTCTCATATTCACTGATCCTGTCTGTGACACACTAGTCAGAGCATGCACACAACTTGACACAAAAGGGATAGAATGTCTGTTAAAGGTAACCATTTTCACCTGTGATCTGTTTGCTTGTAATTAGTGGGTGTGTATAAAAGGTCAATGCCTTTCTGGACTCCTGACAGACCCTTGCATCTTTCATCCAGTGCTGCACTGAGGTTTTTTGGATTCTAAGTCATGGGGTAAGCAAAAGAACTGTCAAAGGATCTGTGGGAAAGGTAGTTGAACTTTATAAAACAGGAAAGGAATTGAGAATGCCAAAATTAGGGGTTCTGTTGAAACCAAACCAAATAAAACTAAAATTTCAGCCACAACTGCCAGAAAAATAGTTTGGGATGCAAGGAAAAACCCACAAATAACTTCAGGTGAAATAAAAGACATACTGGAGGAAAATTTCCACTCATCAGCCCGGAAGCTGCACATGGGACGTACTTGGACATTCCAACATGACTATTCAAAACACAAGGCCAAGTGGACCTGTCATTGGCTACAGCAAAATAAAGTGAAGGTTCTGAAGTGGCCATCTCAGTCTTCTGACCTCAATATCATTGAGCCACTCTGGGGAGACCTCAAACATGCAGTTCATGCAAGACAGCCCAAGAATTTACAGGAACTGGAGGCTTTTTGCCAGGAAGAATGGGCAGTTTTACTGAGAAGATAAAGAGCCTCATCCACAACTACTTAACTACACGTTAAGAACTGCAAGGGTCTATCAGGAGTCCAGAAAGCCTTTTATACACACCCACTAATTACAAGCAAACAGATCACAGGTGAAGATGGTTACCTTTAATAGCCATTCTAACCCTTTTGTGTCAAGTTGTGTGCATGTTATCAGGTCAAATCACCAGGGTATGTAAACTTTTGATCAGGGTCATTTGGGTAGTTTGTGTAGTGATTATGATTTAAACACAGTTGTTTGACAATAAATGGCTTCAGCCAACCACTAATCATGAGTGAAAGAAAAGTTTTTGTGTTATCATTCATATTCTCCGAAAAATGTTTAAGAAATCATAAATTCTGCCAGGGTTTGTAGACTTATGAGCACAACTGTATATTTTCCTTGCTGACCTTTAATACAGTCATTACCCAGTGGATCTCATCTGTGTAATCCAATCATTGGACCAGGAGCTAAAGGTCTTTTCTCTTCAGAAGGAAAATATTTTTCCACATTCTACACCAATTAGAACAATGTATTTGTTATGAGGAAGTAGAAAGTATATAACCCTGCTAGTTAACTCTCACACCGGGTAAACTTAATGAACTCTCTAGTTTTTTTTTAATATTGATAGTTTATTTGCATATATAGAACATTTTAGACTGTCGCATACACAGCATTTTTGACCAATTCTGTAATCTTGAGGTGAATCACCTCTGTCAAAATACCCTTGATGGCCTGTTGGCATAAATAATGTGATTGTTACATACATGTGTCATACGCCAAGCCGCTGTAAACTGCTTTTTATCAGACGCAATATTTAGCTTTTGTCTTTGCAAAAAGTCAACAAGATGAAATGACAAGTAATGTCACTTTTGATTTTTACTTTTGGCTAAAAGAAATACAGGTATTTGAAGTTCTGGTGTTGTGTGTTTTTTTTTTTTTTTTAATTTCTTTCCTTTTCAGTTTTCCATTGTACTACTAATGCCTCTCCCTTAACTACACTATCATAATATTGTTTTGCATGTTTTTCAGTAGACTTTAGTTATGCCATTCACCATATGGCGAAATGAAATCCCAGCATCCCTGGCATTCTCCATACCTGTAATATTCAGATATAACTGTGCTGATAGCTGTTAAAATTATATGTTCTACATTGCGACTCATTCCTTTGTCTTTTCTAGCTAGCAGCTATTCAGAAGCTACATGCTAAAGGACAATCCCTCACCAAAACAGATCCAAACAGCATTAAACGCAAGCGATGTAGTTCAGCAGAGGGGCTGGTTGCTCAGAGAGTGGCGTCACATGCACCAACATCCCCTAAATGTAAGAAAATTGAGTCTTTTGTCAAAAAAATTTAATACTGGATAAATGTGTGATATTCCTTCAGAGCTGTGAATTCTAGTGCCCGAGTGTAATTTTGCAAATATAGAGGGACTGTATGTGTGAATGCCCAAAGTAAAGCGTACCGTCCTGTTTTTTTAAGGAAATATAAAGGGTGAGCTCTACCTTGTAGTGATTGCCACGAAAAGATAAATGAAAAATGAATGCAAAATATGTGATCATTGGTGCACATAAAATAGATTTTGTCTGTGCGTTTGTCTATAAAGAGGCTAGCAGTGGTTACTACAAAAGAGTAAAGGAAGTGTAAATGTCATTTTACAAATTATGCATGTAACATTAGCTAAAATGTTTCCGATTTGTCCTGTGTAGCTCCTGATGAGAATGAGCCGGCCATGAAAAAGCAGAGAGATCAGTTGGCCTATCTAGAGTCTGAAGAGTTTCAGAAGATTTTGAATGCCAAATCCAAGCACACTGGTATCCTCAAGGAGGTATATAGTAGTGTTAATTATGATGCTAAAATTTGTCTTGTCTGCATACAGATAGCAAGTAGTGTGCCATGCATGAATCATCCTGCTCTAAACATGCTTAGACCAATACGAAAGGCTGATTTCTGAGAGAGGTAGTGGTTTCCATAGTTTTATTAATATGATAGAAACTGATGAAGTAAAGCACTCTGTGGTAAACTAAAATGCTTCTAACCCTTAAATACATAAGTATTCTAAAAGGAACTGTAAAACCAACAAATTTCAAGTATATTAAAGGAATGTTAATATAATGTACTGTTGTCCTCCACAAGTAAAACTGATGTGTTTGCTGTAGAAACACATATACAATTTATATAAACAAGCTACTGTGTAGCCACGGGGGGCAGCCATTCAAGCTACAGGATACACAGTGATGGATAAGTTCTAAACAGTCCTGTATACTACAGAGCTTATCTGTTATCTGCTGTGTATCCTGTGCCCTTTCTCCATTTTCAGCTTAGAATGGCTGCCCCGTTGCCACACAGCAGTTTGTTTTATAAACTATTGTAGTGTTTCTGAAGCAAACACATCAGTTTTACCAGAACAGGACATTATATTTTCATTACTTTAAAACACTTTTTAATTTTTTTGGTATTCCTCTTCCTTTAAGTGATGGAGGTGACACATAGGCATCTTAGATATTGGGGTGGGTTTAGTCCTGTAGGAAGGCACATTTACTGATAGCAAGGAGTGCCAATTACATGGCAAGTTAAATGCTTGGCAGTTGATTCCTACTTGAGATTGTACATCACAGCCATTTTGCCCTCCTTAAAAAATGGTGACCACTAAACTTTGCTTGAGTGCCATTGTCCTTAAAATAAAAAAAGTGTAATCACATGGTACAACATTAGCACTCCATTTCCTTCATTTACATAATGACAAAATCTGTTTTACATGCTTAAAGGGCCAATAACACAATGTTTGTAAAATTGTATTTAAACCTTTCCCAAACAAAGAAAGCAAAACGTGCAGATGTTTCCAATTTAAGGTTGAAAACACTGTCAGATAAAGGGTTAAAGGCTTAAAGGCTAAAGAAACTGATTTTAGCTAATGAATACAACACCCTGCCTGTATATTATGTAATCTGAGTGTGGTATGGCCTGTGACGACTACTGTAGATTCCACAGGCAGCAACCCCCAAATTTGAACTTTATTTCCTACCCCTTAGCTTAAATATTAAAATACCAACTAGATAAGAATCATAAAGTTGCAGCTGTGCAGTGGATGATAGTCAGTTGCAGGTATAACAATTAAATTTGACAATTCATTTTTATAAATGAATCCCAGTGACATTTGCCCACTGATCTCCCCTGAAGCACTAAAACCTCCTAGCAGAACCTGCAGCTGTGATTGGGAGGGTGCATCAAGTTGAGGGTTTCACCCCAAGGCCCGTTGCCATCACTTCTCAGATGTAGACCATGTGGAAAACATTTTTGAGGTCATATGGTTGGGGGGCAGCCCAAGAAATAATTTTTGCTTGGTTGCCCAAGGATTTTATATTGCACCCCTGTTGGCAATTATGCAATATTTGTGTGAGATCATGACCCTGTAGCAATGTAGCTGAAACAATCATAAATAGAACTAAGATAAACTAGCTATCTTAATTGCAATCACATTTCAAATCTCTTTATCAGGCTGAAGCAGAGATCCAAGAACATTATTTTGATCCTCTTGTTAAAAAAGAGCAATTAGAAGAGAAAATGCGAAGCATCAGGGAGCAAGCATGTCGTGTAGTTACATGTAAAACGGTAAGTGCCTTGTATTAGAAATCCATAAGAATAAACAAACCAATAAGCCATGTGTTACCTATAACAGCCTATTCATGTTCCAAGGTTCTTCTGTGGTCTTACCCCAAATTGATGTAGTGCCAGGGTGAGGTCATTGCACACAGGGAAGGGGTTTCCTGCTTTATGGTCTGTGGAGCCCACTGACTCTGCCCATCAAACCACTTCTTTCCTCTGTTGATGAACTTGGTTTCAGCTTTTCTGTCTTGTTTACTTATTTCCCAGTCTTCCTGCCCACTATTAAATAATGCAGACGTTGTTCTAACTTCATTTTAGTGTTTCTTAACATTGGCTGCATGACCCAAATCGTTTTCTTAGAACCAGGTATGTCTTAATTACTGTTGATTAAGATTGAGCTGAATATTCACCCTTTTGAAAGGGATCACGGAGCCCCACATTCAAACTGCATGGAAGAACCAGTTCTGCATCCCAGTCATAGGTTTAGTGCAACTATAGTATTTGACCTTTATCTCCAAGGAATATTTGCAAAATTGTAAGTTTGCAAAATAGTTTTACAAAGAGAACAACACTTACAAATCAGTTTATTAAATACTCTTCCACTAAATACTTTTTTCAGTATGCACAAAACGGACTTTTATTTCTTTTCTGCACAGTGCAAGTACACTCACTTCAAACCTAAAGACACCTGTGTTAGTGAGAACCACGATTTCCATTGGCACAAGGGTGTGAGAAGGTTCTTTCAATGTCCGTGCGGTAACAGAACTATATCCTTGGACAGATTCCCCAAGAAGCATTGCAGGTATGATACACATGTAGAATTCTTGACTTTATTCTACCGGAAATTTTTTTTTACTAGACATGCCGTAGTTGGTACAGGGTTGGTAGTTGGGTGGATCAGTAATGCTGATTGACCCGTTTATCCTGCTTTGAGAATATCCAGTGACCACGTATCTATGGAAGGTCACTAGAATTGTCCAATTTCAGGATGGATGCAAGTTGACACATAAGCTTGGGGCTTGCTGTTACCTTAGCTTGCCACACTTCATAAAATTTAGTTTGACATTTAAATGGATTGGATGGAAAATATTTCACCAAATGTAAAACCTAATGAGCCTGCATAAAAAACCAGTCATGCCAAAACAAAGTTTTCTACACACCAATAGTCTCTGGTTTATGCTGTGTTGTTCTAGCCTTTGCTTCCTGTGATGGGTTTGTATATAAAATATTCCTTTATATATTTTTTTTCTACTCTACAGCAATTGTGGCCTCTTTAAATGGGAAAGAGTTGGTATGCTTAAGGTAAGTGTCTGTACACCGGCAGATGATTTGAACGTTTCTTTGTTGCTATTTGATGTAGATGTAATATATGATGTGTTGAATATCTTCCCACGTTTACCCAATTGTAAACATTCCTGATCAGCAAACTGTCCTCGATAGTTTGAGCATGTATGCCTTGGTTTGGCTGCAGGGATCAAGCGAATAAATGTTTTACTACTTGCAAAAATGATTCTAATCATCTTGGTTCATTCACAACACAAACTCTAGTGTGCCCGTCCCATGTCTCTTATGGCTTAATGGTTTTCAAGCCATAATTTTAATGTTTCAGTTAAGTCACTGCAAACCAAAACACGTGCCATAGGCATATTTATAGGAGTAGTCAAAACAAGACTCTGTTCTATTTCCAAATACAATGTGGCAGTATTCATATTCCACAGGAGTGATATTAAAATTGATTCAACTTGAACTCTGGATGTGCACACTATATACTTTGTTACATTGTTGTGCAACTATAGGTAAATTAGTGTGTTTGCCCATATTTTGGATTTTTTTTGTACATGAATGTTACTCTGGCACAGGTACCAAAGTAATGCAGAGCATAATGGGTATCTACGGATTCATGTTTTCAATGCAATTCATTCTCTTGTCTTGTTTTTATAGGAAAAAACTGGACCAAAATTAGGAGGAGAAACACTTTTGCCAAGAGGAGAGGAACATGGCAAATTTCTGAATAGTCTTAAATAACGATGACTGTTACACAGTACAAACTTTGTGTGAGAAACAAAAGCACAGTATGCCATGGGGAAACTAGCCTTCTTAGAGGATTTTCTTTCTATACAGTGCAGTCCTTTGGCTAGGACAGGTTTAGTACATTACCTTTTAGCAAGCAGTTCCGAATATGACTATGAAGTAGTGAGCCGTGCATAATCACTGCTATTGCTCCTGAGATCAGTAGAAAGGAAACCTCTTTGTATGGCAGAATTATTTGTACAGAGGTTGCTCTCCAGTTGTCACTGACTTATTAAACGTGTGCATCGATATGTTGGTTTCCATAACTCTGCCTCAGTTTGATCTAGTGGCAACCGCATTACAGAATCATGGAATGGGAATACAGGAACAAATACTGCTGCTGTTGTTGCCTGTACCGGTCAATTTTTAGTGTAACAATGAACCTCAGTGGGTTTTCCGCAGTATGCTAGCTAGGAGAATTTTCTTTTGCATTTACATGTTTGTACTGCTTTTTATTTTATGCAAGGTATGTTTTGTGAATATGTATATGTTGTCACTTTTTTAAAGGATATTTTTATTGTTAAATGTATTTAGAGCAAGTGCAGTAAGCAGAGTGAATTGTCTCTAAACCGGTATTTATCAGAGAGGTGCATGTTTATAAAGCTGCTAACAATAAATCTTTTGAAATAATTGTGTGCGACTCCCTTTATTAATATAATTGGTCATTAACAACAACCCGAAAAAATGCTGGTTTTAATTTTGGGGTCTCAGCATGTCAATGTTTGTCGAATAACAAACTGTTTAAGAGAGCCCTGGCATTCACATTTGTGACAAACCTAATTGTGGATTTTTATTTATTGGTTTTTCACTGAGATGAAAAAAATGATTGTCATCCCATTTGAGAATTTTCATAAATAAGAAAAATGTGATTGCATTTTGTCATGATTATTTGGGTTTTTACTAGAAAATACAAATTTGAATACATATACCCGAAGTGCCTCCTAGCTACCTGCTCCTGGATGATGAATAAATCAGAATTTGAACCTAACCTTACCAGTAATCCACAGGAGACACATAAGATTAAAAAAAAAATTAACTGCATATTTGAGACAAAGTAAGAGTTGTTTTGACTTTTTCCATAAAGGAGCAGTAACGGCAAAAATATTTTTTTTTTTTAAATTTGTTAGTATGCTACAAAAAAAAAAAAAGACACCAACGCATATTAAACTTTAAAATCGCTAAGTTTTTATTAAGAAATAACTTGCCAAAACTCAGCTTGCGCTCTTCTTCAGAAACGGCTCTCAAATTCTCCTGCCTAGCTATCGCCTATAAGGAAGGGGAGGAGAAATAGAGCGCCGCACGATGGATCGGCAATCAGCTTTGCTAAAGAGGAGCACAAGCAGAGTTTCTGTAAGTTATTTCCTAATAAAGACTTTAAGATTTTAAAGTTACGTGATGGTGTCTTTTTTCGTAGCATACTAACATTTTTTTAAGAGAATATTTTTTGCTGTTACTGGTCCTTTAAGGAGACCAAAGATCTCTACTAACCACTTCTTTGTGAAGATGAAGAGAGACTGATCAGAACCCCAGAGAAGACTCTCTTGCCCGTTGTATCCTCTATGATTCATAATATTTGAGGTAAAGTCAATAATACAGAGAATTTTTCATAAATTTTAAACAAGCAAGTTACTCTGCACTGTGCATTCTCTGTATACTTGCAGATTTCAGCTGCCTCACTCTCTTCCATGCTGAATTAACATGAAAACCTGGTGTGACACCAAGAATATTCCAATTCAGTAATCAAAAGCATACAGTAGCACGTGCATGCATGTTCCATTTATTAAACCTAACCTCTTTATGGGCACAGATATTGATTGGTGGGTAACTGTTGCGTTGCTAAGCAAAATTTAAATATTTGGTTACCTGCAGTTCTGGAATGCCTAAGATGTAACACATGGGAGTTGTTAATAGAAATGTGTTTTTTTTTTTTTTTCATGTGATCCATGAATGTTGCAAATAACAGACTTTTAATATTATTGTGCATCTAATGCAACTGTTGGCTTTCAACTGATGATGCATTTTAACCACCATTGTATGTATTAGTGATGTGGGGGTCGGGTTTTTAACCACCCACTGACTTCCTTTTATAGACTTGGCTTGCCCTGATGATATCACAAAATGGGCGGGGCAGGCACACGTCTATAAAAGAAGTCAGAAGCCGGCAGTGTAAGGTGGCGGCATGTAGGGCAGGAAGAAGAGCTCAACTTGGACCCACCTATGAACAGGGGTACCCCGACCTTTGGGTATCAGGCCGGCCCGCATATCACTAGTATGTATTTGTGTAGTTGAAGTCGGCAGTGCACATATGACAAATGCTGTTGGATTTGACGACATCCAAACACTGAATACCAAACACTCAGGTTTACATGGCAAAATAGGAGACCTACATATTCAGTCATAAATTTACACATACAGTGCAAAATCTAATGACATGTAAAACAATTTACCTTGTGAGAGACGATAACAACTTGAATGTGACATTTCAGAGAAACCAGCAATAGGCAAGAGAGTGCTGGATACTTCTAAATATAGATTTTATATTCTACTTTGCAAAAGCAAATGCTATTTAAAGAAAAAAAAATACTGTTTTCCAACATAATCATAAAATCATGTTCATTATCATTTACTGACCCTGAATGAAATACAGTAAAGCATAAGAACTTGTCACTATAAGAGTACACTGAGCCATCAATGTTCCACTTGGCTTCTGGTAATTGTTGGCTGACAGATTTTGGTAGGATGAAAAAAAATTGTTGAATATTTTAGTTGGATGGAAGTTAAATGTTCTGTCTCTGATAGAGGTAGGAAGGAGACAGGCCGTCGTAATGCCACTGACGCCACTGTTCGATCTGCTCACGGCTCCGCTCTTCTTGCTCTGTCCAGAAACATTTATTACAAATCAGTTATTACAGATCAATTAGCATGAAATCTGTAAAAATTAGTTGAAGGTTCATCGATATTTCCAGTGTGATCTGAATACTATCATAAAAGCAGCAGTCCAGTGTCCATACAGTCATGCTCATAAGTTTACATACCCTGGCAGAATTTGATTTCTTAACCATTTTTCAGAAAATATAAATGAAAACACAAAAACTTTTCTTTCACTCATGGTTAGTGGTTGGCTGAAGCCATTTATTGTCAAACAACTGTGTTTGCTCACTTTAAATCATAATCACTATACAAAAATTACCCAAATGACCATGATCAAAAGTTAACATACCCCAGTTCTTAATACCCCTTTAACATCAATGACAGCTTGAGGTCTTTTGTATTCGTT
Source organism: Xenopus borealis (assembly GCA_024363595.1). Classification (NCBI taxonomy): domain Eukaryota; kingdom Metazoa; phylum Chordata; class Amphibia; order Anura; family Pipidae; genus Xenopus; species Xenopus borealis. Next base: position 73,458,344 of record CM044435.1, on the reverse strand, counting down.
GTGGATGAGGCTCTTTATCTTCTCAGACGGTAAAGCTGCCCATTCTTCCTGGCAAAAGGCCTCAACTTCCTGTAAATTCTTGGGCTGTCTTGCATGAACTGCTCGTTTGAGAGTGGCAGGTTGACTTGGCCTTGTGTTTTGGATCATTGTCATGTTGGAATGTCCAAGTACAACCCAAGCGCAGCTTCCAGGCTGATGAGTGCAAATTTTCCTCCAGTATTTTTTGATAACTTACTGCATTAATTTTGCCATCAATTCTGACCAAATTTCCTGAGCCTTTGTAGCTCACACATCCCCAAAACATCAGTGATCCACCACCATGTTTCACAGTAGGAATGGTGTACCTTTCATCATAGGCCTTGTTGACTCCTCTCCAAATGTAGTGTTTATGGTTGTGGCCAAAAAGTTAAACTTTAGTCTCATCACTCCAAATGACTTTGTGCCAGAAGGTTTGAGGTTTGTCTCTGTGCTGTTTGGCATATTGTAAGCAGGATACTTTGTGGCATTTGCGTAGTAATGGCTTTCTTTTGGCAACTCAACCATGCAGCCCATCTTTCTTCAAATGCCTCCTTGTTGTGCATCTTGAAACAGCCACACCACATTTTTTCAGAGTCCTGTATTTCACCTAAAGTTATTTGTGGGATGTGGCTTGGATCCCAAACAATTTTCCTGGCAGTTGTGGATGAAATTTTAGTTTTATTTGGTTTGGTTTCAACAGAACCCCTAATTTTCCACTTCTTTATAGAGTTTGAACCTTGCTGATTGCATTCTCAATTACTTTTTTTTCTTGTATCCCTCTCCAGTTCAGCTACCTTTTCCCGGAGATCACCTGACAATTCTTTTGCTTTCCCCATGACTTAGAATCCAAAAAACATCAGTGCAGCACTGGATGAAAGATGCAAGGGTCTGTCAGGAGTCCAGAAAGTCATTGCTTGTAATTAGTGGGTGTGTATAAAAGGTACAATATGGGACGAACTTGGACATTCCAACATGACAATGATCTAAAACACAAAGCCAAGTCGACCTGTCATTGGCTACAGCAAAATAAAGTGAAGGTTCTGAAGTGGCCATCTCAGTCTCCTGACCTCAATATCATTGAGCCACTCTGGGGAGACCTCAAATGTGCAGTTCATGCAAGACAGCCCAAGAATTTACAGGAACTGGAGGCCTTTGCCAGGAAAAATGAGCAGCTTTACCTTCTGAAAAGATAAAGAGCCTCATCCACAACTAATAAAAAAGACTTCAAGCTGTCATTGATGTTAAAGGGGTCAATACACTGTATTAGGAATTGGGGTATGTAAACTTTTGATCAGGGTCATTTGGGTAGTTTGTATAGTGATAATGATTTAAAAAGAGTAAACACGGTTGTTTGACAATAAATGGCTTCAGCCAACCACTAACCATGAGTGAAAGAAAAGTTTTTGTGTTATCATTCATATCCTCTGAAAAAGAGTATGTAAACTTATGAGCACAACTGTATATAACGAACACAGAATTCCTCAGTCTTTCATAGTTTAATGGAGGGTATATAATCCTAATTAATCTACTGTATTGTCTTCTATATTCATACCCTATAAACTTCCTTTTCTGTGCTGAACCAATGCCCGTCCTCATTCTTGCCCCATAGACTCACAGATTGGGGTGTCATACAAGGCAGGATGTTCCTGTCTGGGGGGTCCGGGCACAAAGAGATTACTGAGAGTGTCAGTAAATTAGCACTAGCCCAGAGACAGCTAGAGTACTTTATTGAAAGTTCATATGTCTTGTGTAGGCCTTGTCCTCTTTTCATGCAGGGGGAGCCTTTTTGCTTATTACTGTACTTGTTGGAAGCTTGACTGCCTTATTATATTCCCTATATAACCACATTTTGGCCTTGTTTAACTGTGCTTAAAGTGCTGCTTTGGTATTTACCCAGATTTATTTCAGAAATCTGTATATCTTACCATCTTGCTCTTCCTCTACATAGTTCTCAAATTCATTTCTTTGCTCTTCGTAGTACTCCCTTCTACGCTCATCTGCTGACAGTCTTTGACGATTCTCAGCTAAAATAGAAATTATAAAAATAAATGTTATCTGAAATACTGCAATGAACATTTACTCTAGAAAAAACCTCAGTGAGACTGTCAATGGGCAGCAAATATAGCACCCAGCAACACTGTGGGCAGGAGTATTAGAAATTTTTTGTCAATGGGCATTTTCAATACTTTAACATTAACTTCCTGAAGGTGTAATGGGTAGGAGCCATAAAAGATGAAGTTGTACATCCCAGAAAATCTGGTAAAGTTAAAGGACATTATATAGTTGTTGGTGAGATTGCTTGTGCTGGCAGGCCCTCACCATCATTTTGTGTTGCTAGATAAAGAGTTTTTATGTTTATCAAAGACTGTGCATATTATTTTTCCTAGTGGGGCATTCCTGGATGCCATTATGTGGAGGCACTGTGCTAACAAGTACCAGGCTCCCAAACCACTGCATAGTGACTCAGGTTTGTACTATACCATCAGGTAAGCACCATAAGTGCCAGAAGGGGTGCCAATAGGGTTACAGATATGGCTCTGAATTATTCGGTTCTATCTGTGCTATTAAACCAGTCCTTCAGGATGCAAAGTTGGCAACAGGGATGTTAAGGTGTTATTTGCAACTCTGCCCATAATACATTTAGGGGCAAATTTACTAAGGGTCGAAGTGAAAATTTGAATAAAGAAATTAAAATTTTGACAATTTTTGGGTACAATTTTTATTCGATCGAAAGCGGTCCATTTTCGATCAAAAAACACACTTTTCAAAAAATTTGATGGTCGAACTTCAACTATTTTTAACTTCGAATTTCAACCCTTGATAAATCTTCCCCTACAGTAAGTGAGGGTTGGAACCTTTAATTTTTTGGTTTTAAGGCAATGTAGCATTAAAAAGAAAAAAAGCTTTTTTTTAACCACAAGAGAAAATTGCTAAATAAATAATTCCCATTTTCCTTTATGTGCTAGACATGTTTCTTCATCCTTCAGTTTTCAGCATTAAGTCTCCCCTTTGGAGTGTAGCCAAAATCTTTCGTTGCAGGGCCTATCCCTAAATCACTTGTAGGAAATATATATGTATAATATAAAAAGTATGGGAGACAGCACCACACTTCATGTGTATATTCCCTGGTGCATGGTAAAGTTTATCATAAAGAGGTAAAAAATTACCCACACTCAGGGGACTTCACTGCATAGTAAAGTCTATGTTCAGTGTATACAATAAACCATGTACAATAAATATACATACATACAATTTAAAAGTTAGTACGGTCAATCAAGCTCTCTGCAATGCACATAACAGTACAGTTTATTTTCTGTAAGGGGGCTTTCTGTCATCAAATCAGACCCTGCACTGGAGAACATTGATTTCTTTTTCACTTTTCATGCTCATTGCAAAATGAATAGAGTTTTGCTTCTATGAAATTAAATATGAGCTTATAGTTGAAAATGTATGCCAAGTCTAAGCCATTTATTTTTCACCAATATGGTGCCCCATACAAAGTATAATTAGTGGCTTAGAAATGTAGAGGTTGTGGCTGGTTAAAACCACTTGCTCTTAACCACTAAGCTTCTGTCTACCACTAGTTTATTTAGAATTATTGAAGCAGAGTTCCTGTTGACCATAACATTTTGTTTTGGAAGTTAGGGCTAGAATTAATAGAAAGACGCAAGGGCAAGATTACTGTTTATGAAAACTGTTAATTAACCATAACCATATAAATATATGGCTATAATACACAAAATCCATGAATATCTTGTAAACTATATCCTTATAAATAGTTAACTAGTGATGTCATCAGTTGTAAACTGTGAGTAATGATGTCATTCTAGTCACATGACTCACTAAAACTTGTGTATTATAATAAATATTATCATAAATAAAGTAACCCCTGTTGAAAAATATGAGGATATTAGAAGTAACCTTGGAGTTCAGTCTCGTGCTTCAGTGACCTATAATATAGTGAATAAAGTACCCCCTCTTGTAAACAATAAGGACTTAATCCTCATATTTTGCAACTAGGGGTACTTTATTATAATACACAAGTTTCAATGAGTCATGTAACAGAAATGACATAAGAGCTCAATGTTTATAATTGATGACATCAGAACTCACTGTTTATAAGGATATAATTTACAAGATATTCACGGCTTTTGTATATTTTACAATAGAAATACATTATTCACTATATAATTTGACATTATACCTAATGGCATATGCCATTAATTTAATGGGTTTTCGGATGTTTAATAAAAGTTATTTTCAAATTAAACATGAAACCTAAACTATTTGGCCACACAATAACACCATATACTGCATGATATAGCATGGTAAAAGAAGATTTAGTATAATTCAATAGGATCCCAGGTCCCCTTTAAATTCACACAACATGTAAGTGTTTCACTGAACCAAATCAAAATCCTGCAAAATGTGGATTCGGACAAAACCTGGGTTCAGAGCATCCCTAGGTTTCATTTTTTTTTTTTAAATAAATTGTATTCTTTAATCTATTATGTATATTGGTCTCTAGAGACAAAACATGTAATATCTATTGCCTCATATGTTCATAAAAGTTTAAAAATCCCATTCCATACATAAAAGTGATAAGAATGGCAATAAAAGAAACATATTTCTGTTTAAAGGGTGTTTGCTAACATTTTCATTATAAAGGCAGTATCCAGTTAATTTCGCCTGTATGCAGCTTATATTTATACCCTCCTTGTCTTGTTATTTTACTTATGTTATAAATGTCACCTAGAAAAATACTTACCATCATTTAATCAAATTTGTCACTTTGTTATTTTTTTAATCCATTGATTTGATACATGACAGGATTGATATTCCACAGCCAAACTAGTTAGAAATAGATGGAAAGAGGTTCTATGGGAAAGCTACAGCAGATGATAAAATAACAGGATTTAATATAAAATATACATATGGGAACAAGAAGAGAAAACTATAAAAAGGTGAAAGAGGCTGAAAGAAAGGAACTTGTAGCACAGGACAGAGCAGCTGAAGGCAAGAGCCGTTTGGAATTTTCACCATGATACCCTGTACCTCCTTCAGAGGACTGATAGTGTCCTGCACATACCAGAGACTCAGAGCTGCTCAGTAAGCACACACAAGCTCACACTGCTTTTCCAAAGAGACCACTGTGTTATAGAAGCTAACGTAAACATCCCTGAAGTCAGTTTGAAAGTATAAAGGTGCATTCTGTGGTGGAACAGCAATTCCAACTATGGCAGGATCGGGAGTGCTTCGTAGTGTTTATTAAGTTAACGCGAACAGTCATAATGCAGACTGATGATTAAACTAAATTCGGCATTAAATTTACTAAATTACGTGCAGAGGAATATTGTATTTTGATGTATTCAACATTTTCCCAAGAGGATGAAATAAAAACACATTCTGCTCCTCCTTACATTACCAGCAATGCAGGTTGAGAATTATGCTCCCTAACAGTACTTTAACCTTGACTAAGAAATGTTTTAAAAGTATTACATTTCTAAATATTTCTTCTTAAGTAATAAATGCAATTGACCTGCACATGTATGGGCGGTCATCAGAGTGATTAGCAGGAGTACAATATCTTATTTCAGGATTCAGCACCCAGAATAACTGCTCTTAAGGGCTCCAATTATCCAACCGTCTAGACCAGTTTTAGTATAGGGTACAAAGGATATTAGCCTTGGACTTCATGCAACAGAAATATGTGACTAAAAGTAGTAAGTGTAATTGTTACATACAATATATGTAGTATAAAACTCCCAGAATTCCACAGACAGCCGAAGGCTTTTGAGGGGTGATGGGAGTTTTAACACAACAATTGCTGGAGGGTTGTAGTTTGGACTTCAATGATTAACATTATTAGAACTGAGACCCAGATTTCCTGCATAGTCTTCTCTCTCTCTCTGCTGTCCTGCTAGCTGTGCCTGGACCTACTGATCTGGGATGGCAGCCCTGCAAAGGATAAGTGGTTCTTCTGAGCCCACCAAATTATTGGCAATTTCCTTGTGTAAGCTATCATGTAAGGACATATAATAAAGGTCTCTCTGTTTATTTAGCAGAGAAGAGCCAAGAAAATGAAGATTTGATGCTTTGGGTAGAAGGAAAGAAAAATATGAGGTAGCACAGATTACTCATTGCAGTTTAACAAGACAAGCCTGAAGGAACCATACAAATTCTTTTCAGTAATGCATGTTAACAGTGGGGAATCCTGGAAACTGTGGGATGGGAAGAAAAACAACTTTCCATGAAGCAAACAGACATACCATTTATTTCATCTTGAGACTTGGTTGATCTCTTGCCACGCTTCTTGAAAAAATTGGAAGCCTCCGATCCTTGCATGAAAATCTTACTTTTCAAACCTAAGGTGGCAAAAATGAATATTTCATCGCTTGTGACCAGCTCCACAAGGGGATGTTAGTAAAATCTACTCATGGCTTCTATTTAGGTTGCATTGCTCTTTACTAGCTGAGTCTGGGTACATATATAATACACACATATATTTAGGAAAAGTGATAAAGACAGATAGTGTAACAGAGCTATAATAGATTCATTTTCAGGAGGCTGTTGATACTGAACTGTATAACTTTACACCATATTATAACATTGACTTACTTTCTTTCTGGTCTGGGGCAGGATCATCTTTGCTTCTAACTGCAGCACTTTCACCTTCATGTAAAACTAAAAGCAAGACACAGGAAAGCAATGATTGATGTGATTCTAAATAGAACATTCTAGAGTAGAGGCATACTTCTTTTTATTGCCACATCACAAAAAATAAATGATATTTGTATATCCCAAATGAAGGCTTTATCTTAATGTATGTATTGTCCATAGAAACAATGTAAAATAATTTAAAACTGTCCATTGGCTGTGCAATAGCGATTAATAGTTTTCCAATTGTGTTTGCAAGTGGGCACCTGTAAAATGTAGCTAAACAAAACAATTAAAAATAAAATCAAGCTGTAGTCAGTTATGTGCATCATGCTGTGCTACAGATGTTGTTGAGCTGTCAGGGATTTGTAGTTGTAGTCTGAGAAAACCATGCAATGAGCAAATAAGTAATTCCCCAAATATGATGGAAATAAAAAAAAAATCACCAAAACACATTTTAGGACTTGCTTATACCCTAGGGGTTTATTCCCAGCCTGTAGTATCTTGCATCTGTGAGATAATGCAAATATTCTTGTTACAGGCAGTAAGTATACAGAGTTTCCATTCCTACCATTGGACAATCTAGCCCTAGGGAACAATTATAATACCAAATGTCTGCATTTCTGTACGTACTAAAGTAAGGAGCATCTCCAACACAAATTTGTATGACTTACCTTCAGTGCTGGCAATGTTGTGCACAGTTGTCACTATACTTATACATTACTTACACCATGGTTTAAATGATATGTACATTGCAGTATAACATGAGCTGAGAGCAAACACAAATACCACTACTTCTAATTAACAGTGTTTAATGCCCATATAAATGGCAACTGCTAAAAGGAGCAATGCATTTACGCTGTAGCAGTAAAACATATGTCTTACAATTAAAAAACTGCATATTTCTATTTACCATTTACATTTCAGTACATATTTATTGATATTGCTCCATTTTTTAGAAACTTTAGATCAAGCTTGCACTTACCTGCCAGTAACACAACTGCAGCAGCACAGCTAAGAAATAGGACTTGCTTCCCGTTCATCCTTTCTGGTTTTAACTTGTCCTGTAAAATTCTGCAAGGGACTGAGGGAGAGTCACAGATTTCTCATGTGTCAGATAGGAAGGTGAGGCGGGCAGCAGGAATGTTGCTGGAGGAGGAGGGGTCTGGCCACTGCATTCTTCTAGTCCCATAGGATCTGAAACTTCATTCAACCTTTCAAGTCACAGAGAGGCATACTGCACCAAAACAATAACCAACATTTAGCCGTGGCTTTGAATATCTAGTTTGCCATATTTTGTAAAACACCATTGCCATTTTTTATGTCAGTGTGCCACTATTTGTAATCATTTGCAGCCAGTGACCCTACAACAATGAACTCGTTACTTTGTCTTAACTTCTTAGTGCAGCAAGGGCCAGAGTTTTACTAGATATATGGTATAATACTTTGTGTAAATGATAAAAAACTGAAAATAACAGGTCAGTTTCTGATCTCTAGGATACCTCATACTTGCAAGTTTAGAGCAGTTGTTATATTTGATTATAGCCTGACTGGCACAGATTGGGACCAGGATTGAGATTCAAGATAGGTATTTCAAGCACACAGAGGCCCCAACAGCCCCCCCCCAACGGCCTATGGTATGCTACAGCAGCCCTTCTGGCATTAACCAGAATCCACAATTGCCAGTCCACGTCTGCAGTGTCCTTTTAATAGCTATTGCATTTTCTCCCATCACTGCATTAACATTTGCAACTCTCCCACTCTGACATCAACATTTGCATCTCTCTCCCCACAAAAAAAATTGCATGAACTCTGTCATCTTTTTCATCCAGCCATTCCAAGTATTTCAGCCTCAGCATCTCTACCTACCAAATTCATTAGCATCTCCAATCTCTCAAGTAAACATAGACATTACCCTGTACAAAGATTTCCAACAGTAAATAATACTCTGTCTTGTCTTCCCCAAATATATTTTTCTCTATCTCCATTATATATATCTACCCCAGATCTTACCCCATAATCCCTAATGAGCCTATGGAGATTAGCTCTAGGCAGTGGAAAGTAGTGCTTTTCTATTGCATGGGCAAAATAGAAAAGCGTTACTTTTGTGTCTTCCGTGTTCTGGGGACAGGGAGTCCTCTAGAGCCTCACTAGATAAAAAAGGGCTTAAACTGTAGCAAATTCTCGAGCTCAGAGTGTTCTAATAGGAGTAACATCAGAGAAGATCATAGAGAAGTGGCCAGGGCTGGAGTCTTGGTATATGTCACACAGCTGTTATTGTTCCACAGTAAGGTCAAAGAATGATTAGTCATGGAATATAAACAAGTTCCTCATCCATTCATTACAGTGAATGATTGGTGTGTTCTGTATATATCGGCAGCTAATTCTACACAGTAACTGAGACTGAGAAGTCATTGATCCTTCTGAATGGAACATTTTTTTTTAAACAGAGTCAATATACAATTTAGCTGTTGTTTTCTATTTTAAACAAATTCTCAGGCCCGGATTTGTGAAAAGGCCATCTAGGCCTGGGCCTAGGGCGGCAGGATTTTGGGGGCGGCATGCTCCCCAACCACACCCTCATTGGTTCAGACATTTAAATTTCCCATGTGCCAATCCTGATGAAAATTTGAGCAAATAAAAGGGAGGGGACAGGGGCGACAAACGACAGTGGGCCTAGGGGCGCCCGCTATGTAAATCTGGCCCTGCTAATTCTATAATGACTTCTACAACAGAGAATAGTATTTACATGTGGTCATTTCAGTCTGAAGGGCCACTGTATATGTTACTGGCAAATTGTGCTTAATACAGAAGAATACCTATTCTGATATTGTTTAGTGAGTTGTCTGAAAAGAATACAAGTATACTTAAAGATTTGCTCCTGCTATTCAATTCCATTACCAGCCATTCTTAGTTAGCAACGACCCTGGGTGTGGTACCCACTGAATGTCTAGGGATGTAATTATGAACCTGCCCTCTCCATTCCCCTTTATCAGCAGTGCTTACTGGGATGCTGATCAAAAATGTGCAGCTCTAGTGCAGATCATGGGTTCATTCAGGTAAATTTGCTCATTGATCAGGGTCAGGTCAACTGTTAAAAACTTTTCAGGTTTCACATTTGTCTCAAGCCCCTACCCCCCAGGATTCAAAACACTACAGGAGGCCTTTTGGGGTTAATCTTGAAGTCAGTGCTCAGTAGATGCTTAAATCCTCATACCAGTGAAAATACATACAACAATCCGATGCATACTCCTTCTAACAGGGTGAGTGACCTAAACAACTAGTTAGTGTTTTTAGTTGCATACTGAAAAAAAGCCAGAATTGGGGAGCCAATAATGAAAAAACCACAATGTGGACCAATGGAAAAGTTGTCTAGAGCATGTCCATCTATAACATACTAAAATGTATATTAAAAGAGTTGCAAAGGTGAACATTAGGATGAGGTCATGTGGAACACAACTGTATAAGGTTTTACTATTGGTTATATTGGATATATGCTTTTCCATGAGCTGCGTGTACATTACAGCCTGCCTAAGAAGAAAAGGTTTAAAGTTTTTCTCAGAATTAATAGTAAATAAATAGTGTTTAGTACTATGGAATCCATTTAATAAAAATATCTCATGTTTATACGCTTATAACAGTTCGATATGAAGTCCAACAGTTCTGCATCTATCTGAGAATTCTAAATGCATCTCCGTAGTCTTATCATTGACTTCACTGTGTACTAAAGCCTTCTTCCACTCCCTGACATAGAATTGCAGAGGTCTTGCCATTCCTAACAATTTAGGTGTGATATTCTCCAGTAGTTACAAACAAGGCTGTTTTATGCATGTTGTATCTGTTTCAGTGAATTCCTCCCTACTAAATCCTTTCTTGGGCCAAGTAGACAAAGTGGTATACTGACATGCTCTCCAAATATTTGCCACCTAAACTTGGGTCCAGATGGCATCGTTCTTATACTGTTCTGCAATGCAAACTGCCGGACTACTGTGTTTACCCATTGTTAATACTGATGTCTCTCCAGAGTTCTGCTTGTTGCTCTCTTTGAAAGAATTCCCCAGGCTTCACAGGGTCCTTATGACAAACTTGCTCCTAGTGTTATATTTATATTTACAATGGCAACATACATCATTTTAAAGAAATTCCTTAGAATGACAATAGTGTGCATTGTTTGTAATGATAATACATTTTTAAAAGTTGTAGTTTTATTTGAAACACATTTACAATTTTACATTGTCTGTATATTTCTTTTCTTCTAGGGTGCAAACAACCGTTTCTAGTCTCTACAATATGTATCATTGAGTCTGAGTTAAGCAATATTTTCCGGTTCTGTATTTGTGAAGATTTGTAGTTTTCAGTTACACACTACAGATACAAGGAAAGCTTTGCTTCCAGTGTGTTCTGACTCAATGGTTAATAAAACTACAGAGTATTTACAGTCAGGCATCTATAGCTGAGGAAGTACAAGTGTTGAAAAGCTAATGGTAATAACATAACTGTTGATTTTTTTTACTTCTTTCAACTAATCAAAGTAGATTATATATACAGAAGTTAACTATCATAAAATGCATCCAAAGATATTATATTGCAGCAGCCACATGTCTTTCTATTTCACAACACAATACTGTCAATTGGTTCTGCATCTTATCATTGGTTCCAAATGTTCAGTCTTACTTAATTTACCAACAAATCTTAGACAATCAAATAAAAGCACCCCTAATTAATCATTTAAGGATATTGTGGCAACACAGCAACAATTACAATTTCCATTGTAAGGGCTGGGGCAGACAGGGAGATTCTGTCGTCGGCGACAATCTCCCCGAACTGCCTTCTCCCTGTCCACCACCTGTTTAAATCCTGTTTGAATCTCCCTGTCTGCACCCAGCCTAACAAGTTTGTTAAATTATCTGAACAGCATTTAAATAGGACATCAGGACCAATTTCTTTTATTCACTACCAAATGTAGAACTATTACAGATTTGTTCTTTCTCCATTTACAAGCCGGGCCTTAATCATCCAAGTATCCTACAAAAAAAAAAGGTTTAGTTTGCTTATTAATGGGCAAGGAAAGTGTAAAATAGAATAAGGCTAGAAATGCTGTATTTTCTATACTAAACATAAACATGAACTTACTGTACCACAAGCCTAATCAAACAAATGATTTATGCTTTCAAAGTTGGCCACAGGGGGCTGTCATCTTGTAACTTTGTTATACATCTTTGCAAGACCAAGATTGTGGACATGCTCAGTGTGATCTGGGCTGCTTAGGGATCATCATAAATGATCAAAACAGCACAAGTCAAATAATATCTGCCAGAAGCCAATACAGCAAGACTGATTAATAATCGGAATATACAGACTGCACTGGATCCTGTGTTGTCATGTATTTGTATGTTTAATACAAACTTTCTCCAACTCTGCAGAGCCAGTGGCTGCAGCAAAATAATCCTCCAAATATCTGGCTCCATGATCTTTGTCCCTGCAGCTGGAGTTGGAAACAGTAAAGGGGATGTAAAGGCAAAAATAAAATCCAATCTCTACACAGTCGGGGACTGCAAGCTGCTGGAGTTCTGCATGGCTGGGAAGTAAGGGGGGAGCTCCCCCTGCTGTTCATAAGTATGATTGTTTCCCTGCCCAGCATTGAGGGACCGTTTGACAATTCCTATCCACAGCAGTAAATGAAGGGAGAATTTAACTTTATACAGTCAGGTTTCTTATAAAAACGGTACACATTTTTTAACTAAAGTATATTGGAGATAGATTTCTTTTTTATTAAAGAAAGTAAAAATTGGATTTTAGTTTTTTGCCTTTCCTTGTTGTTTCCTTTAATATGCAAAGAATCAGCACATTTTCTATCACACCTGGGCCAGAGATATGAAAGTGAAATTGTCAGGGTACAGGTAATTGGGTCCATTTTCCAGAAAGCTCAGAAATACTGAAATGACATTGAAATGCCTTCCCAAACAGTCCTATTTAAACAAACAGTTGAATTTTGACTGAATGTCTTTTTTTTCATTTTTTTTTCAGGAACAACAGTTTTTGTTTTAAAAGTAATATTCCTTGTATTATGATAACATTGTCAGACCCACAGTACATAACATCTATGGGATGTACATAGATGTACAAAGATGTACATCTTTCTGAGAATTTGCTTAACCACCTATGAATTGCTGGAAGTAATGTAATACAAGGCACTATATCAGTCATTACAAGTATATTCTAAAAGCAGTTTTTATGGAAAATTTAAAAAAAAACACCAGTATATATGTATACAGAAAGGTTTACTTTTTTTTTTTTTTTTAAAGGGATACTGTCATGGGAAAACATTTTTTTTTTCAAAACTCATCAGTTAATAGTGCTGCTCCAGTAGACTTCTGCACTGAAATCCATTTCTCAAAAGAGCAAACAGATTTTTTTTTATATTCAGTTTGGAAATCTGACATAGGGTAGACATTTTGTCAATTTCCCAGCTGACCCTGGTCATGTGACTTGTGCCAGCACTTAGGAGGGAACTGCTTTCTGGCAGGCTGTTGTTTTTCCTTCTCAATGTAACTGAATGGAACGCAGTGGGACATGGGTTTTACTATTGAGTGCTATTCTTAGATCTACCAGGCAGCTGTTATCTTGTGTTAGGGATCTGCTATCTGGTTACCTTCCCATTGTTCTGTTGTTAGGCTGCTCGGGGGAAAGGAAGGGGGTGATATCACTCCAACTTGCAGTACAGCAGTAAAGAGTGATTGAAGTTTATCAGAACAAGTCACATGACTTGGGGCAGCTGGGAAATTGACAATATGTCTAGCTCTGTGTCATATTTCAAAGTAATATTATATAATAAAAAAAAATATCTGTCTGTTCTTTTAAGAAATGGATTTCAATGCAGAATTCTGCTGGAGCAGCACTATTAACTGATGCATTTTGAAAAAAAATCATTTTTCCCATGACAGTATCCCTTTAAGTTGGATACAGGTCTGGGTATTCAAGCATTAACTGCTTACCTTCAGAGTGATACCAGATAACCCATAGCGCTTGTGTGCAAGTTCCACCACCTCCTTCTCAATATTCTCCTGGGTGGTGCCCTTTACATCAATATAGTGGCAGTCTGCACTGGCATAATGGCAAGATATTGCCTAAAGGGAAAGAACACACAATTTAAAAATGGCAGATATATACTGAAATCTTTCCAACTGGATGTAAGCAGGTAAAAACACACTATCCTCGAAATGAATAAGCAAATTATTATTGCTTTACCTTATATGGCTAAGTCAGCCCAGAAGTCTCTCTCTACAGGTTTTTTTATCCGCAGAAGTTCAATACACAGCTTAGTTTAGGGATCCTATAGATATCAGATAATTCAAATAGATTATCTGAGGCAGTTAATGGCCAAATGCATGGCCTCTATTTAAACTAACTGTTCTAATTCCAGGTGATAGAATGAGAGTCAGTAAAGGTAAAAAACACAGGAGTATATTGCTTTAATTCAGGGCAATACCCAGCACTTTAGGCTATACGATGAGTAACTTTTCCTGCTGTTTCCCCTCGTCTTTATAAGCAGAATAGAACGGTAAAATTTAAAGTATTTTTCACATGATTTCACCATCATTATAGCAGTTGTGAGATGAGGAGAAGTTAGTTATCCAACATGAAAATATTTATTTGGGAAAGGTATTAGTACTGGCCTCCTGAATAACATAGGAGTGCCATAACGAATGTAAAAATGTAACCCACATACATAAGCCAACATTGGGCTGAGCGTAATTCAATCTAACAATTATGGTGGATGGTACTTCAGGAAGTTTTGACTAAATCAGGCAACGTAGATCAGAAACTTCTTCAAAGGGAAACATACTGGATATGGAAATTGAATACGTTGGCACCTAGAGGCCTTTTAATGAAGCAATTAATTATACCCTTTGATTATGAATAACTGGCTAACATTTACCTTCCGTTTTTTACAGTGAAGGAAAAGGAGAATACAATTGAAAAACAGTTAACTGAAAAGTATAACATAGAATAGTTCCTTCTCCACAGTTAGTAAGTATTATGATTAACTACTAGGGATGCACCGAATCCACTATTTTGGATTCAGCCGAACCCCAGAATCCATTGTGAAAGATTCAGCCAAATACCGAACCAAATCCAAACCCTAATTTGCATGTACAATTTAGTGAAAGGAAGGGTAAAAGCCGCACGAAGCGTGCAGCAAAAAAAATTCTTAATTCCTTGTTTTGTGATGAAAAGTCACATGATTTTAAGGATTCGGATTTGGTTTGGCCAGGCACAAGGATTCATTCGAATACGAATCCTGATGAAAATGGCCGAATCCTGGCCGAATACCGAACACCGAACAGAATCCTGGATTTGGTGCATCCCTATTAACTACTAATTCAAGTGCTGACATTCGTTAACGTAATGTTCTGCTTTAGTTATGTTCTTTCACCAATTCAAATGGACTTTGTATGAACTTTTGATCTAACCTTTGTGTCATGAGCACTTCAATAAACCTGAGAACACCCCGCTTCTGAATCACAGGTATTGGCGTTTATTTTTTTTGGTATATATGTAACTGGCTGTGGAGGAGGCCAGTACTAATATCTTTGCCCAATCAATATATTTCACGTTGACCTTAGGCATACATTGCCCCCTTAATATATACAAAATAAACTGTTTTTTAATATATTTAGTTTAGAAAATGAAAAAAGAAATGGTTTACTCTCTCTCTCTATCTATATATATATATACATATAGATATATGCATATATACATATATCCCATATACAAGTATGTGATGTGTTATCCAGAAACCCGTTATCCAGAATCCCGTTATCCAGAAAGCTCCAAATTATGAAAAAACTTGTCCCATAGACTCCATTTTATCCAAGTAATATTCTTTTTTTTTTACTATAAAATGTTAATTTTTAATGGAAATTGTTTTGGGGGGGGGGATTTATTAAACCCTGAACCCATTGAGGTTGTATTTAAGTCCATGGGAGAGGTCCCTATCCTCCTGTTTGGAAGTTTCAGTGGTCTGCGCATCTGATTTTTCATACGATTTTTTGGGTTTTTCCCCCAAATCGATTAATTTGGGCTTCTTTAAGACTAACTAAGGTCAAATCGTGGATTCTAGTTTGGTCTGTTTTTGGTCTGTCTGAGTTTTTGGTCTGACTTTTTTAAATTTTCATTTGGATTTTGATAAATAAGGCCCCCAATGTGTGAAACCAATGTGAGAGACAGGTGGTCCATAATATTAATGGTTTGCAAAGCTTCACATAACTTGAAAAGAAGCACGGACAGTATTTTATCTCGGTTTCAATCAAGATTGACCTGAAAAGATGTGTAAATGTTCCAATGTGCCCTTCCTAGTTAGACAGTGTACTGATGCACTTGTAATTAAGCCCTGTGTAACTTTTCCAGTATAATAGGCTGATTATTTGGTATACCATTTAACACCAGCAGAGCTTATGGTCAGGCTGGATGCCACACAAACAGCATGTAATAGGCTAGTGGGCATTCATCTGGGCACTCCTGTTTTAAGCAACTGAGAAGAAAATATAGTTAGCTTAACTATCCAACCCATCTACCCTTCCATCTGTGAATGCTTATCATACAGTACCTTCCTAAATCCAGCTGTTCTGTTCATTCCAGAGCCATGGATCAGCAAGGGGTGGAAGAATACAGTATCACCCTTCTCCATGACA
This sequence comes from Xenopus borealis, assembly GCA_024363595.1. Classification (NCBI taxonomy): domain Eukaryota; kingdom Metazoa; phylum Chordata; class Amphibia; order Anura; family Pipidae; genus Xenopus; species Xenopus borealis. The sequence goes on along the minus strand of CM044435.1, from coordinate 73,441,974 downwards.
AGATGGACCCTGGGAATGCTGAGATCAAAGTCACGAACACCATGGTACATCTTATTCACTCCACCCTTTAAAAACAAAGAGGGAGAACAAATCTAGAGTAAATACAAGCACAAATATTTCATGGTGAAGCTCATTTTCCCTAATTCAATGATGTGGGAGTGGCTTGTTCCCCTTTTATCCTTTCTGATGTATATGAAAAAGCTCTCATTGGACTGTCAGGGAGAAACTGAACTGCGCTGCGCTATACTCCTATTCTTATGAATAAATGGTATTAGTATACACTCCTCTTTGTGTAGCCGGGCCAAAAGTGGGATCCGATGACCCTGCTTACATAACTGGCATTATTAGGACATCCACAGGTTGGGCTCTTCTTATCTACTTTTGAATCTGTCCCTCCTGTCTGGCCAACCTACATTACCCACTATGCTTAGTAGGTTTGGATGATTCTTGTTTTTACAGACATGCAATAACACCACTAGGGTTTGCACTTATTGATGGTGTAATTTGTGACATGGTGTGGCCCAATTTACACAATCATTTGGGGTATTTATGGGTGAGGTTGGTCTGGAGTGTTATAGGTCTGCTTTTTTTAATTTATTTACTGATTTGTGTGTGCCATTTTCTAGGGCTGTCAATCAATTCATTCTACCTGGTCTGAAGTTGTGGTGGGCCCTGGGATCCTTTTGCCTTTTAAAGAAGAAGTATGTCCCCTTTCTTAACATTAGTGTAATAGGGTTTTTGCTGAACATACTTTTTGATTATTATTTTAATAAGGGAATCAGTATGCTTTTTTTATTTCTTTCAATAAACAGAGCAATGTCTAAAATTGAAAACAATGTCCATAAGCAACGTCCTGCATACGTGCACAATCAAAACAAATCCCCATTCCATTGAGAAACCCTCTGTATAAACAAACCCCTCCCCTGTATACCTCCCATTCTGGATAGTCATGCTGCTTCAGTGTTCCTTTGTGTGTCCCTGGAATTACAACCAGGCAACCGTTGCTTCGGTCAATCCTTTCCATGGCTGTCCAAGCACAAACAATGTGTTCTGCTGGTCTGAAGGGGAAGTAGTGCAAGTCTTGGTGCATAGGATGGCGAGAACTTTTTTTGCCTTTGAAAAGGGTAAAAGTTCATGAGTAGCCAAAGATAACAGGATTTGTGGAACATGTATTTAAAGAGAGAGAGAGCAATAGAGCGAGTGATCTAAAAAAATGGCTAGTGGTATAAAGAATATTGATGTAGCCGCAAGGATATGGAGCAACATTTAATACAAACACTGTTATTATGACAGATATGATTTTATATTTTGTGATTCTGCTTTGGTACGGTTGCAAGGAATTTGTAAGCAAATGTAATTCCTATTTCATAAGTGTATACCCATTAACATTTGAATTATATGGTGGAGAATATCTAATTCTGATGTAAATGATCATGTGGCTCTATGAAAGTCGCCTTTTTGTGTTTTGTAGGAGAGTTATATAACACAGGGTCTAAGCCTCATCTATTGAACCCCTCTTCTCTTTGGTTTCAGTCTGCTGAAAAATAATTTTTTAAAATGTGACCTGCCTCCCCCCCATCTAGATGCACAAGGAGCAGGACTATGAGAGTAATAATATAATGAAAATAGGCAGCTTTTTCTTTCCCGATTTTTAAGATGATATACATTTCTAATGTTTTCTTAACTATACTTCAACCACTACTAAATGTGGGTCACCTATATAAGCACCATTAGAAAATCTACCTGAAAAGTGCATTGTGAAGGGATATGTTAAGATACAAGAAAAATTCTGCCCTGCACTGGGCAGATTTCATAAAATTTTTCTTTCATTGATCAGGTATTACTGGCTAATATAACTAGTATACTTTCTAATGCTAACTAGTGGAAAATGAATCATAAAATTCTAATACAGAAACGATTTCATTCACCAAGAATATTATTGCTCTCACAGCCAAGCCCCCAGCCAATGTGTAGATTGAGCATATACTAAAGGTGGCCATACACGGGCAGATAAAGCTACCAATATTGGTTGTTTAGACCAATCTGACAGTTTATCTGCCCATGTATGGGGGATTCCGACAAGTCTTCGGTTTGATTTTCTCATTGCCCTTGTTGTAATCTGATTGTTCAGCCATAGGGCCGACTATAACCCTGCCATTAGTGGCACATCAGGGAAAGATCCACTCGTTTGGCGATGTCACGGATCTTTGTGTCTATGGCCAACTTAACTGCTCAAAAAAAAAAAAAAACAAATGCTGAAGTTCTGAGCCAAAATTACCTGTCTGATAGCTTTAGCTATATAAGCAGAATTCACCAAAAAAATATAATTTATTTTTTTGAAGCTGTATATCTATAAAAGGGGGGACAAATGTGCAGACAACTAGTGTTGGATCTCACCCATTTTGCTTTGCTGAATATTTGCAAAATGGCAAAATTATAAAAGAATATATATATATTAGAGTCGGTATTTTTTTTTGCTGCAAACCATTTAGCTCATCCCTACAGGCAACTTTGTTCAGACTATTTTTAAGTTTACCACAGTGTATGTCTATGCTATCTGAGATTAAATGAGTTCATGCTTGAACTATGACCTACCTGCATCTGGTGGCTTGTTAATAAGCATGGTATGCATAGCCATGATATTTGGTCCCGTAAAACACTCAACATACTTTACAATCTAGATTACAGAATGTATCAACAGTTAGACACAGAAATGAACAGACATAATTATAGAACAGATCACTAATCATAACTATAAGGGCAACTATAGGGCAATTGTAATGACACACTGCATGTTTTGAGGGCATCCCAGGGTTGGTTGTGGCACATTCATCTGTAGTTGGAAAATTGAAAAAGTAGCGCACTCACCCGACACTTCATAAGGTAAAGAACGCCTGGTGCTCAGTGTAGGAGGTATCGGCAAACCTCTAGGTACAATGTGGAAAGGATTACTCTGGCACTTCAAGGCTGGTGAATGGCAGGGATCCCCCTTGCCGTTTATTGGTATAAATGTGCAACGTTTCGGGGTGACCCCCTTTGTCAAGCATCTTGACAAAGGGGGTCACCCCGAAACGTTGCACATTTATACCAATAAACGGCAAGGGGGATCCCTGCCATTCACCAGCCTTGAAGTGCCAGAGTAATCCTTTCCACATTCATCTGTAGCACATACATCTCTTCTCTAGCTGAATTCCATTCATATGAATGTGGAAGTCAGTGCTTCTGGGCAACACCCAGGGGATCCACAGAATAAGTGTCTAAAAAACAAATCTAAATAGGATCTGCAGTTTTCAAAATTCTACTTCTCACAATGCCACACTTTCAATCAAAGAAGGACTTTAGTACAAATACATCCCTAGCTAGTTGGTCAGTGTGGCTAAAAATTAGCCCAACTATCAGGCCGAATCTAGCTGTTTATTAACTATAGGGTACCTTTAGTGCAATAGTAAGTTTGCAAAATGACTCGCATTGATCATTGACTCCTATTGATATCAGTGGGGAATTACTGTCTTTATGCAGTAAGCAATTTGATCACTGCAACAATTAGCCGTTATCAAAATGCCATGTATCCCACAGAAAAAAACCTAAACATGAGTTGCCTGTTTTATTTTTACCAAAAGAATTCCCAGCAGGTCTATTTCTTAAAGCTGATATCTACAGTATATGTCAGAAAGTGTCTCACATCTTTGAACTGTTTTGAGTGGGTGGATAGAGATAAAACAAATGCAGGTCTCTACGATTGTTTTGGTTCCAACAAAGCTAATTGCAATCTTATTTGTGGGAAAACATGTGAGCAGATAATCACTCACATGAACACTGCAGTCTTCCGTTGCAAAAAGGCACCCAGGACTCTTTGTTTTTTAGTAGTCCATAATAGCCAAAAATAGCATCCTAATGTTGTCCAACAAGAGTTGCCTAGAAGCATGCCACTGCTTCAAAGGTTACTATTGCATGACACCATCCAGGTCTGGAGGGGTGTTCATGTGCATTTTTGAACTTAAATACACTGCATTTATAAAAGTATATGCTGTTACCCTCTTTAGTAGGCTAAATCAGTGCTGTCCAACATCTGTGGTACTGAGGGCTGGAATTTTCCAGGCTTACATGGTGGAGGGCCAATAATGGATCCCAGTGTTAACCACTACCTGTTTTTAAACCACACCTGCTTTAAACCACAACCCCTTTAAACCACATCTATGTTACCACAAATCATGTCTACACTAATTGTGGTAGCCTACCAAAAATCCAAAAGGTTGGTGCTCACTGCAGGTATTTCACTTATCACTCATATGTTAAAAAGAGCCTCATCCTCCCCTGTGGATAATACAGCAGCCCCAGAACATGAAAATGCTAACAACCCCCCATAACTAACCATACCAGGCTTATGTTCCACATGCACAGCAGGGCACACACAGGCAGAGTATGGCACACTGAAGGAGCATATGGCAGGCAGATTATGGCACACCCAGGGAACATAGGGCAGGCAGAGTATGGCACAGCCAGAGAGGATAGGGCAGGCAGAGTATAGCACAGCCAGGGAACATAGGGCAGACAGAGTATGGCACAACCAGGGAACATAGGGCTGGCAGAGTATGGCACACCCACGGAGCATAGGGCAGGCAAAGTATGGCACAACCAGGGAACATAGGGCAAACAGAGTATGGCAAACCCATGGAGTATTTGGCAGGCAGAGTACGGCACAACCAGGGAACATAGGGCTGGCAGAGTATGGCACACTCAGGGAGCATAGGGCAGGCAAAGTATGGCACACCAGGGAACATAGGACAGGCAAAGTACGGCACACACAGGGAGTGTAGGGCAGGCAGAGTATGGCACATAGGGAGCATGAGACAGACAGAGTATGGCTCATTGGGAGTATGGCACACAGAGGGAGCATAGGGCAGCCAGAGTATGGCACACAAGGAGCATAGGGCAGGCAGAACAGAGCAGGAGACAGGGAAACCTACCAGGACCACTCTAAGATGTACTACATACAGTGACACAGTGGTGGTGCCCCTTAAGCAGTTTGTATGGGTGTAAACAGATGAGCAATGTGGGCAGTTTCAGTCTGACACTGATGTGTTAACAGTACAGGGCTTTCGTGGTGTGAACAATAGAAGTGTTACATGTGTGAAAATGCAGGAGGATTAGATGTGTGAACAATGCAGGAGTTTATAACCTGAATTTGAGGTGTAAACAATGCAGGGGCCAGTTAATTCTTGTAGTGATAACTTTTAAATCTTACACATGGTAAGCAGACACAGCAGGCAGACTTTCATGTGGTGGGGGGCACACAAAAGCCTGCGGGCTGCCAGTTGGACAACACTGGGTTAAATGCTTCAATTGTGATGGACTGTGTAATTAATCACAGATTAATGTAAGAAACGTTTTTTTACTTTCCATATTACCTGAGGCAGAGAGCAGTATCTGAATAGCTCAGGATCTTCATGGAAGCCCTGAACCTTTGTGATAGCCTTTTGGTCTGGCACATATTCAGACTTAGCAATTGCTACATCTCTCATAATCAGTAGCTCAGGCACTGTGATTTCTTTCTTGCACAGTCTCTCAAACTCTGTCCTGGAGAAAAAAAAGGAACAAAAGCAAACTTCTGAATTCTATCAAAGTTAACCAAGGTTCAGTTATTTCTGTACCTAATAGAACAAGAAGTAGGTATTCTGTACATTAGCATGTTAAACTAAACATACTTACAGCAAAATGAAGCCCAAGACAGACAGCAATTAGATTGTCTATGTATTTTTGTAAGGCACTCTATTTCCAAAATATCTGTATTCTATCACAAGAGACTGTACACTACACCAGTGGAAGCTGTGTTGGTACTTACTATACTAAACTCTCCTAGGTTTAGAAGTATGGACACTGGTTACAGATAACTAAGGAAACAATTAAAGTATCATACCTATAAATCTGAGAATTTTACCCAGTGTTTTTGGAAAATATCAAACTTTTTCTTTTACAGAAAATTTTTGGTGGAGCAAATGCAACATTATGGAAAATACAAAAGAATAATATAAATAACAGTTTACCGGAAGCGTTCAATGTCCACAGCTGAAACCAAGTTCTTTATAACCAAAAATCCATTTTCTTCATAGAATTGTCTCTGTTCTGTGGTCAGAAGGTTGTTATCCAAGGTGTAACTTGAAATGGGAAAATGTGATCTATATTAAGTTCCCATGAAATATATTAAATAAAAGTACAATATTTAACCTCGTTTGCTTTCCCATTTAACGTTTTTGTTGTATTATCATTATTTATTTGACATATTTGAAGTTGAAACATTGAGGTGTGCTCCAGTGCCTGCTGTCACCCACGCTTACTTACTTACAGTATATTTTTAGTTTTCAGTTGTTGCAGGTTGAGGGTGAGCTGTGGCACTTGTGCAAAGAGTGCCATTACAATGCATGCACTAGAGTTTGCATTTTGCCTCTCATAGTAACCCGCCATACACTGCCCCGTGAGGCAAGGTTCACACCTTTCCTCATGGCAGGAGTGGCCCTGTAAGCACTAATATTATATTTTCAAAGGCTGTGTAATCCAATATAATTTAACATCTATATCTATGTACTCAAGCACTGTTTTGCTTTTTAATCAGTAGAAGTAATTTACTGTAAAATTAATTATTAAACTCTGAAAGTTCAGTTTGCTGTCATATATTGTGCCCTCGGGGACCAGGAGCATTGATAGACGTGTTGACATATAACATAGGTTGAAAGATGACACACATGAATTGAGTTTAACCTTTAATATCTATATAAAACCTGCCTAAGTTTTAGTTTATCTGGAGGAAGGCAAAAAAAAAAAATCAGTCTGAAAAGAAGTCCTTTGTACTCAACCCATTATCAATATATTAAGGACATTAAGACATTTTGTGACTTAAGCTACTAAAAAATGCCTTCCCCTAAACAAAACAGGGATTGTTTGTCCATATATTGCAGTATATTTAAGCTGGCCAACTACATCAAAGTCATCCCTTGTCTGGCTAGTCCTACACTCAACTTTCATCTGAATCATTAATAATTCTACTGCTATTGAGATTATTGTCTGGTCCTTCTAATCTTTACTAAATCTAACAGTGCTTACCGGAAGTTAGTTGGATCAACTGTAGATGTAACTTGTCCTGATAACGGAACCGCACTCTGGGGCATTATGTTAGGTAAAATACATGAATCAAATGTATAAACAAAACCTTTCACGTACAGATTTGTGTACTCCCTTAGAAACCTATGGTCTTCCCACAATCCTAGGATTGATATGTTTATGTCAATGTGTATTACTCAGACATCTTTTAACATGGGTCTTCTCAAAATATCAAAATATCTTGTATCAAAATATCTGACTCTAAGCTATCATAATATTTTATTATTATATTAATAATGGTAATATCAGTGCAGACTATTTTTACATAGTTTTGATTATATGGTTTCAGAATCCATAGCCTCTTACTATAAATAATGAATTTGGGCTAAAGTTCCCACTGCCTATTACTGTATTTAATGCATAACTGGTATTAGTTCACGCACCAAATCCACTATTTTGGATTTGGCTGAAAGATATGGCTGAATACCGAACCAAACCCTAATTTGCATATGCAAATTAGGGGTGGGAAGGGGAAAACAGCGCTACGAAACAAGTTGGCGCTATAGAAATACATGTTATTATTAATAATTATAATAATAATAATAATAAATGAGTCAATATTTGGAGAGCAATAATAAAAATCTGCAGAATGTAGAAAAAATATTCATAAATGTAAAAGAAATTCAACCATGACCAAAAAAGATATAAATTATCAGGAAAAACAGTTAAACCTATATCTCCCCCAAACATTATTTGTCAAAATTGATTCTAAATGTCACCTGCCAGCAATGAAGCGTTCACTATAAATTACTTTACATGTAATTCTTGGACAATATATATGCATAATAAATAATAAATATACTACATATAGCTAGAAAACTATAGTGGTAGAGATCCCTGGCTTATAGAAATAACATTTTGATAAAAATATTTGACCAAAATTTAAAAAGTAATAAAAAAATAAAATAAACTAATAAATATGTAGATGATAACATATCAAGCAGCATAAAGTAGAAGGGTTCAAACTGATACTTGTTATTTCATGTGATTTATTCTATGTGTTATCAAGTAAATAAATCAAGTACCAAGTTCAAGTGTAAAATTGCTAACAACACTGTATAAAGGGTATGTAAAGGTCTTGCCTCTCAAAGTTCACATCCCGAGTCTATTAACCTATAGCAACTATTCAACAAGTAGGCTGTACAATCCCGTGTGCACATATGGTGAGATATATCAACAAATTCACCTTACAAAGTATTAGAGGATTTATCGCTCAGCTAATTAGGGAGAAGAAGAGGGTACACTAGCTATAAAAGCAAAACAAACATCTGTTGTGCTTTATTTATAATTTAAAACAAATTTAAGATTTGTCAGAACACAATTTTAACAGAAATTCTAAAGGTATTTATTTTGCATGTGTATAAGGTGTACTCTGCACATTTAATCAGCAAAGTACTGCATTTAAGCGCAATTACATTTACAAATAACTGTAGAACCACTAAAAATGAATGTATACTGGGGGTAGCTGGGAAACAATTTACAGGATAGTTGTAAATTCCAGGTTATACAAATTGCCGGTGCAATGCTACTTAGAACCAGACTACTGCCATATTCTGTTACTATGTACTGATTTTAAAGGGATGCTGACAGTTTTTCTAGAATTGCTGCCATATCATCCCCAGCATCTTATATTCCTCTTATTTTAAAAACTCTGAACATATTAATTGGCCAAATCACTAAGCATTGCTATAGCAAGTCAGTGTGCTGTGCATACTCACAGAGGAAAGCAGACAGAGACCTGACTTCTCTGTTCTCCACAGAGATTGGGGTATAGATGTTCAGAGGTAGAAACAATTTTGGAACTCTAATAACATGTTTTCTTGGGTGATTAGTCTACGTTACATGCCAATTCTGTGGCCTCCTGAGACATCAGCCCCAATACTGCTTGTCTGTTTACCTATTTATGCTACTGTGCTCTAAACCTTAGAACAGCCAAATTTCCATTTCAAAAAACAGAAATTTTAAGGTGGCTTTTGCCATCCCTGGTAACTGGCTGCTTACTGCTGTCTGAGGCAAGGTGTTTGGGCATCTGTGTAGTAGGAATGCCAGTGTCTATTTCAACTCCAAGTATCTGCATCTCCTCCTGTTGTCAAAAAAAAAGAAAAGCAAGGACAAAAACATATAATGTAGGGGTAAAAAGGGGACAGAGATACTGCACTCTGGCAGAAACAACAAATGCACAAGCTTTTTGCCCTGGCAGATAACAGGCTACAGGTTTGCACATATGAAACAGGTACTTATTATTTGGTCATACTTTTGTGATCTCCAGTTTTGACTCTTACAACAATGTAGCAGTTCAGGTCTCTTCCTGGTATGTTAGCCAAATGGCTTCTGCTACACTGTTTCATGAGTCAGAACCAGGAATTCAGAGTATATAAAAAAACATATATATGCTGCTTTCAACTGCCAGGGACGGACCTAGGGGTAGTCAGAATAGGTACCTGTCTAGGGTGCAATGATAGGGGTTTTATAATTGGTTTATAGTAAGCTCCAGTCCTTATTTAATGAAAGGACCGCAGGTGTGATTTCCCAAAAATCAGCTCTCCCAACGCGTTTGAGTTCCCATGAGTACGTGTGGTGTCACACGAAACGCGTTGGGAGAGCTGATTTTTGGGAAATAAAAAGCCTTTTATTCACCGCATCTGCAATGATAGGGGGCAGGTACCTATCAGTGTCTTTTGCTGACTCGTAGTTCGTGTTCGCTCCCCTTTGCCACTCTCCCTCTGTTATCTCCTCCAACACCGCTGCCCCCTCACTCACATGGGGGGGTTGCACGCGTAGGTCATTTGGGTTTCCCAGGGCACCCTGTTGGCTTGGCCTGGCCCTGTCAACAGCTATTACATATAACTTTCAAAACATTCTTTCACTTTGAAAAACAGAAGTGTATGTGTGTTAGATACCCAGTACTAAAGAAATACCCCAGTACTAAATTATAGTCAACTTACAAGATACTTGACATTATTTAGATTGCAAGGCATGGCACACTACCCATGTACCCTCCATAGCCCCCTGACCCTATATGACAGTGTCAGTTAGTAAGCACTGTTGCACACATATGTCTGTTCTTCATAACAAAGGATACAAGGTGGCGCTGTAGAACTGCAAGGCGGCCGCTACATCCTGAGGTGATAGTGCGCCTGTAAGCCATCATCTTTCTGGAAACAAGAGGTTCTGATCTTTCCTCTCTGGAACGCTTTGAGTCACTAGGCTTGTCAGACCTGGGCTGGTTACATGCGACACATTTGTCTTCCCTACGCTCCTCCTATTCAGGTCACTTACTGTGCCGCCCTGTGCAGAGTCCTCACGACAGTGCGGTAGAAGATTGCTACCAGTTTTGCAGAAGTCTCAGCAGGCTAAATGACTGACCTGAGCCTGTCAACACTGCAACAAACCAAGGACTGAGAATATCAGAGGGGAGTGTCTCAGAAGCATTCCAGTGTGTGGCTGAGTACATCACTATAAACAGGACTGCAGCAGAGCAACCAGCGTTAAATTTGTTTAGGGGGAAGGAGGGAGTACCTTAGTCGTTCAGTCAGTGTCCAGTATTCCAGCAGCCTCAGCTGAGCACAAGAAGAGTATAGTGAATCCTCTCTAACCCACCCCTCACTTCCCTCAGAAAGAACAGACCAACTGCTTTTTATTATACGGTACATCTATTGGTGTGTGCTAGTGAATGTTATTGTTATATACAGTGGTCACAATCTGGATGTGTGGATCAACATGGGATCAGTAACATACACATTATACTATTTACAGTCATATGAACAAGTCTGGGAACCCCTCTTAATTCTTTGGTGTTTGGTTTATCATTGGCTGAGCTTTCAGAGTAGCAACTTAATTTTAATATTTAACATGCCTTATGGAAAAAGTAGTATTTCAGCAGTGACAAAGTTTATTGGATTAACAGAAAATATGCAATATGCATCATAAAATCAGACAAGTACATACATTTGGGCAACCCAACAGAGATATTACATCAATACTTACTGTAGTTGAGCCTCCTTTTGCAAAGGTAACAGCCTCTAGATGCCTCCTATAGCCTTTGATGAGTGTCTGGATTCTGGATGGCGGTGTTTTTGACCATTCGTCCATCTCTCCAGTTCATTAACATTTGATGGCTGCCAAGCACAGATAGCCTGCTTCAAATTATCCCATAGATTTTCAATAATATTCAATATGTGACAGACATCCCAGAATATTGTACTTCTCCCTCTGCATAAATGCCTTTGTAGATTTGTAAGTGTCATTGTCTTGTTGGAATATCCAACCCCTGTGTAATCTCAACTTTGTGACTGATGCTTGAACATTATCCTGAAGAATTTGTTGATATTGGGTTGAATTCATCCGACCCTCGAATTTAACAAGAGCCTCAGTGCTTTTTCTAGCCACACAGCCCACAGTATGATGGAACATCCACCAAATTTGACAGTAGGTAGCGGGTATTTTTCTTGGAATGCAGTGTTCTTCTTCTGCCAGGCAAAGAGCTTTTTGTTATGACCAAATAATGTAACTCAATTGTGTCTCATCAGTCCAAAGCACTGTGTTCCAAAATGACTGTGGCTCGTCTAAATGAGTTTTGCATACAAGTGACTGTTTGTGGCACGAGGGCAGAAAGGGCTTCTTTCTCATAACCCTGCCATTCAGGTGATCTTTGGGCAAATTGCGCTGAATTGTAGAATGATGTACAGATACACCAGCAGCCAGATATTCTTGCAGGTCTTTGGAAGTGATCTTTGGGTTGTCTGTAACCACTCCTCTGCATATGCAGCTCCTGTATTTTTCTTGGCCAGACCTTGGTTTTACAGCAACTGTGCCTGTGGCTTTCCGTTTCCTGATTACATTCCTTACAGTTGAAACTGACAGTTTAAATCTCTGACATAGCTTTTTATAGCCTTCCCCTAAACCATGATACTGAACAATCTTTGGTTTCAGATCTTTTGAGAGTTACTTTGAGGATCCCATGTTCTCACTCTTCAGAGGAGAGTCAAACAGAATCACAACTTGCAATTGGCCACCTTATATACCCTTTCTCATGATTGGACACAGCTGCATATGAAGTTGAAGGCTTATTCAACTATTGTGGTGTTGCCAGTAATCAGTATTGAGCAGTTACATGCATTCATATTAGTAAAATTGCAAGGGTAGCCAAATTTGCATAGCCAGTTATTGACATTTGATTTAATCTCATACAATTTAATACTGCTTCACTAAAAATCTTTGGTCAGAAAACACCTCAGTACTCAGATGCTCCTAGGAAATGAAAGTCGAGTAAATTAGTATGCAGGCTGAGAGGGTTTTCCAAAATTTTTCATTTGACTGTATTAACATTGGAGACAAACATCACAAGTGATGTTGCCTAGAGTAACCATTTAGCTATTAAATTTGAACAGTTAGAAAAAAACATTTTTTTTTCAAATTTTCTTTTTTTTTTGCTATAGTTTATACAGGAGTAGCGGCCAGCTCCATATAGTAGCCCTGATCATTTCCAGCTAGTCAGGTGATCCCAGCTGTGCCCAATAAAGAAGCAAAATATTAACCTTGGAAGGCAAGTTGCAAGTAAAACATAGTTCCTATGAAAAATGTATAATTAGTAGAATACTTAGACTGATTCGGCAACTTATATGCCAGTGTATGGTACTGCCATGTAGTAATTTTCTGTATTAATTACAAATTAGCCTTATATTGTGACATTTTTATTCTATGAGTACTGTATATTTTGAGTTGGTCCCTGAACTAAGTAACGGAAAGCCAGGGTCGCCATTAGAAATCACTGGGCCCCGCCCATCCTTGTGCCCAAGCCCCTCCCCTGATCACGCCCACTCCACATCAAAGTTAAAAGACCACACAGACATCAGCACTATAAAAGTAACCTCCCCACACTAAGGGGCAGATTTACTAAATTCATATAAATTCACGAGTGATTAGAATATTAGATCGAATTTTTTTATAAATTCTAATTTCGAATATGCAAATTAGGCAAATTCGACCGTCGAATAGTCTAATTCGAATATTCAAATTTAATTTTATTTAAACATTCGAAAATTCGATGGTCGAATACTTCCCCTTTAAATTTTAATTCGACCACCTACTTCACCAGATTAAACCTACCGATATGGGGATCATTCCCTAAGTTCGAATATAAAAAAAAATATATAAAAATCATTTGAATATTCAATTCGAACGAACGATCAAATTTTCTATATTCGATCATTCGAATTGCGGTAAAATCCTTCGAATTCGATAGTCGAACTCATAGGATTTTACCTCCCCACTATTCCCTGGTCGACCAATAGTAAATCTACCCCATATTGATGGTCATGGCTCCCTTATAAGTAAAGGACTTCAGTGTTAGCTCCTTTCGTAACATCAGGTATTTTAGCTGCTTCAGGACTTCAACTGTTCGGCACTTCTGCATTCCTACAGTCATCGGAAGGCGCTTGTAAGGGGGCCCGGCTCTTCTTAAAGTGCAGCACTGTCGGGCCCCCCTTCAGGCCTGGGCCCGGGACACTTGTCTCCCCTGGATGGCAGCCATGTGGAAAGCAGCGCAGAGCATGTACTGTGAATCAGCAGAAAAGAAGAGGAGGAGCTACTGGGGCATCTTCAGAGGCATGGAACTTTACTGCTAAAGGGATGTGGCTGACTTGGGCTGGTACAGAAGCCCAAAACATAATGTACATTTCTAGCTACTTCTTTAGTTTAACTTTCGTTCTCCTGCTGATTCACTACCAAACATTGTCACTATTAAGATCCATATAGTCTTCTAACACTAGTCTGCAGGGCTTCCCTTAACTCTGCTTTCCAGTCTGCAGGGCATCCTTTGATTCTGCTTTCCAGTCTGCAGAGCTTCCTTTGACTCTGCTTGCCTTAAAGTTCTATGTGATCTAAAACCAGCTGTGCCTCTAGAAAGCCCAGTGCTGCTACAAATTATATTACTCTTTATGCTAGATTTATTAAACAGTGCGGCTGATAACCTTGTAAAATGCCACCTACCACCAAGAAACAGATTAACCTGTAATTAAATGTGTTCTTATACACCCAAATTAGGCTTAAGGAAAAAAATCATGGCAACACAGTAATGCTAACAAAGCTACAAACGGTGTGTTGACACAAACAGATGCATCCATAAACCTGACATACATTTTAGTGCATGATGACAGTGTTCAACTCACCAGTGTGCAGTCATCACAAAGAACAATTGTATGTGTGGTGGATCAACATCTGCACAAACCTTATACAAACAGCAAAGTACCTTAACTGGCATTGGAAATCATAAAACAACGCTATTGTAGTTTAGTAGGAATAATGGAAGGACCCATACAAAGTTAGTAAAGTATTTTGCTAGACACAAGAAAGGGGACCGAACCAGCTTGTACAAGAGCAATAAAAAAAAAATTAAATATTTATTTGAATACCAAGTTTGGAGTTTAAGCTGTAATGTTGGCAATGTCAATTTTTTGTTTTAATAGATCACAAATTCATGCACCAAAGTAGGAAAAGGAAATTGGCTACCAACTACTTAACAGTTGCTGATTTATAAAGAAAACATATAAAGGCATGTAATCACTATACAAAATATAAAAATGTATGAAACACTATTAACCACAGAACAGAAAAGTTATTGATTATACTTAAAAAGTGTTTTGTGTTTATGTATACACATTTAGAATTACTGAATTTAAGTGACATAGGCAATCTTAGTTTTTGCATGTGATCTGCAATTATGTTCTGGAACACATTTAATCACATTGCAAAGGAGTTTCTTATGTGCTATTGATAAGAAAACAATTGTTAAGGTACGTAAATACGGGAAGAAAATATCTTCCTAAACAGAAGTGCTTTTTAAGCAAAGATAGCACTCTTACAACTCATCTATGCAGAGGTAACGATATATCCAGCAGTGACAAGTGAAAGGAGTGCAATACTAAGCAATGTAAGGTAGTGGAAGAGTAAAGGCTACGGAGGCCCAGGCAAAAATAAACTAGTCAAATTTAAAAAGGAATCATGCACCCTTTTATGCCAGAACCCATAACTGGTTTATTGCCTCTCCATATGAGCTTCCAAAGGCATCCAACAATGTCAGACGAATAATGATAAATATACATATATAAATGAAGACACTAACTGCTTATTTGACACTACTAATGGCAATGTCTGTGCTGA
>CM044435.1:73389695-73424345 GCA_024363595.1 Xenopus borealis | reverse complement strand
AAAAAAAAAAGTGAAAATAAGATTAATTACATTTCATAGATGTCTTTCAGAAAAAGTAAACCGGTAAATATACACCATTTACTGAGAATAAAACAACAAAATAGAGTTATTCTTGCTTTTTATGGTAAGGCCAGATGGGAAGATTCAGGGAGATTAGTCGCCCCAAAGAAGAGGCGATTAGTCGCCAGGCGACAAATCTCCCCGAATCTTCCAGTCTGGGCTTACCCCTTAGAAAGAGTTGGCCTGTAATTTATGGGAACTTTTGTTTCAAGGTTATTGCACTGCAAACACTGTTTTGCCTAGCATGGACTACTAATCTATTTCAGCCCATGGAAAAAGAAAGGTAATGCAATGGACACAGCTACAGCTCTGCGCTACATGAATGAACCATCTATTTGAAACGTCAGGCCTTTTGTAATCACCTGTATCAGAGTGCACATCTGTATGTGTGTGTAATGATACAGACAAGATTAGACGGAATTAACTACAATCTACAAGTGTTCTTTTGACTTTAGACTTTTGAATGAAATCAGAAACAAGAAACAACTATTTATATAAATAATTTGGAACTATATCCAACTAGTTCTGGAGTATGCTTCATCTGACACTGCTTACCTGTTCGGTTTAGTCGTGCCATATTCATCATTGCTTCCTGGTATGCCAATTCCACATCCTCTTGGGTGACCACCAATTTGATTTTATTCCATTTTTCTGGCTATAGGTTAGAAGAAACATTAACATTCTGTATAAGAAACAGTAAAATGTATGTAGTGTGACACCTAGTTCTAAGACTAAGACTACAGCCAATAAAACAAACTTTATAACTGAAGCAGCATTTCATTCTTTTTTACCTTTAAATTAACTTTTAGTATGCCTAATCTAAGTTTTCTTTATTTTGGTTTATGAATTATCCCTCATACCTATTATTCCTACTTCTAGGCTGCAAATAAAAAGATTATGTGGTTGTCACTGTCCCAAAAAACTTCAGCAGGTGTGTGACATAGCTGCCATAAGCTAAGTGCTTTGTCTCCACTGCCTTCATCAAGCAGGCCTAAAGCTTTATGTGCCATTGCCCTTGCCCTTAGAGTAATGCTTCCTACAACAATTTCAAAATGAGGTAACTTAAAACAGGCCTGCCACAGGGCGTGAAGCACATTAATTCAATTCACATAGTCAATGGGGTGACTGGGCATTTTGGCAACTTAAAAAAAAGGATGCACTGTATCCTTTTCAAGATTCGTCTGAATCCCTTAAAGGAAAAGTAAATGTTTTTCTTTTTCTTTCTGTAAATTTGCTCTAAACAGCCCCCCAGATTAATGTACCCTAGTCCCTGCTGCAAGTCTGCTCTGGTTTCTGTGTTATCAGCAGCTTGTTTCCCCTTCTTCCTGGTGCAGAGTGAAGCCCCGCCCCTTAGTTTACTGAGCAGTCCATTTGCTGCTGTTCCACAATAGAGAGGAAGAGGGAGCCAGTGTGTGCATTAGTAAGCTAGTTTCCCCAAGCAAAAGCTGCTGCACAGACTGGTCTCTGCTATGTCATAGTATGCAAATGATCTCCAGGACTAGTCCAAGAGATAAGGTCAGCTCAGTAAGCTATGGGGCGGGGCTTCACGCTGCACCAGGAAGAAGGGGAAACAAGCTGCTGATAACACAGAAACCAGAGCAGACTTGCAGCAGGGACTAAGGTACATTAATCTGGGGGGCTGTTTAGAGCAAATTTACAGATAGAAAAAAAAAGGTTTACTTGTTCTTTAAGTGAATTGGAACCCTTTCTCAGGGCTAGAATTGGCGTATTGCAACTTTTTTGCAGTTAGTAAGATTCTAATTTGGTTTGGCCCAGCTCTTGGATTCAGATGAATCCTGTTGAAAAATGCTGAGATTTACTAGGCATTCAATACATCTCTAGTAAACAGCATGTGAAATCACAGAGAGTGTACAAATGTAAAATTTCACTTTCAAAAGCCAACAGTGGTATTGTCACACCAATCCCCCTGGGCATGGGTTAATGCTCAAAACACTGTTTGCATACTTCATATACAAGATTGTTTTTCCCCAGAAAGTCAGCTTCAAGTAGCTCACTGCAGACAGAAGCAGAAGAGTTTAGATTCTGCCAATCTGCAGTGATCGCATATTTAAATGCCAAGGAAAGGTGGATTTGTCTGGTGTTCCTTCTTAGCTTTTACCCTGGATCAGGGCAATTTTTTTCTAACAAAGCACTGCTTCTCCATTGTACCTTAAGGGGTGGTTCACCTTTAAATTAACTTTCAGCATGTAACAGAATAGCTAATTCTGGGTAATATTTCAATTCATCTTCCTTTCCAGCTTTTAGCATCACTGAGCCCAACAAATGCTATATAAAGCTACAACTGTACTGTTATGGCTATCTTATTACTTGCCATTCTATTGAGGCCACCTCCTATTCAGATCCCAGCCTCTCATTCAAATCAATGCATGATTACTATGGTAATTTTGACCATTTTAACTAGCTTGCTGAAATTGAAGATAAAGAAAGCTGCTGAACAAAAAGCAAAATAACAAAAACACAATTAATAAAAAATGAAAACATACTGCCTCAGAATTTCATTCTCTACATTATCAAATGTTACTGTAAAGGTGAAAAACCCCTTTAACTTTCCTAGTCCCTAGTGCCAACTGACTGAGTTGTGCATGTGCAGTATAGCGAATCAGAAAATGTTACTCTAATGAGCATGAGCAAGCCGAGAACATCTGGGAATAACGTAAAATTTCTAAGCAGAAGAGCATAACTGCCCATAGAAAGAAAAGTTCACACTTGGATTCACGGGGTGGGGGGCGGTTAGTATAATATTTGTTAAAGAGATACGGTCATGAGAAAAAAATGTTTTTTTTGTAAACACATCAGTTAATAGTGCTGCTCCAGCAGAATTCTGCACTGAAATCCGGTTCTCAAAAGAGCAAACAGATTTTTTTATATTTCATTTTGAAATCTGACATGGGACTAGACATATTGTCAGTTTCCCAGCTGCCCCCAGTCATGTGACTTGTGCACTGATAAACCTCAGTCACTCTTTACTGCAAGTTGGAGCTATATCATCCACTCCCTTTCCACCCCAGCAGCCTAACAACTGAACAATGGGAAGGTAATGATATAGCAGCTCCCTGGTAGATCTAAGAACAGCACTCAATAGAAAAAAAACAGGCCCCACTGCGTCACATTGAGTTACACTGAGTAGAAAAACAACAATCTGCCAGAAAGAAGTTCCATCCTGAAGTGCTGGCTCTTTCTTAAAGCACATGACCAGTCAAAATGACCGGAGATGGCTGCCTACACATCAACATTACAACTTAAAAAAAAATACACTTGCTGGTTCAGGAATTAAATGTTATATTGCAGAGTGAATTATTTGCAGTGTAAACAGTGCAATTTAGAAATAAAAAATACATCATAAAAATCATGACAAAATCCCCTTAAACTCCCGCAAATGTTCTGTATGCATTAGCTACAAAAATCCTTGTCATGTTCTTATATAACAGACAATAAAAACGTACATAGCAGACATAACTATAAAAATACTTACAATATCTAGCCACTGATGAACAGCTACTGCCACCTGAGTTCCCAAAGGTTTGGTTAGCACAAGGACATCACCTGGTACAGCATTGTCTGGCCTGCACAAAAAAGGCATGGCAACACTAAGTAATCACTGTACAACCTAAACTGAACAAAATAATGGTCTATGGAACAAGTACTAATAAGCTAGAACAGGGTAATTGAACTGGCAACCTATTGGGCAGGTGCAGCCATTTTCCATTGCCTGCTGAGATGCCCCAGTAAGACCAGTGTCCGACTGGCCCAAAGGGATACCAGGAAAAAACCAGGTGGGCCCAACCCAACCCAACTTTTTGTCTTGTATGCTTAGACCATAGCCATTCCACATTTCAATATAAGAATATAGAGAAGAAATTAAGGAAATTATAGAAGACTGAATGTAAGAAGAAGTTAATCCAACTATAAAGGAGCTGTACAAAGACTGGAAAAGCAATAAAAGGTACAAATTGTCAAATGTTACCAATTTATGTTCAACTACTTTTTTTGAAGTGGGATCATACTGAAAAATAAGTAAGGAGCTAAGTGATCAGTTACATTTTCAGTAGTATGAATCCTCTGCTACTTGTCTTATTCTTGAATGGCTACCTTGTCTTCAAGCATGCGTGTTCTTTCAGCTCACATACCTGCAAATAAGGGGACCTCATGGGGACTGGACAAGGGGATGAAACAGCTGTAACCAAAAACTATCCCTGCATCTCTTTTTGTTTGCAAGTATGTGAGTGTCCCACTAACAAACAAAAAAATTACATGAGTTTGATGTATTAACAACTGTACTTGACAAATCGAGGAATACAAACTAGAAAAAGGGTAAAACCTGACAAATTATATTTTCTTGTGAACTTTAGAATTCACAGAAATGACTTAATATATTAGTTTGACGAAGTCATGAAATACTTGCATACTAGAATAAGCAAGTACAAGCAGACCTTTTACACTCGAAAATCAGATGTATGTTATTCTGGGGGCTGTTTAGAGTAATGTTATGGGGCATTAAAATAAAAGGCTGTTAAAATAAAAGTGGTAACTCACCATTAATTTAGTATGATGCAGAAAGTCATATTCAAAGTCAGTTTGTGATTACTTTTTACATTTTTTATCTGTGATTTTTTAGTTATTTAGCTTTTTATTCAGAAGCACTCCAGTTTGCAATACAAGCAATATGTTTGCTAGGGTTAAATTATTAGCAACCATTCATTTATTTAAAAAAAAGAGTGGAATATGAATAAGAGATGGCCTAAATAGAAAGAAGAGCTATAACAATAAGCTGTTGCCTTAGAGTCAGAAGACAAATATAAATAATTAAAAAACAATAAAAAAATTATGAAGACCAATTGAAAAGTTTCTTAGAAATGGCCCATTCTATAGCATACTAAAATTGACTTAAAGGTGAACCATGTCTTTAAAGAAATTATTGCTTTGAATGTTGTTTTTGCCAAAGGTTTTGTAGTGGCCAAGCTAAAAGCAAAGCACCTTTTAGGTCAAATCCGCTATTATTTTAAAGGACAAGGAAAGTGTAAAATAGAATAAGGCTAGAAATGCTGTATTTTGTATACTAAACATAAACATGAACTTACTGCACCACAAGCCTAATCAAACAAATGATATGCTTTCAAAGTTGGCCACAGGGGGCTGTCATCTTGTAACTTTGTTATACATCTTTGCCTGACACTGCACATGCTCAGTATGGTCTGTGCTGCTTAGGGATCGTCATAAATGATCCAAAAACTTAGCTGTTCGAGTTCTGCATGGCAGGTAAGTAAGGCAGGGTCTCCCCCTGCTGTTCATAAGTATGAGTGTTTCCCTGCCAGAAGTTAGGGACCGTCTGACAATTCCTATCCATAGCTCTAAATGAAGGGAGAATTTCACTGCATACAGTCAGGTTTCTTATAAAAACGGTACACATTTTTTAATTAAAGTATATTGGAGATAGATTTCTTTTTCATTAAAGAAAGTAAAAATGGGATTTTATTTCTTTGCCTTTCCTTGCCCATTAAAGCAGGAGTAATTTTAGAGAGAGAGAAGATAAAAAGTTTACTCATTTTTTTAAAACAAACCCCCAGAAGACTGTGTCCCTTGTTCTACTCACATCAATTAAATAACAGTAAATTTAGCACGAACTGTAGCATAAACAAACCCCTGATAATTTGAAGAGGCTTTATGCAAATCCTCTGTTAGTACAAAAATGTGACTGAGAAGAAACCTGACAAATGTCGGAACTATTTAAACTTACATAATGAATTCATTAGGCTGACAGACTGTTGTTGCAACTCCACCTAGAACAACCCATGGGTTTAGCACAGTTTGGCCCCCTGTAACCGACGTGCCTGCTTCTTCTGCAGCATCCTTAAATCCTTGGATAATGAGAGGCATTACTTTGTCTCTTTCCTGCATGGCAATAAAAGAATAACAATACGGACGTTTCTAGATTTTCATTTGGAGCAATTTCTTCACCCCATGAAAAAAAATAACTTTTCTCAATTAAATCTTAATACTTCATGCCTCGATACATAAAAACAATTTGACTAAGCAAAATTGAATGCACTGTGACCCACTTCTTTTAAAGGAGAACAAAACTCTACCCATCTTCAGACTCTCCTTCACCCCCCTCCAACTATTCCTATCAGAAGATTCCATGTAGCCTGACCTTCAATAAATCTGCAGAGTTGCACAGCGGAGTTCAAAGGTGCCATCTGATTCTCTTTTGTCATTTGCCGATACGGATCTTGTGGGAACATGCACAGTAGAAGCTGATTCAGGACATTGATTGGACAATGTTGCTGCCCTAAGGGTCAGTCCACACGTGGAGTTTTGGGGAGATTAGTCACCTCAGCACAAATAGCTTAATCTCCTTGAACCGCTTCCCCCTGTCTTGCCCC
Source organism: Xenopus borealis (assembly GCA_024363595.1). Taxonomy (NCBI): domain Eukaryota; kingdom Metazoa; phylum Chordata; class Amphibia; order Anura; family Pipidae; genus Xenopus; species Xenopus borealis. The sequence continues at coordinate 73,417,884 of CM044435.1, read as the reverse complement.
GGCTAAAATGAAAATCGCTGCGGTATTCACATGTGGCTCTTCGTTTTCCAAAATCGCCTGAATCTCCTTGTGTGGACTGACCCTTACAGAAGAAGATCAGATGATAGGGAAGATGGCCCCTTTGAACTCCACTGCACAACTCTGCAGATTTATTGCAGGTCAGCAGATAGGCAGGCTGCTGAAAAGAATTGAGGCTACGGAGAGGGAGTATGGGAGGAATGGAGGGAAGTGTAGGGTTTAGTTCTCCTTTAAAAACATTTTTTTTATTTTAAGTGTGCCATCTGTATGTGCTATTTTTCTTCACGGTGTGTGGACTGCCATGATTTAATTTGCCTCTTGTTATGATTGCCACTGGTCTGGCCTGCACAACTCTTACTCCACACAGGACAGTACTGTCCGCCCTCTTGAATTCAAGCAAAGAGTAGTTACTGAATAGCTAAAAACAGTAGTTACTGAATATCTAAACACAGTAGTTACTGAATAGCTAAGAATAGCAGCAGGGCGGCAGATGGGTAGGCGACCAGTGGCAGGCAAGAGAACATGTGAAAGAGTAAAAACAGGAGGCAAGTTAAACATTTTGGCAGCAGCCACAGCTCCAGGATTTGGCAATGGCAGACAGTTACATCAGTGTGCATGTCTCCAATCGTCTCAAAAAGTATGGAATTCCAAGGTTACTTCTAAAACCCTCATATCTGTGAGTCACGTGACAATTATATTATTAATCACAGATTAGAACTGATGGCATCACTAAGAACTGTTTAGAAGGCCATCATTTAAAGTATATTAGAATAGAATAAAGCACATGACTACAGTAAATTATGTACAGTTATGTTTATTTTTCTCCCCAATGAGTTAAGTAATTATTGCAGATTTTCTGCTATTCCCAAGAAACCTCTGGGTCAGGAACCAAACATAAATCCCCATGCTATTTAAAGGTAGTCCCAATGATCATTATATGAAATTTCTTCCTATTAGCTAATTAGCTTGAGTTGCTTAACTAATGCGAAACCAAAGCCATGAAAGCTGATTCAACGACTTTGAGTACCTTAAGGAATTAGGTTAAGAAATTCTTCTACACAGACATGACAAACTAGAATGAAATATATTCACCTACTAAAAAAAAATGTGGCTGTATCTTTTAAAAAAAATATTCTTTTTGTCAGTGCTAACCTAAATACCATTTTACATGTTTTGACATGTAAATAAAATGCCTTTTGGAGCATAGTATCCCTTTCTGTTTGGTTTTAGAGAAGAATAAAAGATGATAATAATCATTGTGCAACAGGTACCTGTCTCTTCAAAATTCTACAATCAGGATATTCTTTACCATGGCCAAACAATAAAAACACCTACCCGATCAGTCAGTTTATTACTGACACCAAGGAGCATCAGCATGTTGTCACATTCGGTAACACCCATGGCATACAGGTCACTTAAAACATTTGCACATGCTATTCGGCCCTAGAAAAGAAATCATCAAGCATGTCAGAATTAAAAATGTTTACTATTAATGATAAGCTTTGAAGGTCTCTAAAGAGGAAGAACTGGATACATGCACTTTGTATACTAATAGTACAGTAACAAGTGAGCATTGCCCAATGATGTATTTTTGTGCAATTACACACTTATACAGGTATATCATCACAGGGCCACATTGGCCCACTGGGATTCTAGAGAGGAAAAAAAAAAAAAAAAAGTTGGCCCCACCACCCTGTTGCTGCCTGAAACTTCATCTCCATTAAAAGGAGAAAAACAAAATTCAAGATGGCCATGTATTCTTCTGTGGGGCAAAGACAAACAGCATGGGAGAGAACAAAATGTGTGGTATTTTGCTTGTGAAAATGTAGCTGTAGTAACGCTGTTAAAGGAGACATAAGTGTTTCAAGGGGTGGGTGTGTCCCAATAGTCCCTGCCAAAGCACTATAGTTTTCACTTTATACTTTACCCATTTTGGAATGATTTATCTGTTGCCATGGCTGTTGGCTCAGGACAGTGCACCTGGACCCCACTTCTAGACAGACCCAAATTCTTTAATGCTTGCTTAATTATATTCAAGTCATCAGTTGAGGGAAATACTATCACAAATGTATTTGGGAGGTTGCAGGGAGACAAACAATTAGATATTTGCCCTGGGCCCATTAGCACATGAAATCAACTAATTCACATTAGCCCCTGCACCTGTGGAGCTTACAGTCTAACGTTCTGATCACATTCACAAACACCGTTATAGTTATCAGAAGCCAATAACCTGCCTGTATTGATTGTGGAAGAAAACTGGAGCAAAAACACACAGTCATGGGGGAAACAAACAAACTCTCTGCAGAGTGTCCAGGTCAGATTTGAATTCAGGGTTTTAGCCCTGCAAGGCAGTAGTGCTACCTAATGAGCCACCGTACTGCCCAAATACTAATGCAGTTTGATTATCCATGTATAGGACCAAAACATACCAGATTTCTTAAAGGGGTTGTTCACCTTCCAAACACTTTTTTCTGTTCAGTTGTTTTCAAATTGTTCCCCAGAAATAAAGACTTTTTTTCCAATTACTTTCTATTATTTATTTTACTATTTTTCCAAAATCTAAGTTTAAAGTTGAATATTGGTGTCTATGGTGTTTGAGTCTGGCAGCTCAGTAATTCAGGTGCAGACTCTAAATCTAAACTGTTACAATTTTGCAACTTTTAATTGATACATTTCACAGCAACATCTCTGGAGTATTAGCAACTATTGTATCAATTCTAACAGCTGCTTGTAATGAAACCCAGAGATTCTGCTCAGCAGGGACAAAGATAAAAATGTATCCATTAAATGCATCAGTTTAGAACAGTTGGGGGGGTCAGCGACCCCCCCTCCCAGAGCTGCTTTAGAAGGTGAAAAATTACACTTTACACTTCAATATTAGAAAAACGGTTACAAATAGAAAATAGATCTTAATTGGAAAAAGTCTTTATTTCTGGTGATCTATCTGAAAACATATAGTTGTTTGAAGGTGGACAACCCTTTTAAGGACCAAGCAACTGCACAGTACAGGGATATTTTCCTGCATCTGAGCCAGGACAAGTTACTATTAGGGAAAATAACCAAATCAGTTAGTGATCAGAAATACAACTGGGTCTTTTAGCAAAACACAAAATACACAACTCAAGTTTAAATTGCAGATCTAAAATGTATAAAATAAGTAACAACTTACAGAATCATTTAGGGCACTGCTGTCCAACTTCAACCGCACCCATAGGACAAGCAGAGAGGCACACTCAGAGAGCATCGGCAGGCAGAGTATGGCACACACAGGGAGCATAGGGCAGGCAGAGTATGACCGACCAGTGAGCATGGGGCAGGCAGGAGTATGATACGGACAGGGAGCATAGGGCAGGCAGAGTAAGGCACAAAAACAGAGGACAGGTAAAGTATGGCAAACACAGGGAGCATAAGGCAGGCAGAGTATGGCACACCCAGGGAGCATAGGGCAAGAAGAGTAAGGCACACCCAAGTAGCATAGGGCAGGCAGAGTAAGGTACACACAGGGTGCATGGGGCAGCTAGAGTATGGCTCATACAGGGAGCACAGAGCAGGCAGAGTATGGTGCAAACACAGGGAGCATAGGGCAGGCAGAGTATGACACATACAAAGAGCATAGAACAGGCAAAGTATGGCACACACATGGAGCATACAGCCGGCATAAAGGGAGCACAGGGAAGGCAGAACATAGCAGGAGAGATGGAAACCTATCAGGACCACACTAAGATGTACTACATACAGTGCCACAGTGCTGGTGCCCCTCCAGCAGTTTGTATGAGTGTGAACAATGTGGGCAGTTTGAGTCTGGGTCTCAGTTGTTAACAGTCCAGCGTTTTAGGGTGTGAACCAAATAGGTGTTACAAGTGTGAACAATGCAGGGGGGAGATTAGATACCCAGCAACAAATCTCCTCTTCTTCAGGTGACCAATATCCCTGAAAATGCATTCCTGCCTGCTAGAGGCTTTGTTTTTCCAAAGTCGCTCGAAGCTGCCTCACGAGGCTGGGTGACTTATCTCCCTGGAATCAAATGGTGTGCTACCATGCTAAGGAACTCAGATTTCCTTTGCAGCCCCCCTCCCCTTTATTATATACTACTGAAAGAAAAACAGACATTACTTACCATCATGTAAGGATCATCTACTATAGGGTAAATGTAGTCTGTTGTCTGAACCAGAGAAAGGCCACCATGTCTTAATGGAATGACACATGTATCCATACCAATTCCTAATTAATAAAGGATAAGGGTTATATACTACGTATATTCATGACTGTATAATAAAAATACACATGTAGGCCAATAGTTCAGAAGATGCTGTCAGATGTTTGTTATGGCAAAATACTAGACAATAATGTGAGGATAATTTTAAGTTTTATGGCTGTATTTATTCTGGGAACAGGCAACCTCTGTCACTCTATTAGGAATGCTAATCTTTTACCATTCAGGACTTACAAAATTAGAGTAATGACTGACTGCGAAACATTACTGCTATGTATGTAACAGTGCTTTCACAGAAAAATACTAACCAACACAACTACTATTTTTAAATAAACAGCATCACCTATTGAGGAATAAGAGGCCAACCTCATTCAGGAGCATAATTGCCCTAGTTCAGAGCATGCAAAGAACGAATTACTAGATAAAAATAATAAAACAGGCAGGGTATGAGCACTGATGCCTTTTTGTAACCTGGTCGGTTAAGTTCCATTAAATTATGTATCTATCCCTGCATCTCAACCCTTAAAATGTTCTAGATCAACTGTACCTAGTGCTTGTGAATACTAAACATAGATCAGACAAATATTTTCTTTGTATAATGGAATTTTAAAATAATCTGCCATTCATACATATGGTATGTTAATGAGCAGCCAGCTATGTGGAAAACATTGTGCAGTACTGCTCTAAATGATTCAAACTACAACTCCCCACATTCTTCAACTAGTTTAATTAATGGTGGGATGTGGGAGCTGTAGCATGGTTTGTGTGCATATCCATGTCTGAAATCATTGTGGCTAGGTCATTTGCAAGCAACAAATGGGCAAACAGGTTCTATAATCCTTAGAGTACATTAACTACTTGGAAGAAGGCCAGACATATTCTGTTCCTTTGTAAGATCAATTCTAAAAGTAATCTTTACTTTGCATTACTATGCAAACACCTGAGAGAACAGAGGCCTGGCTAACACAATATCCCTTCATTTGCTTCCACCTGAGCACATCAAAAATGGATGTTCTAGTCAAATTGACATTCATTCTATCCAATCAAGCTACCTGCAATGCCCATTTCCAGGCTTACCACAACTAAAAAAAACCTGCTTTTTAAAAAAATGTTTAAATACAATGGTTTACTAAATAAAATAATGGTAGAAAATTGGGCCAGGAAATAAGCAGTGATTTTGTTGGCTCTTAAAGGAACAGTTCAGTGTAACAATAAAAAGTAGGTAAATAGATAGGCTGTGCAAAATAAAAACATGTTTATAATATAGTTAGTTAGCCAAAAATGTAATGTAGAAAGGCTGGAGTGACTGGATTTCTAACAGAACAGAACACTACTTCCAGCTTTTCAGTGACTATAATCAGTGACTATAAGGGGGGGGGGGGCACATGGGACATAACTGTTCAGTGAGTTTGCAATTTCTTCAAAAGCAACAGTTATGATCCATGTGCCCCCCCCCCCTCAAGTCACTGATTGTTTACTGCCTGGCAACCAATCAGTGGAAACTAAGAGAACAGCAAAGCAGTAAGTAGTGTTCTGTTCTGTTATACATCCAGTCACTCCAGCCTTTATACATTTTTGGCTCAATAACTATACTAGAAACAATTTGTATTTTGCACAGCCTATCTATTTACCTAGTTTTTATTTTTACACTGAACAATTCCTTTAATGTACAGCTTTATAGATAAAGCCAGATCAGTTACCCTTCCATACTTATCATAATTTTAGCAATGGGTCACTCCCATTATCCCATGGTATTTGGACAGGTAAGTAAAGTGAAAAAAATTCTGTTCTTACCCCTGTATTTCAACCTAAAAAAAATTCTATATAAAATATATGTAATAATTGTGCAACACAAAAAAAATTGTTATCTAATACTACAAAGAACTTAGAAACTTAATATCATACTTTATAAATTCCGTAATAATTAAAAAGGGTTTTCACCTTCCAAACTTTATTCAGTTCAGTTGGTTTCAGATAGTGTACCAGAAATACTTTTTTCCAATAATTTGTGTTACTGTTTTTATTCTAATATAGAAGTTTAGACAGCTGGCTGCTGTTACAAAGTAATAGCTCAGCAAAGTAGTCAGAAAGATCCGCAGGACAGCAGGGGGCTCCTATCACAGCCACAATCAAACACATATTAACAGGACCAGGACAACCTAAACATGTTTAATCAAACTACATATATTGCTTTTGAAAAACTGCAGGTTTTAAAAAATTCCTTACTTTGTCAAACTGGTTCTTTCATAGAGGGAATACCTACTGTGACTATAACATGCAAATAAGTTCCCAAGCATGCTCAGATTGTAGCATTGCCCTGAGTATTCTATCCAGAATGCCTAGTTTTAGTAAACTGCTCCACTAGACGTATCACGAGATTTCCCTATCTTGTCCCCTGCTCAAATTGTAGCATTGCCCTGAGTATTCTATCCAGAATGTCTAGTTTTAGAAAACTGCTCCACTAGACGGATTTCTCCATCTTGCCCCCTGCTGGTGATATCATTATGCAAATGAAGAGCACACACTAATTGCCAGACAGGTGGCAGCACTACATAGTTACATAGCTAGTTACATAGTTAAATTGGGTTTAAAAAGACAAAGTCCATCAAGTTCAACCCCTCCAAATTAAAACCCAGCTTACACACATCCCTCCACACTTTCACACAAACAACTGTAGAGTTTAGTATTAGAATAGCCTTTGCTATTATGTCTGTCCAAAAAAAAATCATCCAAGCCCCTTTTAAAAGCATCAACAGAATGAGCCATCACAACATCACCCGGCAGTGCATTCCACAACCTCACCGTCCTCACTGTGAAGAACCACCTACGCTGCTTCAAATGAAAGTCCTTTTCTTCTAGTCTGAAGGGGTGGCCTCTGGTACGGTGATCCTCTTTATGGGTAAAAGGGTCCCCTGATATTTGTCTATTGCCCACTCGCAAGCGCCTTTTTTCCATAGAAAACAACCCCAACCTGGACAGTCTCCCCTCATAATTTAAGTCTTCCATCCCTCTAACCAGCTTAGTTGCACGTCCCTGCACACTCTCCAGCTCATTTATATCCCTCCTAAGGACTGGAATCCAAAACTGCACTGCATACTCCAGATGAGGTCTTACTAGGGATCTATAAAGAGCTATAATTATGTTTTCATCCCTTGAGTCTATGCCCTTTATTATGCAAGACAGAACTTTATTTACTTTAGTAGCTACAGAATGACACTGCCCAGAATTAGACAACTTGTTATCTATAAAACCTTCAAGATCCCCTTTAAAGGCAGCTGTTAGAATTGATACCATACTTGCTTATACTCCAAAGATGGTGCTGAAAAATGGATGAACTAAATGTTGCAAAATAGTCTGCACCTGAATAACCGAGCTGCCAAACATCAGTGATAGGAACGTTAAACTTTAAACTTGAGTTTGGAAAAACGTATTGAAATAAAAAAAAAATAAAGGTTTATTTCTGGTGAACTGAAAACAATTGAACTGAAAAAGTTGGAAGGTCTTCATTTTCAGCTATGATTGTAGTGTTTCAAGCATATAGCAGGATGTTGAGGTTTCTTCCTCTAATCTTGGATTGTTGATCATCTACCTATTTTTTCGCTTCTCTCATTTTATGTTCAGTGTGCTCTCTGAATAAGTACAGCGGACTTGTCCCAATCTAGAACCAGTCTATTTCTCCATTTCTTGTCTTGACTCCAGTGTTTTGTGTTAAAGGGTAAAACCCATCTATGGCATCCTTAAAATATATTATATAAGCATCTTATAAAGAATTATCGCCAATGAAAAGCATTTAAGGCTTTCCTAGCTGTGAGGTCTGCTTTTCTTCTTCGAGAAGATTACTTCACAATTGTGTAAAAACATACGCTGCAAAGACCAAATGGCATCACACAGAGGCCAAATAATGTCCCTGTAGTACACAACCCAATAAAATGCTATCATTACCAGGAAAACATTATTTTGTGAAAATACTGATGCACCTTTCTTGGTAGACCTATTTTACTATATAGTTCTGGGTCTAATATATGCAATATCCAATACTCACCAAGCCTTGGCATGACTGCACCCAGAAATTGTTCATCTTCCTGGAAGTGATTTTCCTGCAAAGATTCCAGTAGCTTTTGCAAAACATCTTGTGGAACTTTGCAACCAGTGCCTTTTAGCTCTGCAAAGCGAGTTAAGCGGAAGCTCTTATCAAGCTCATAGCTCTCTGGATTGAAAGACTCCCGAACAGACATGGCTTATTCCCCCTTGTGCTTATCGAATGAATATTGCCTCTCCAACAAACCTAGCCAATTAAAATAAACAAAAATTAGGCTGATCAGTTAAAAAAAAAAACACATTAAAATAATTAACAGTGACCAGTTTCAGCTCAGTTTTGTCAATGAAAATCAGACATTTAACAAAGTTGGCGTGAGCTGCCATTCTGGATCTGTAACATTAGGTCCACTGTAAATACACTTGTTGCCTTGCCTTGAAGCAGTCACACTAGTGTTGCATCACAGTATAAGGATAAAGAATGATTTGTCTATATTTGGGCTTTGACAGAAAACTGGCTAAACAATACATTGTCAAGACCAAATACTAACTACAGTGCTACATGTGGAGTACATAAAATACCTTGCTCGATTTTAATTAATTTTTTAAGGGTAATTGCACTAACTGGCCCAATTAACATGCCCCTACAAAAGTTATTGACTGACACAATGCACATTGTGTAGTTAGTTGCCACAGGATAGAATGCAAAGGCCCAGGGCACACTGAGAGGCAAGTTTACTAAATTCACATAAAGGATTCGAAGTTCAATCGAATTTTCATAAAGATTTGAATTCGAATTTTCAAATTACTTCCCCTTTAAATTTTTATTAGACTGCCTAGTTCGCCAGATCAAAGCTACCGAATTGGGGTTCATTATTTTTGATTGAATAAAAAAAAAAATTAGATCGAATGGTTAAGTTTGATTCTAATGATTTTATCGATCGAATATTTACTATTCGATCATTCCACCAATCTAATTGCGGTAAAATCCTTCGCGTTCGATATTTGAATGATTTTACTTCCCCAACAATTCCCAACTATTCCCAGGGTCGAATTTGAGGGTTTTTTAACCTTCGAATTCGACCCTTAGTAAATCTGCCCCTGAGTGTTGGGCCCGCTGCTCTTAGCCTGCATTTTTTTTCTGCAAGTTGAGAAAAGCAGATCTGCTCCGTTCTGCAACTCCCTGTGGCTGTACTGACAAACACAGTTTCCACCTGCTTGTTAGCTTGTTAACATGGGGGAAGGTTGTCCAAAAAATTGGTTTTCAGGCCAATATCTGCTTCCATTTAGTGTAGCTACAAGATGCCAGAAGCTGTGATTGTCAGGACAGCTACAATAATATGCAGAAAACATGCAGGCTGAAAAGAGTGGAGCCAACACTCTGTATTCCCAGGGCCCAACAGATATCTTCAGCCATAGTTGCTCGTCTGCATGAAAATGATTGTACTGCATATTTCAAGATCAGAAAAAGCTTTATACAGGCAATAGGATAGACAGCAGAATACATAGGCTGGAAACAGCTACAAGCACAAAACATGTAAACTTAAAGTGATAGACACTAAAAAATTAATTTTAACATATGAATGTACATTAAATGTACCTATAGGTCAGGTTGATCATTTTTTTTCTGAGAGGTTTGTTTTTGTATAGAATTGTTAGTTGAGGTTCCTGACTCTCTGACACTGACACTGCCAACCTGGCTGTCCCATCTCAGCCTGTTACAGTTTCTAATGGTAACAGACTCCTGCTGCACAAATATAGCAGCCCCCTCATACAGGAACATGGGGGATCAGATATGTAATGTAAAATCATTGTGCAAATACTTAATTGCAAAGTTATAAGTAGCTTTCAAAGCCAATATTATAAAAGATGTAAAAAAGGAGTTTAATTTCAGGTGTCAGTATCTCTTTAAAGGGAAACTGTCATGGGAAAACATGTTGTTTTTTTAAACGCATCAGTTAATAGTGCTATTCCAGTAGACTTCTGCACTGAAATCCATTTCTCAAAAGAGCAAACAGATATTTTTATATTCAGTTTTGAAATCGGACATGGGGCTAGCCATTTTGCCAATTTCCCAGCTGCCCCTGTTCGTGTGACTTGTGCCAGCACTTTAGGAGGGAACTGCTTTCTGGCAGGCTGTTGTTTTTCCTTCTCAATGTAACTGAATAGTATGCAGGGGGACATGGGTTTTTACTATCGAGTGCTGTTCTTAGATCTACCAGGCAGCGGTTATCTTGTGTTAGGGAGCTGTTATTTGGTTACCTTCTCATTGTTCTTTTGTTAGGCTGCTGGGCGGGGGAACGGGAGGAGGTGATATCACTCCAACTTGCAGTACAGCAGTAAAGAGTGATTGAAGTTTATCAGAGCACAAGTCACATGACCAGGGGCAGCTGGGAAATTGACAATATGTCTAGCCCCATTTCAGATTTCAAAATGAAATATAAAAAAAATATGTTTGCTCTTTTGAGAAATGGATTTCAATGCAGAATTCTTCTGGAACAGCACTATTAACGGATTATTTGAAATTTTTTTTTCCCCATGACAGCATCCCTTTAAATAAGGGAAAGCATTTTTTTAGACTGGGTCAGTGACCCCCATTTGAAAGCTGGAAAGAGTCAGAAGAAGGTAAATTATTCAAAAACTATAAAAATTAAATGTCAGTTAAAAAGTTTCTTATATTAGCCATTTTAGAAAATACTAAAAGTTAACCGAAAGGTGAACCACCCTTTTAAAAATCATACCGGAATCAAACCTCAATTCTGACTGGAATTGGCTAAGAGACAAACCTCCATAAATAATACAAGGCACTAAGTTTGGGCATGTGCAGTAACACATAGCAACTAGTGATATGCGGGATGGCGAGTTCGGGCCGACCTAGCACCCCTATTCACGGGTGGTGGGCAGGTCCAGGTTGAGATCTTCTTCCTGCTCTCGCCACCCGCCACTGGCGGCTTACAACTTCTTCTTCTAGAGACATGTGCCTGCTCACCCTTTCTGTGATGTCATTGGTGGGGTGGCACAGGTCTATAAAAGAAAGCCGGAAGGCGGGTTCGGGTGGAGGGAGGGAGGGCGGGTTCAGGTGCAGGGAGGGAGGGTGGGGATAAAACCAGACCCACACATCACTAGTAGCAACCAATAAGATGTTTGCTTTTAAAAAGGGTGCTTCCTGCCAATTGGTTGCTATGGGTTACTTCTCCTGTGCAAACTTAGGGACTTTAATTACATAACCTCCAAAGTTGCTAACTGTAAACGAGGCTCAGTAGAAACATATTTATATATGTTTATTAACAGTCTCATCCAACAGAGCCACAAGATATAAGGTATAATAGGTTCTGTATAGTAATAACACTTTCTATAACACAACGTAGTTATATTTGCAACCAATGTTTGGCCAGGGCACCTCTAGTATTTTAAGGTAATTAACACCTTGAGAATACAGGGGAGATTTGTGCATATAACTCTTTTGTCACTACACTCAGAATAATGAAAATTTGAGCAACATATGTTAGGCTAATATCTGCTGATACAGATATGGGATCTCTTACCCACAAAGCCGATACCCTGAAAGCTCCTATAGAGTCCATTTAAAGCCAATGTTTCTTTATTTCCTTATTATCTGTAATAATAAAAATATAATTGCACTTAATCCTAACTCAACTACATTAATCCATATTGGTGGAAAAATATTCCTTTTGTACCAAATAAAAATTTTGAATAAACAGCAAGCATTCCAGAAAATAGAAGCCATAAATGTGATGCATATATCTAAGTTGTGAAGTGCATCAGCTACAGGCTTGTCTACATTGGCACTAATAATAATTACTAGTAAATCATGGGGGGAAGTTGCACAATTTATTTAGAGGATTTATTCAACTGTGAGAAAGTTTTGTCATGCAACACAGTGAAGAAAGGAAGTAGTCTTACAAAATTATCAGGAAATAAAAACTCAACCAACAATGTAGAGAAAAAAAAAGCATATACATACACTGTACAATACAGACACAGCTTTGTGCAGAGGGCTTGCAGTAAATGGCAAGCTAATACACATGCACTTAGTATTAAATGGCCAGTATACCCAGTTTTTAAACATTTGTTTTATGAATAAGGCTTATGCTGAACATATCTTTTATCTGAAATTGAAACAGTCAAATTCTAGTTTGTTTGTTATTAGCATATTCTCCAGAATGATGACCTCTGAATAAACAAACCCCTTCCTTCTCCAAGATAAAGCCTCATTATAAAGACTTTCTACTAGCAGATAAAATAAAGCAGCAGTGCACTGACAAGTCCTCTGCTGTCATTTGCTCCTATCATATGTGTTTCATCACAGACTTGGGAATGAGAGCTAATAGAGGTCATTGCCAGTCGCTGTTCCCCCAACGGGGTTAGCAGCCAGGCAGCAGTCATAAAAAACAACGTAGCAAAGTTATAAAAAGAAAAACATATTTCTATATATTGTAATAGCTTATACTGAGAGAATGTACAAATGATACACACACTATAAGACTTTGTTTGAATCTAAATTAGTGAAATAATAAGAGGATTCATATATCATCCAATTGTCCTTATTGCCATGCTGAATGGCACTACAGTTGAAAGATAGAGGTATGTTAAAAATAAAGTCCCAGTCCTACCTAGGGCAATAGAAAATAAAGTTAGAAAGGTAAAACATTCAATCTCTACATGTTTTGTGGTGCAGCACTGAAGTCACAGCCCATTCGATCGCTGAAAAACATAATTTAGTCATCTTACCGTAATATCAACAACATGTCGATTGGTCGTTTAGTCAGGGTAAAATTTTCTGTTGGCTAATGATATCTCTGCATGTAGCCTAACAATATCAATGGGTCACTGCTATTTGTTGGGCGTCACTCTTATACGATTGCTGTCTTTGAATTAATGGCCAAAACATTGTCTGATTTGTTCTTTTTACTACTTTATTTAATCTGAACGGTCAGGAGATTGCAATGACCGATCAGATGTCATAAGGCTATATCTGCACGTTAATGGCCAGCTTAAGAGGGCTTCAGGCTTGTACCAAGAACATCTAATAGAGCAAATAAGTTAGTCCTAAGACTGGTCATCATGCTCAGTATTTTCAAACATGCCATCAAACACACAGGTTTTTCTGACATTCTAGAGTTCAAGCACCTTTTTCCATCCAAAATGTTATCAGCCTTCAAGTTATAAAATAACAAGCAATAGGTCTTGTAATATCATGACAACATAATCTACCCTTAAATCTTGACCTCCCTACTTAACCCCCCCACCGTTAAGTACTGCATTGGGCCCCAATGGAGGCAGGAGCCACAGGTTGGGAAATTCCATGTTCCAGGATTTAGGATTGCTCCGAGAACAGTACATCATAACTATTGTTGTTAGCCAACTTTAGTTTAGCTAAAGTAGTTTTGAGAAAATGAAAAAGTAAATGTAAGTGTCATCTCATATTATCTAAATAGAGTAAATTAAAACTTCTGTACCATTTAGAAAATAATCAAGCCATTCTTCTGTATTGTCTTCTCAGGAATCCTATCCTGGAGTCCGATTGTGACAGTTTCTTGTGCCCATCAGATGAAACATATTTCTTTTGCGATAATTCCCTTTTAACAAAGGTAACACCACCAATGGGAACAACAAAATACCTTGATTTTGCTAGGCTCCGCAACACAACATTTTCCACAAAGAGCACATCCCAGTGAATATGGAGAGCTTTCATGGTCTCACCATGCACCAATGCAAATGTTGACTAGTAAATGCTCTAAACTCAAATTCTGAATTAAATTCTGCATCCAACATTGGCGTTTACATGGTGGGACTGGACCACAGAAAACCAGGTAAAAACCTGGAAGGTCCCATCAACCCAGAGCCCTAGCCCCAATTCCAGAAATAGAACAGGCATGCAGGTGGTGTCGGAGGGGGGTTGTGGGGACCCTGGTGGGCCTCATTCCCTCCATAACCAAGCAGGGTGCCGGCAATTGGATGTGAGTGATACATCCTAAAGATTGTCCATAAGCATCTTGCCCACCCCCTCTTTAAACCTATGCAGTTTAAAAGCGAATTTATTGATCTACAGTCGAGTACAGATTGTAGTTTCAATTTAACAGTCACTCTTGTAAACCCTTTTCGTATATCATTGCTGTAAATAACACAACTACTTTCTTATGGTGTTCTTAAAAAGTGGTGCTACGCTAGCAAATAACATTGATTCAAGCAAAACATTACTACAACCAATACAGCAATCAGATAATATATAAAGTAGTCTCTGCATGTAGTCAAAAATACATTTTGCATTTTATTCCTGTACTAATATAACACCTTAAGTTTTGGGCAGAAAAGAAATCAAACATATGCCAGAATATTTACTTTTGTTCATATGTGGTTGCTAGGGTCCAAATTATCTTAGCAACCAGACAGTGGTTTGAATGAAAGACTGGTATAATATAAGGAGAGGATCTAAATAGAAAAATAAGTTATAAAAAGTAACTAACATTTTTGGCTGCTGGGGTCAGCGACCTCCAATTTGAAAGTGCCAAAGAGTCAGAAGGATACAAATAATTCAAAAACTATAAAACATAATGAAAACCAATTGAAACATTTCTTAGAATTTGCCATCCTATAACATACTATGGGGCAGATTTATCAAGGGTCCAATTGAAAATTCGAAATTCACATTTTTTAGGTTTTTTTTATGGCCAAAACTGTCAAATTCAACTAGGGAATTGTTCAAATTCAACTGGAGTTTTTTTAATAAAATTCTAATTCAATTTTCAAGATTTATCATACTCTGGCCCTTCAAGAACTTAAATTGCTGTTTAAGTCAATGGGAGACATCCTGGGATCAATTTGGAGTGGTTTGCAGCCTTCCAGAGTTTTCAGGTCGATCCTATTCACTCAAGTTTAACAAATTCTATTTTTTTTTAAATAAATTTCAATTGGTTGAATTTCAAGTTCATGTTTAAGGGAGTTTTTAAAAGCTAACATGAATTTGACCTTTGATAAATGTGCCTTACCATGTTAACTTAAAGGCAAACTAGTGACTTATGTT
Source organism: Xenopus borealis (assembly GCA_024363595.1). Lineage (NCBI taxonomy): Eukaryota > Metazoa > Chordata > Amphibia > Anura > Pipidae > Xenopus > Xenopus borealis. The sequence goes on along the minus strand of CM044435.1, from coordinate 73,402,573 downwards.
GGAAGGCTTGCATTGCTTTACAATGCAGAAACTGTTGACATTTTCACACAAGACATGAGAACATCATTGATTCACTCAACAAAAATGTTCAGCAAAACATCTTTTGTCTTCTTAGGAGAATACCACAATTTAATGGCATGTCATCCATTAAAAGGGTCCATGATTGCCTTCCATTGATCCCATTCACTCAAATGGGAAACACTGAGAAGGACAGATGCAAGAACTTTTTTTACCTTTAAATGCTTAGGCTGCATGAAATGCAATGGATTTAAACATGCTTTGTGTGACACTGGCCTCATCCCATTTCTGGTAGCTACAGTCCGCTAGACCACACATCCCAGTCTCCACTAACACCACAAAATATTGGTGCACCACAAGAAAATTCTAGTGTATGCTTTAAAACCATAACCAAAATCAAATAATTAACACTTTAGTTATACAAGATATGCATCATTTTACGAGAACCAAAATCTAAAGCTTGCCAACTTCTATATATTACTTTTAGCAAAGAAAATAAATCACTACAATATCCATTAAATAGCATTGGTTCAGGGAGGCAAATTTTCGTAAAAATAAATGATTATTATTCACAAATGGTTTTAACATTAACATCAGAATTTACATTAAGAACTAATACAGTAAATAAAATGCATAAAACACTAGAAAATGAACAACAGTTATCCTGTGCTTAAAATCCTGAAATATGTTAACTTTAAAACAAATAAAGTGTGAAACAAAAGTACTATACAAACAACTGGTGAGATGTTAAAGAGCCAATGTCAATCTTCAATATAAAAAGTTAACATCAGATTTTTCCAAAAGATATAGCAATGTCCCTTAAAAGTATCCAACAAACCTCCATACTTCTGTATAAATACTTTCATATCCATACCAAATAAAGGATTGTATGTAGAATGTCAGACGTTACATTCTGTACATATTAGGTCTGAGGAAGAGATTTAATTTTTTTTTGCATACATCTTTTCTCCAAAATATATCATGTTACCACAAAGAAAAACTTTTTTCCTCCTCAATCAATACACAGGCCTCAGACTTACCAATTCACATTACTGGGAAAATTACATTAACACACACGTGTGTGTGTATATATGTATATATGTTATTCAACTTTACAGAAAAATATGTATCCAGCAAAACAGTAATGCAGCTTTAAAGGGTAACTTTTAGTATGTTATATGGCTAATTCTAAGCTACTTTTGAATTAGTTTTCAATATTATTTCATTTATTTTTTAGAGTTATTTGCCTTTTTCTTCTGGCTTTTTGCAGCTTTCAAATGGGCATCACTGACCCCTTCTAAAAAGCAAATGCTTTGTAAGGCTACACATTTATTGTTATTGCTACTTTTTATTATTCATTCTACTCTTCAGGCCCTCTCCTATTCATATTCCAGTATTTTATTCAAATCAATGCAGGGTTGCTAGGGGAAATTGCACCCTAGCAACCAGATTTCTTAAAAAGTAAATTGAAGAGTTGCTGAATAAAAAGCTAAATAACTCAAAACTCACCAGAATTGAAATAGAGAACTGTGACTTGAAAAACACTATTTTAGTTACAGGGATACTCTTCCTTAGTATTACTGGTCCTGTAACCACGAGATGGGATGTATGCAACAGTTCTGTCCAATTCTCCCCTAAGCCTTTTTGTTAACCCATCTCAAGTACATCCCTGATGATACCACAGCAAGACTGCTCTTCTTCAGTTTTTTTTTTTTTACTTGTAGGGAGCTACAGATCGATGGTGTATGAAGATTCAGATTTACAGCATTTAAGGGCTAGTCCAGACGGGGAGATTCGGGGGCGATCCGTTGCCGGGCGACTTTTCGCCGCGACGGATCGCCCCCGAATCTCCCCGAATAGGTAGGCATTGGCGCTGCTTCAAAGCGCCGGCGCGTGTACACACACGGCGGCGCGATTTTTAAATGCGCTCCAAATTGCCTCGCCAGGCAATTTGGAGCGCTTTTAAAAATCGCGCCGCCGCGTGTGAACACGCGCTGGCGCTTTGAAGCAGCGCCTATGCCTACCTATTCGGGGAGATTCGGGGAGATTCGGGGGCGTTCCGTCGCGGCGAAAAGTCGCCCGGCGACGGATCGCCCCCGAATCTCCCCGTCTGGACTTAGCCTAAGACAGGGCCAGATTTACATAGCGGGTGCCCCTAGGCCCACTGCTGTTTGTCACCCCCATACTCTGCTCTGTGCAAATTTTCATCATCACAACCGGAGCAATGGGGATTGGTGCATGTGAAATTAAAAAAAAAAAAAACTATTGTATCGCCTGCGTCAGGTCCGGACTGAGAATCAAAATAGGCCCTGGCATTTCAGGTTCATAGAGGCCCAATCAGCCCACACAGAGGCCCAAACAGCCCACTAAATACTGACTTTCTATGGGACCTTATAGCAGCCCCTCTGGCATTTGCCAGAAGCCACAGATTGCCAGTCCGGGTCTGGCCTGCGTATCCCCAGTGTTTCTGAAGAAATGTAGGTGTGGCTGGGCGGCATGCCGTCCCCTAAAATCCTTCCACCCTAGGCCTGGGCCTAGGTGGCCTTTCCACAAATCCAGGCCTGATTTAAGATCTTTTCTGCTACCAAATTGTGCCCATTATGTAGGTACAAAAGGTTTTTCAAGGCCCACTTCTTTAAGAACAGCTAAAAAATATCCATGCTATGAGGATGCATGCTCTTGAGCTGTAGTGGGCATGAACCCTTCTAGGAATGCTTGTCAAAGTGGTGCTCACAGTGAACTTGGCAAACAGCCAAGAGGTTATGTATAAATTAGAGGTCTGCAGGTGCAGTAGTACCTAGTGTAGTAGTCCCTGCACATCTGTACAGTAGCTCTATGCATTTGTGCTGCTACAGTTAGCCCATTCTGCACCAGGAATTCTGGAACATTTTCAATGCAAAGGAGTAATCACTTTCAAAAATAATCGAAAAATGCTACCTAATGAAACGTGCACATAACTGACAATATTCTAAATTTGCTGTTTTATTTCAAGGACAGGGATTCTGGTGCAATTAAAATACACTCAAGGAGAGTTATGGCAAGTCAGTGAAAACAACAGCCTGACAATCAAGAATGCAGGTCCCTAGGGTGATAGATTTCATGGCAGTCATACAGATCTACGATCAGAATTGTCCACCGGGAGGCTCATGGGCCAGATATAGGTCTCCTAAAAGATCTTGGGGCCCCAAGTCTGCTCACAGGGAGATCAAAGTCTAAACCATAATGTGATTAATCATATTTAAGCCAAATAAAAAATATAACAAAAAACGGTCATTTTAGGGCTACAGATAGGGTTGCCACCTAGCCGGTATTTTACCGGCCTGGCCGGTATTTTTGATGTTTGATCCCAATGTTAATAGTAAAAAAAGATAAATATATAGGAAGGCCTGTATTTTTTTTAAGAAAAGGTGGCAACCCTAGCTACGGAAGGTGTTTTTTTTTTTTTTTTTTTTAAATTACTGAACTGATCGCAACACCATGAAAGCAGCAATACTGGAAATATGGAAATAATTTCATGATTTACAATGACAGAGTTGATGGCAAAAAAAAAAAAAGCAACAATGACAACACAATACAAAGGGTTAAACAAACTTGCCCAGATCATGCTTTAAGTCCTGCACTACTGACATTGGCCAGTTCTAGTTGCACTACAAGCCCAAAGCAGCCCATGACATGATATAGGCAGAAGCCACACAGCAAGCTATACATGGCTTTTAGAATACCCAAGAATATGGAAAGAAAAGGGAAAGTGAATGATAAAAGTAAATACACAGAAGAGAGGTGGAGTTGAAAAAAAAATATTTTGGTATACAGAAGGAAAAAGCTTTTAAACATAAAATGAGATTGGTCAGTTGGTTGCACTTCAGGGAGAGGTTGGCAGTGCTGCTGGGTAAGGGGAATGTGTTGGCCAAGGTGTGAATAAAAGACAATAGGACACGTGAGCACTTTTATAAAAGCCATGTTTCCGGCACATAAGTGTATGCGAGCCTGAGACTCCCAGCTCCTAATACAAGCACAACTGGGGATGTCGGGAGTCGTAGTAGACTACTACAGCTGGTTATGAGCGGACTGTAGAAACAGGGCCTAGTGAGCGACACGCCATATATAGACATTAGGACGCGCACAAGCCATCAGTAGAGCTGGTGGAAGAGCTAGTTTTGCACTCCCGGAGATACACTGTTAGGATCCAGCGCCACAAACCGGATCCATGGCTAGCGGGCACATATACACATAATACTGGGTGTGTACTGCTCTCTCTAATCATTTGTTGTTACTCTGGGCCCCGGGTCCGCGCTACTCCCTCCTCCCCAACGCCGCCTTAAAGGCACAGGGCGCCCAGTCCTTGCCCGGCGCACAACTCCCGGCTCTCAGGCCCACGGTGAAGCCAGACGGGAAGGAAAATGTCTACGACAGCTTTCTCAAGTTAACCCCGCAGTTGCCAGTGCCCCCAGCCCTTAAAGGCGGCTCGGCCTATTCACCACCTCCCACCGTCTCACCGCCAGCACACAGGGTTCGCGTTAGTACGGAACACCATTCAACTCACCGGATCTATATTCCGATTTAGCGGTTCCCCTTTAAGCGACGGCGGCAGGCGCCCTCCCCCTGTGATCCCTCCGCTCCTCCTCCCTCCCTCTCACTTACCGGCTCTCCATCCGCCTCCCTCCGCAGGCTTTCGCGCACCCACAATGCACCGCGGTGCCGGAGAGCTGCACACAGAATCTCAGTGCGCATATAGCAGCTCAGCAGGGACTGCTCAGCGTTAACTGCGTAGACTTACCTGATTAATTTTCCAGCCCAAGTTACACTACAACTGCAACTATCACTACTTTTAACTTCTGCTCTCTACCTTTTATAGCAAGACGCATAATAAAACAACTGCATATCTAATGTCTGTCATATCTAATCATAGCTCTACATTCAGGATGCGCACCTCGGAACATTTTGGGACAAAAAAAAGTGACAGTTTGACCACGCCCGTTTTGTGACCACACCCACTACCGTGTTCAATTTACAAAATTTGGCAGGTTATGAAAGTTAAAATATTCCTCCTTATCTTAACTGTTACAATGACTTATTTTATTATCTCTAAATTGTTACAAAGTATCTTATTTGCACCTGTTCTGGGCTCTCTGCCAAAAGCCAATTAAGTTAGAAACTTTTCTTTTACTGATGCTCAGTGCAGAGAAAAGAGGAACCTTCCAGTACAAATGAGGGACTGCAGGTTGAGCTTTTGACTCTCTAACATTTGGAAAACCTATCCTACATACAGAATCACACACAATTTAGGATGCCAGGACCCCTATAACTGGACCACCTGTGCCCACTTGATGGCTGCCCTGCAATTTGCCCATTCTTTAAATTAGCTTTAGTGGATTCTGTTGCTCTGGATTACAGAAAGCATGCTCATAGTTTCTAGATCATCTGATGATTGCTGAATGATTATATGAAATGCATTTAATTCATAAAAGTTGATCCAGGGACTGGTCCAATTGGCTTCAAGGACTAAGGAAGAACTTTTCTCCCTCTGAGGCATATTGGAGTTGACTTCAGATGAGGTTCACCTTCCTTCCTATTTAACTACTAGCAGTTAGACAGGTTTCATTAAGACAAAAATGTTCTATTTTGCAACGTAAATTACTGTTTTATGAATCTGTTATGGTCTAAAGGAAAATGCAGACTCGGGCTAATGGCACATAGGGCATTTGACCTCCGCTGTCATACAGCTGAAAATAGCAGCAGACAAAGTTGTCATCCATTGTTATTTTTTTAAGGTAAGTCTTTACATAAAAAGCAGTAATAATATCGGCAGGCACAAATACAGCATTGGGATATTATTATTTAAGTACCATACCTATCAACTTTCCAAGGAGTTGCCTGGTTATGGCCCCCTCCCCTGGACTCCCATCATGCTATGGTATTCCCTCACTCTTTTATAGTGAGGTATGTGAATGCACAGTGAGCATTTACTTCTGTGACGGAAGGACCTCTGTGTATGTGCAATTACGTTTCTTGGGGTGGCCCAATAGGCCATGCCAAGCCAACATTTTCAGTGGCAATTGTTGCTGGGATTAAATAGTTGGATGTAACCTTTTTGGGGTAAAAAAAAATAGTACAGAAACTGTTATGATTTTCTTTTTTTCTGTTTGAAAACTTGAAAATAAAAACTTTAAAAAAAAAATAGTACATGGCATTGTGTGGACTTGTGGTATCATGTAATTTAGAATACATAGGAAGCAGGTAAGATGCATTTATTCTGTGAAAGACTTGACTAGACTAGAATAGAAGTCTACTGCCACTTCACTACATACAGGATAGAGGTCATCGGGTCTGCATTCTATTGCTTTGAGTCTAGTGGGCTTTACATATTTGTGGTGAAAAGGCTTATATAATAAACCAGTCTGTCTCTCATTATATATCATATCCTTAATGCAGAGCTACACACTTTCTGGTATGTAGGTTGTGTAATAGATATACATCAGCTCAAAAACTATGTAAAAGGACAGCAGGGAAAATTACAATTTTTGCTGGAACAGCTCATATGCTAAGAAATTGGAGTTAGGAAGAGAACTCCTAAATACTTGACACTGTGACAATGTCAGATGAGACATCCTGGAGATATCTTAATTAGTGCATACTCCATAAACAAAGCCAGGAAGATAGGAGGGGGATAGTTCAGGAGTTTTAAAGCTGTGATCCATGCTTCATGTGGAGGGGATATGGTGGCTGTTATGTATATCACATCCTTTGGTTTTCAATAGGTAAAATTACATAATCCTTTCATACAGGCCAGGATTACACCATGCATGTGAGTGTTACGATTGCATGGATCTGGAAAGAAGCACAATTGAGGATAGTAAAGTAGATAGTATCTACTTGGTAAAATTAAAAGTGGAAAAAAAAAGTGGAAAAATGCCAAGCCCCTCTCTGGTTAATGCATTTAACCTTGCCTAGGCTACTCTAAGTATTTTATGTTCCATGTAAATGGTATCAGGATTTTAGGTTTTTGAATAACTGCTTGGGGATGGTAACTGAAGAATTATGATGTCAGTAAAGGTAAATAATTACATGATGTTATGATGACCCTACAAATCCAAGGATAGCCGAAACCTTAAAAGAACAGTAACTCCAAAAAATGAGTTTTTTAAAGTAATTAAAATATAATATATTGTTGCCCTGCACTGGTAAAACGTGTGTTTGCTTCAGAAACTCTACTATAGTTTATATAAAAAGATGCTGTGTAGCCATGGCAGCAGCCATTCAAAGCTGGAAAAGGAGAAACGGCACAGGATAAACCGCAGATAACAGATAAGCTCTATAGTATACAATGGGAGTCATCTGCGCTTATCCGTTGTCTACTGTGCATCCTGTGCTTGAATCGTAGTGTTTCTGAAGCAAACGCATCTGTTTTTCCAGTGCAGAGCAGTAGTACATTATATTGTAAATCATTTTAAACATTTACCTTTTTTGGTGTTACTGTACCTTTAAGTTCTTTAATACCTTGACCAATGACAGGTCTAGGAGGTGGCAGCAGTTCATCCTGCAAAGGAATTCTGTGAAGTAGGTTTCTGAAGAAACACATGAAATACTGGATAGATACATTAAAGGGAAGTTTGATTATAAAACTTAAATTTTCTTAGAAAGCCAAAAGACTGTCTTGTACTACAGGGACTTCAAGAGTCAAAGCAAAGCCATAGTTAGAGTAATATTGTGTCTGTTTAGTAGATGAATGTAAAAATTGTTTAAGGCAAGTTTGGCTAAAGGTAGAAAAGAAAGACCAATGATCTCAAACATATTGAAGAAGCAATGGATATATTGTTCCAGGGTTTGACTATTATTAGTATGTTCTGCCTTTCCATTGGTTTGAGGATGGAATGCTGTGGGCATAGAGAGCTGAATATAAAAGCCTTGACAAAGATACTGCCAGAAACAAGAAGTAAATTGAGAACTCAGATCAGATTTAACTTCAGCAGTAGAAATAGCAGAAGGAAGTGTTGGTAGATCATTAAAATTCACCATCTTAGTTATTCTATCAACAATAACAACAGTAACGCAACTAGTGGGGGGAGGGCCCTGGCACGGGACTGCAGCTTGGCCTCCCCACCCCCCTCGGCTGGAATCAGGGGCACATGAGCTGCCAGGGGGCCCTCAGGAGGTGCGGGCCCTGGCCCAATTGCACCCCCTGCTCCCCTGGTACTTACGCCACTGAATAACAAAAACTTTGGATGGATGACCCATAAAAAAGATGCCTTGTTTATCAAGGTCGTAATTCCTTAGCTTAGTATTCCTAGTCTTTTGGTCTGCATATACCAAAACAGGATGATTTGTACATTCCAAAAGGAAATGTCATTACTTAACAGCAGATTTGATTGCGAGTAATTCTCAGTCACCTACATCATAATTACACTCAGACTGAGAAAACTTTTTGGAAAAGAAGGTGGTATTGTGAGTAGTGGGCATGCTGGTGGGGTACCAGATCAAGAATAGTAGTTACATAAGTTACATTAATTAAATTGGGTTGAAAAAAGACAAAGTCCATCAAGTTCAACCCCTCCAAATTAAAACCCAGCATACACACACACCCACATTCTTTCACACAAATCATATATGCCCATAGCTATACTAACTGTAGAGTTTAGTATCAAAATAGCCTTTGATATTATGTCTGTCCAAAAAATCACCCATGCCCCTCTTAAAAGCATCAACAGAATCAGACACCACAGCATTCCACAACCTCACTGTCCTGACTGTGAAGAACCATCTACACTGCTTCAAATGAAAGTCCTTTTCTTCTAGTCTGAAGGAGTGGCCTCTGGTGCGGTGATCCTCTTTATGGGTAAAAAGGTCCCCTGATATGTGTCTATAATGTCCTCTAATGTATTTGTAAAGTATAATCATGTCCCCTGGCAAGCTCCTTTTTTCCAGAGAAAACAAGCCCAACCTGGACAGTCTACCCTCATAATTTAAGTCTTCCCTCCCTCTAACCAGTTTAGTTGCATGTCTCTGCACTCTCTCCAGCTCATTTACATCCCTCCTAATGACTGGAGTCCAAAACTGCACTATATATTCCAGATGAGGTCTTACTAGGGATCTATAAAGAGTTATAATTAGGTTTTCATCCCTTGAGTCTATGCCCTTTTTTATGCAAGACAGAACCCTATTTGCTTTAGTAGCTACAGAATGAAACTGCCCAGAATTAGAGAATTTGTTATCTATAAAAATCCCAAGATCCTTCTCGCTTAAGGAAATTCCCAACACACTGCCATTAAGTGTATAACTTGCATTAATATTATTTTTACCAAAGTGCATAACCTTGCATTTATCAACATTGAACCTCATTTTCCAGTTTGCTGCCCAGTTTCCCAACTTAGACAAATCACTCTGCAAAGTGACAGCATCCTGCAAGGAACCTATAGTTCTGCACAATTTAGTATCATCTGCAAAAATAGAAACCGTACTTTCAATGCCCACATCCAGTTCATTAATAAACAAGTTGAAAAGCAAGGGACCCAGTACAGAGCCCTGTGGTACCCCACTAACAACACTGGTCCAATTAGAAAATGTTCCATTTACCAGCATTCTTTGTAGTCTATCTTTTAGCCAGTCCTCTATCCAGTTACAAATACTATGTTCCAGGCCAACATTCCTTAATTTAACCAGTAACCTTCTGTGTGGCACTGTATCAAATGCTTTAGCAAAGTCTAAGTAAATCACATCCACAGCCATCCCAGAATCAAGGTCCCTGCTTACCTTCTCATAAAGAAGTGTTGCTTTATGGTAATACACAATTTCTCATGGTATATTGTTATTATCTTTATATTTAGTCTCTCTCTTTTTGAATTCCAGTCTGTTTTTCGACCACTCCCCAGTAAGGTTATTTACTTTAATGACTGCAATGAAAATATTTAAATACAAATACACTACAATTTAAATCCAAACACACTATATTGCCAAAAGTGTCTATGCACCCTTATTAATATGACTTTCTTCCTTTTTGTCATATATCACATCCTAAACTCTTCTGAGAAGGCTATGCCACTTTTAAAGGTATTTTGTTGTTGGGATTCTGCCGCAGAGTTCATTAAAATTAAACTCAAAGACTAGATCTACAAGTAACTCAGTTGTAGCAATTATCAGGCTATGCACACCATGGCAAATTGCAGCACTTGTCACCCTTCTTTTAGGGGAATTTATTAGAAGTTTCCAACACGAAAAATTCCCAATGCAAAAATCTATTCCTCTGCATGAGCCCGGAACCTGCTTAGCGACCACTTCTGACAGTGGAAGAAATATTGGGAATTTCATGATTTGCGCCAGTGCACAGTGTAAGTAATAAAAGGTATTGAAAAAGTAGTTTTCTGCAAAAGATTATGCCCTCTTCAAGAAAGGCTCAAAGGTACACATTTTGGAATTAAAGGAGAAGGAAATGCACAATCAATGGGGGGGGTGCCAAATATTAGGTCACACTCAAGGATTGTAATGACTTACCTGATACTCCAGGTCGGAGCTCCTGTTAGCAGAAAACTGCACAGGCCCATGGTACTTGTTAGTGGTCCTCTTCCTTCCTTCTGTCTTAGCTTAGATGCACACACACATTACAGTTAAAAGCCAAACGCACATGCGTTGGCCACTGGATTTTAAAGAATGAGAAACAGAGAAAGGGGATCGCTCTCTTGCAAGTACCCTTGGTCGATGCAGTTTTCTGCTAACAGGAACACTGGCTCAAGTATTAGGTAAGGCATTACAATCCTTGGGGGGTGCCCTAACATTTGGCACTCCCCATGGATTGGATATTTCCTATTTGTGCATTAGTTTTTTTCTTTTTGCAACTTTTATTTCCCCCCATTTGTGAAAATGACTTTTATGTGTATACATTTATACTTATATAAATGAAACTCCAAATACACACACATATGCCACTAGGGGTAGCTATAACATCTTGTCTTATAAAGTAACTTCAGTATAGCACTTTTCTGGGCAGGCTAGTGGAGCAGCATTCTGGTGGTAGGCAGCTAAATCCCTTACAATGATAAAAGTTCAAAACCAAAGGTGTGTGCTCAAAGTGAGATCACACCCTATGTGCACTGTCAAAATGCCTTGTATAGAGGCTCATACCTCCACTGTGAATGTCACTGAGAGTGGCACAAATGGAGATGCTTTACATATCACTCAGCAAACTGCAGGACCACCTCAAAGGTTCAATTCTTCATAACAAATAATCCAGTTCTGAAGAAAACAAACATATATGAGATGTTTCCTTTACTAATGCAAGTGCTATGTGAATAGTACAAAAAAAGATCAAAGAGCAGCTGTAACTGAGGGACATCTTAATGTATTCATTGCTTATTGGCAAAGTGTTTAGGTTATACCCTTGATAAATCCCTAATAGTACCCAATGGGGTTAGGTAGAGATAACTGAAGAACTGCAAGGGATCATTTTACTCTATTGGGGCATTCAGATGGAATGGAAACGCTACCTACTTTCCCTTTGTGGGGTGGCAGGGAAGAGTTTCTGCATATTTATATTTGTACAAACACTAGTTTGGCATTCACATACAATACAGTTTTGTAAGTGTAAGGCAGTTTTAGCTTTATTACTCCTAGCAATATTATTCACAGCAGAGGTATGTCTTTGCCAATATTTTTCACAGGCTATCATGTACAGTGAGGAAACCAAAATCCCAAAAAATTTCAAATACTTTTCAAAGGGCTTACTGTTATCTCACTTAAGGTTGCAGCATGGTTTTTACATTTTATAATGTTTCATATTATTTAAATGCTGCTCCATTAGATAGTAGAGGAAGGGGTCAGAGGAGGCTGAACTGTAACTCTCAAATACACTTCTTGAGCATCAAAATAGGGTTATGAACAGGTAATAGCAGTTACTCTCTTGCAGTGCCGGTCTTAAGCACATTGGACCAATTTGGCCCAATTGGACCCCGCACTTATGGGGGCCCCACTCTAGTGCGAGCTCTGATTCCTATTCCCTTAATCCCCCAGTAGCCCAGCCTGCCTCTAATCCTGATTGGACCAGCCCGCCCCCAAACGCGATTCGACCAGCATGCCCCAAACCCAATTGGCCCAGACCCTGCGACAGACAGCAAAGTTCCTTCTAGGGGGCCCCGCCAAAATGGTTCCAATTGGGCCCCACAGTTGGTACGACCGGCCCTGCTCTATTGAGTAGCCAATTGGTAAAACATCATTAAATAAGTGGAAGAGTAATACAACACATACAGCCAGTCACCTTTACTTGGAGTGGGATATGCCTTTGGTGATAGAGATCCCCTGCAATAAAAGCCTCTCAAGTAATAGAATATAGCATGAGTTCCTCTCCCTTCACTTTAGTCAAGGTATTGCAGAGGAGAAACGAACCCTTCTTGGTAGAGATGAAACTGCTTTTTGAACCCCATCTAGCTCACAGTTCCATAGCTTCCGACATTTGACAAATGAAGAGAGGGACAGAAAGTTTTGCTGCACTGCACGCTGCAACATTTTTTGTCCATGGCCATTTTATGCCCAGACCCTCTAATTACCCTGTCCATTTTACAAAATTTGGCAGGTTATGAAAGTTTAAACACGTTTCTGGGAGTTTTAGTGCAATGTTTTATGTGTTCTAACAGTTTTGCTAATGAAAATGAATTACCCTTTTGTTGTTTTTGGTAGCCAAGGATGAGTAGAGTATAACAGTACTTTATTAGTAGGTTCATGCAGCCATTACATAACAGCAGTTACTCTCAATTTCAAGCTGTACAGAAAGTCCTGTGTATGCACAGTGACACTCGCTGGCCATTTGTATAAACACCACACCTTTAGGGTAAGGACACACGAGGCGTTTTGTCGCCAGCGTTTTTAAAAAGCAAATC
>CM044435.1:73318912-73384714 GCA_024363595.1 Xenopus borealis | reverse complement strand
AAGTTTGGATACGTGTTGTGTAGTGAAGTGAGTCAATTGCAATAATTGAAATTGGTGGGAATGTAAAAAAGGGTATTTTTGTATTAAGTCTACAATTGGTTGTAGGGTGAACTTATCCGTAGTCAGATCTTTGACATTCTGTATGCCCTGTTGAATATAGCATTGTTTAAACCTGGGGACAAATTCTTATTTTTTAATATCTTTTATTTTGAGTTGCATGACCTGTATGAAGCCACTTAACCATCAGGGAGAGCAATATTCACTATATATATTATATACAGATCTGATTATTCATGTGCAAAATCAGGTCAGGGCTTGTACTGGTCTATATGGCTAGATCAGGGGTCAGCAACCTTAGCTATCAAAAGAGCCATTTTGCCCCCTCTTCCACTAAAGAAAAATAGTCTGGAGCTGCAAAATATAATGGCTTATAAACTTTTCAAAGTTTGGGGTATGCTGCTGCACAGGTCCCACCTCCATGCAGTGAGAGGTGCTTTGGGGATCTCTACATGCTCTGGCCGTGCTTCACATTGGGAAACAATGGAAGGCAGTGAGACAGTGTCTCTATGGGTCAGACTCGAGCACACCAAATCAGAAAGCAGCATGGAGAGAGCTGCTGGAAACGTTGCGTTGGTGTGACAGGTAGCAGCGTTATAGCCCCGGTGTGAGGGGGCGCTAGAGAGGGAGTGATAGCCTCAGGAGTCACTACCAGGACACGGAATGTCACCAAGCACACTGCTCCTGTAGGCACAGCATTTCTGCCTTCTCTTCTGGCACATCAGTGTTGCACTGGGATGCCAGGGGCCCACAAGAAAACCTTAGACCAGGGGCCCAACCTTCCAAACTATTACTCCTTCTCTCCTCACTTAACCTCTTTATTCTCCTAGAATTTGAGATCTACTTACTATGCTCTATTCTTCCATTATTAAGCTTCTTTTTCCACATAAAGAAATAGGGAATGAACATGAAATAGGCCAAATTGTTAGAAGCAAGAGGGCCTACTGACACCTGGGCCCACCGGGAGTTTTCCCTTGTATGCTGTAGGCCAGTGCAACACTATAGCACATGCTCCCCAGACTCTTCTTTATGCCGGTAAAAAGGGACCCTGCTTGCTCTCAACAATGTTCTTGGGAACCGGAGGAATAAGGGAACCCGACCAGTTGTTTGAGTCACATGGAAATACTCAAGACAGGAATGAGCTTAACTCTCCTATACCACTCCTACTGGTTATTGGACGGAGCAAGTAAGCAATCTCACTGGTGCAAAGTAGTAACTTTTGAGAGGGAGGGGTCTAGAGAGGTAACGAACACCCTAATGGAGTCCAACCCCTTACCTCACTGCCTGCCAGCCTCTACCCGATTTTCCCTCACATAAGGGCTGGAGTCGGCACTGGTGACATAAGAACACAAGCTGGATCAGTGACATCCTCATATCTGCCAGGGCTCTTAAAGGGATTCTAGTGTTAGTACCAGGGAAGTACAGGGATGAGCTGGGATGCTATTCCTCTTGCCCGTCACTCTATACAGCCCTAAATGTTAGCCTACGGCCACAAGCAAGCCACAAGCAGGTGCGAGGGCTGTATAGACAACACGACAGGCAAAGCTGCAAGACAGAGCCGCAGCAAGCAGGATGAAGAGCTGTATGAGGCTCCGGAGCCGCAGGTTGCAGACCTCTTGGCTAGATGTATACAAATAAGGCAAAGCCTAATAGGCAGACAATTGGCCAGTATGAGTGTGCAATTGTACTCTGCTGTACAGAAGAGCTATCCATTATTATTATATTGCATTATTCATATAACACTGATACCTTCATCAGCACTTTATAGAGATTTATTTATATCTCCCCCAGCCTCACTGGAGTTTTCATTCTAAATCCCACATTCATATGCACTGACTTTTATCAGGAACCAATTATTTTTGGAAGATAACCATGCAGACCCACACATGCACATGAAAATCATTAGTGTTCATTTTGTTCAATGGAAAATACAGAGCTGTCAACTTTCAATGCTCGTTTCTAGGGGGATACGTGAAAATGTTCCAGAAGTGACGTAGTCAGAAGTGGCGTCAAGTACATGTGCAGACCTTTCTTGAAGCCAAAGATTCTGTGTAGCACATAGCTCCCACTGAGGTCACTGAAATGTTCTGCGTATTCGCACATCAGATTTTCAGAAATTGGGGGAATGCTTAAAAGTAATCGGAGACTGGGGGATGGAGCACTAAATCTGGTAACACCTGAGAAAATGGGGTGGTTGACAGCTCTGGGAATATACATATGAAGTCTATACTTAATGGGGATCTGAACCAACATAAATCCCTCAGTAATGGTAGGCTAATATCTAAAAGACCATGGGCTATAGTACAGTCTTCAGCTCTTCATCCATCCACTGCCAAACATTTTAAGGGACTAATTTACAGACATAAGTGCTAAATTGCACTAGTGCAGATATTTGCTGCCATAGTTTGATTTGCATTAGTTTGATCAAAATGAATTTTTAATTGGTTGCTATGAGACTGCTCTGGTTTAGCACCTATGTTATTATATCAGCCATAATGTACCGAATCTTATCTTATGCCACAAATAACTTCCTTAATGCAAAGACACGTACAAAACTTGAATGCATTCTGTGCACCTACTTTATTTACATAAAGGTTGAGCCATAAGTCAGTTAATATCATATAATGCAACAGCCTTGTCAAGCCTCACTAGATGACAAAACTCCACTTAAAATGTACCAGTTAATATCCCCTTTCATTACTGAACATGTGTACTTATTGAATATTAGCATTTATTCTCTGTATTATTTCAGCTTGTTAAGTTTTTTGCCATTTTATAGATTTGCCAAATCTCTATAACAATAAATGCAGTTTTTTTTCTGTTCAGTCTCGATAATAATTTGGCACAGTTACTGTAGTATAACAAAAAAACTCTTTGATATTACAGAGGCGTGGTTTGGTTTAGTTGATGGTTCACTGCAGTAGGTCAGTGTAATTTATTAAGGATTACTGGGGAACAAGCCTTCACAGGCGTTATTCTTAGCATTAAATAATACAAGCCTTGGTAATGGAATGAGTTACCATGTTTTGCTGCAGTTACAGGTCGGTATGAAAGTCTTCCTGGTGTGATGTTGCCATAGAAGCAGAGCTTAACCTTTTAAGATTATAAAGGCATCTAATTCAATTAAAATCAGCCTTCCATACCAGAATTTAATGCAGATTTTTCTGGTGCTGGATTTCAGAGCTGTAAAACTGTCAGCGACATTACAAGAATACCAATGCATTGCATTTTGAAGGCTGAGATTATCTGATTTCCTGCCCACACTGCATAAAATAAATATATGAGAAAAAGTAACTAAACTCTGGAAACCTTGGGCATGCCATAAAATAAGGTGTATGTGAGGAATAAATATGAGCTCAATTGTATATTATTTCCTTTCATTGAAAAGTTTGTCTATAGAAAAATAATAATTGCAGCTCCTCTTTATAAAGCTGTTGGGTGTCTTCCAAGTAATGTGTCATAAGATCCACATACTGAGTTCAGGTATAGGTGAAGCACAGTTAAATGGAGGAATACAATAAAAGAGTGCAATGTTTTCTATTGACACTATAACAACACAGAAACAAAGACAAAGCCTTCTGAAAAGCTGTGGGGTATATATATATATATATATATATATATATATATATATATATATAGGTATAGCTCATATAAACAGCATTTTGAAAAGGAATAAAACATTAATCTATAAATATATATAAAGTTCTGTCCATTCATAGAATTTCCTATAACAAAATAGGGCAAAGGTACACTAGAAAAAAATGCCCTCTTCAAAAAAAGATAGATACTGTGGCACAGTGACTGGGAAAAATCTAGAGGGAATTTACAAATCTCTCAGAATATGTGAGAGAATGTGGAGAATAACAGAGGCTGAGGTGATCTGAGTGATGAGTTATAGGGAAGCAGGAAGCAGAAAGTATGAGGTACATGCTAAGTGAGGAGTTGTGTGGAAAAACTCTTGAGAAAACCAAGGCTGTTGTCTTGGGGCAATGACTTTGCTGTAAAAAGCAACACCTGTGTGGCCAGACTATTAGTGGGACAGGAAATTCTAGTTAATTAATTGAACTGTTTCAAAAATGCAGGCCTGCATTTATTCCTTTGCCTGTTTCCTTGACGAAGACCGATTCACATGGAGGGGAATTCACAAAAGTGTCGGGAAGGAAAAAATGTCTTTAAAATGTCTTTAAAATGTCGTAGCAACAGACAACAAATTCACAGAGCATTTCCCCACCAATTTTCCGACATATACGACACTTTTGAAAAAGTGTAGTGAAAAGTGGGCGTGGTTTTTTGGGCACCACTTTCCCCGACATTTTTGTGAATTACTCGTAAACTAATTTTTTTTTGCAGACAATTTTTCCGACACATTAGGCACTCCAAAATGAAAATGTCGGTCAAATTGTCTTTTAAAATGTCTTTAAAATGTCTTGTAAAATGTATTTAAAAAGTCGTGTAAAATGTCGTCTGTACGATGAAAAGATATACGACATTTTAGAAAATTGTCGGACTTACGAGACATTCAGAGATGGTAACATCTGCCTTTGTGAATTTGCCGTTTGTAAGACATTTTACAAATTTGTCGACCGCCACTTCTGGGTTATTTATTTTACCGACACTTTTGTGAATTCCCCCCATGGAGTTGAAACACGTTGGGCTCCATTTGTATATGTAATAAATATTTTATCATTTTGCTTGCGTTGCCCTGTTGCTTTCTAATGCATATTAGGGCTCGTACTGACAAGTGTTCTTAACTGTTATCCCCTGTGTTCAGTTTGAAAGCATTCCACCACAGGTGAGTGTAGGACGTAGTACACATCACTGATGTTTGATTTGTACTAATATTTGGAGGTACTTTGGGTACACTGCATTAAGTTGTAAGAGTGCATCTTTCATTCTTTACTTTTGATTTCCCATACACAGGGCTTAAGCGGAAGGTCTAGGGCTGGTGAATCTGATTTGTTTTGAGTTTCAGGGCTCTTTTGTGTCCTTTTGTGTCTTTGATTTAGCTGATGGTTAGTCTAATATTCACATCTGACTTGACCATACATAAATGTGTCTTGTTATCTAGTATTGATAAGTAAAAGAGTGATCTTATGGTTAATATAAAAAGACATTTTAAAACAAAATTAAAATATTGTGCTCATCTAATTCATCCTGAAATGACGCTAGTCTTAACATTTCAAGAAATCAGACATGATTGCCACAAATCTTCCTTGTATTTTATTGTTTGTTTAAAAACCAAAAAGTAAAACAAAAAACCCAAAACGTAATTTAAAAAATATCTATATATTTACAGATCAATAGAAAGATATATACACAAAATCAAAACATTTCCCTGTATATGAGGAATGTCTACCCACAGTAATAGAAACACTCTGAAAAGTAGTCATTGTTAAATTACACACACAAATAGTAGACAATCATTTATGTTTACAGATTCATCCATTCATTAATTAAAGTATTTTCTTCATTTTCAACAGTTTAGGATTGTTTTGTTGCACGGAACAGTGTAATAGTTTGGTGAAATACGTACTACATGAACATTGTAATTTGACTGCACAAGAACTGTTTTTTTTTAAATTATAAAAGGTATTTGACACACTGCAGAAATCCAAGCACACGAGTTATTATGTGGATTTAATATACATATAATGGATAAAGGAACACTAAAAATACACATTACTATTTCAACAAGGATACACAATTATGTCCATATTGTGTGTCAGAACCTGCACATAAACCTCCTATTTTGGTTTACATCAGATATGCCAAATGTTTGTCTGTCCAGCTGCTGGAAAGCAGAATGCACAGCATTTCTTTACAGTTGGACAGTATAATTCCAAATAGCAGTGAGGACTGAAACCTTAACATGCCAGTATGAACAGTTTTATATCAAATGTACATAACAATTTGAAGTATAATGTAAAAATGCACTTCCAATTGAAAAAAGGGCATGTATTGCAGATTCCTCGTACTGCTCATGCGTCCGAAAATGCCATTCAGTACAGGATGAAGAGTGAAAAAGACAAGATGGCGCCTGTGAACGCTGCTGGACAGGATCTGGAAGGAGGGGTAAGTAACAATTTAAGGGCATTTGCCCATGGGGGCAGGTAGGCTGAGGGGGGGGGGAGATGAGGGGTGCCTACACAGGGGAGGGTTTTTTCCCCTTACAGGTTGAATTCTCCTTTAAAGGAACAGTAACAATAAAAATGGCCATCTGTAGCGGAAGCTCCTTCCCAGTACGAGCAACACATTACTTGTTTAGAAGAATGCTGTTGCATAAAATGGTATTGTTTTCCCCAACTGGAGTGTGAGTTGTATTAGCCCACGTCAAGTGGGGGATACAATGTTCCACCAAAAGGTATCCATTAAGATTCAGTTAGTAGCTAGTTAGTTAGCCTGTTTTCCACCAATAGGTGTTCTTTAAGATTCAGTAGTATGTATCCTTTAAAGGATATGTATGTGTTAAAATCCCCCAAAATTATATTAAACAGCTTCCAGAATACCATGCCTTTCTCCCTGCATTCAGATTTATTTTGTTTCTGTTACAGCAACCCCTTTAGACTAGAGGCACAGAACTTTCATTCGAAGCAGCATGGGTGGTGGTGGTCAGTGAGGTTATGGATTGCCCTGCTGGATGATGTTGTGATGACAGATTCTATTAATACCTTTAAGAGTGGCTTGAATGATTTCTTGGACAAGCATGATATCATAACCTATGGTGCTACTAAAATGTAACAGTAGAGATTTTGGTATAGATTGTTTATGTGAGTATACAGATAGGTTAGTATGAGTGAGTCTATGTACGTATGTGCAAAGGGGTTCATTTGGAGGGGTTGAACTTGTTGGTATTTGGCCTTTTTTCAGCCCAACATAACTATGTAGTAATTTCAACTTCAGCTCTTTTAGTTACTTCCTTGCTTAGAGTGGCACTCCTCCCCTTTTGCTCTCTAGATGTTAGCTAGGGTCACATATCACTTCCCAGCATATATTCATGCATTTGCCTAAATTCAAAGAAGGTTATATTAATTTATTTATTAAGGTTCAAGCTGGGTTTTCGAGGTTATTTTTGAGTCAAAAATAGATTTTTCTAAAACCTGTCAAGGTCATGTAGAAGTGGATGGCAGATAAACTATTTGAAAATTTTAATGGCCTTCATGATGTTTGGATTTTTTTCGGTTTCTAATGAAATAGCAAGAGCAGTTAACAAGAACATTTTAACAAACTATACCAAATGCAGGAAATTAATATGTTGTTCATAGGTTTCCCCACATACAGTATAGGAAATGAGAATTTTCTGTCAATTTGTGAATGTTTTTTTTTTTAATAAAAATATAAAAATTCTCAATCTCGAATGTGCACCTCAACCTCAAAACTCTATCACTTTAAAAGTGAAAAAGCAACTTCATGCAATTAAACCACATTCTATTCTTGGAGTCAATGAGTCTGCCAAATTTTGAATTAATTTCAAAAACTTGAACAGAAAAATAGGTTGAATTTTGAAAATGCAACTCTCATTGACTTCCAAATCTTCTAGCTTTCCTGCTTTTAGATACCATTTTTTGTGCTTAATAAATCTAAAGTACTTGTATTATGAAAACTCTCTTTTTTATTTTTGCCACAACAAACTTAGATTGCTGTAAAATCTTGAATTAGACTAAAATCAAAAAATATATAAATCTCGAATATTTTGGTTTCATAAAGGTTAATTAAAACAATGTATCAATATCAATTTTCTTATAAATATGTCCCATTGTGTCAAGACTAATGGGTCTGTTACATATACTGTAAAATATACCATACCAATGACAGCATGTCGATTTTAAAAAATAATGGGTAAAGGGATTGTTCACCTTTGAGTTAACTTTTAGTATAATGTAGAGAGTGATATTCTGAGACAATTTACAATTGGTTTCCTTTTTTATATTATTTGTGGTTTTTGAGTCAGCTTTTTATTCAGCCATTCTCCAGTTTGCAATTTCAGCTATCTGGTTGCTAGGGTCCCAATTACCTTAACAAAAATGCATTAATTTGTATAATAGACTGGAATATGGATAGGCGAAGGCCTGAATAGAACAATGAGTAATAAAAAGTAGCAATAACAATAAATGGGTAGCCTTACAGAGCATTTGTTTTTTATGGGGTCAGTGACCCCCATTTGAAAGCTGGAAAGAGTTAAAAGAAGAAGGTAAATAACGAACAAAACGATAAAAAAATACATAATGAAGACATACTGAAATGTCGCTTAGAACTGGCATTCAATAATACACCAAAAGTTGACTTAAAGGTGAACTATACCTTTAAGAAAACACATCAATGTGAAAGAAATGTTAATTATGAAGAAGACATGTTTACTACAATAAGGGACCAAAGTATCTGTGGCAACAAATAAAAATGTTATGAGATTTCACACACTGCTTCTAATCTCCAGAACTGCTGTTTGATATAACAATTGTCTTACCTATTCCAGTTTTATCCATAATTTTGTAGAAACTATGAAAATAGGAGGGTATTAGTTATAAAATATGTAGTGAGTAACTCCATGTACAATATACACACAGTGTGTTGGTTTCCACAGCATGGCTTATCTTCTGATAAGCAATAAAAAATAAACAGAAACTAACTCAAATGGTCATAAGCTGAAATCAAAGTCAAGTTTTAGTGCCTTCTGTTCCAGTGGTTCCCAGCATTTCAGTTTCAGGTTAAAAGCCAGTCTTTGAGTGCTGCCACATCCTATCATCTGGGGTTTGAAGATGATTACCTAGTAAGGCAGAAGAATATTTATTTTATACATACTAATATATACAGTTGTCAGAAGATTATGTTATTTTGGAAGCTGAACTAAACAACTAGGAAAAATTGGTTAAATGTCAGTAGAGATGGAATTTTATAGATTTACCAGGTTTGATTGGTGGAAGCTGATGAGGTGCTATTTAAAAATGTAAAAAATAAAATCTCAGAAATTATAAATACAAGTATTGCTTCTATATAAAGGGGGAATTGTATTTATTAGTAATAAAGTGCCATCATATTTCACAAATATTGTACATCATTCACATCAGTACTAGCCCCAGTGGAGCATACAGATAATAATACAGGCTGACCATACAACACCTTGCATATAATGCTCTGGATAGACCATTTAATAACCATTGCATTGCCCTTATGATACTAAACAATACTGTTCTAAATAACAATGAAAACAGTTATTGGCTTTACATAGATTTGCTCATACTATGCAAATTCAATTAGTGTCTATGAGGAAGAGAAATCAACTAGATAATGTAATATATTTAAATTTTGATTAGCCATTTGGTTCTGTTCCTCAACACAGAGTTGTGAACTGTTACATCATTTAGGCTGGGGTTGTGTTTATACTTGACTAAATCACATTGTCATAAAGCAGTCAGTTCTTGTAAAAGGAACAGAGCTGTATATGGGATACCATAGATGTAGACATATAGCTATGTAGGATATTACCATAGGGAAGATGAAATAGATAATGTGATGCAAAAGTGGTTGCTCTATCTTTATAATTGTAGTTCGCCTGAACCTGGAGAAATGCCTTTCTTTCAGAGATATAGAAATATAGCATGTCTTAATTAATATTTAGCATATATAGGCAGATAAAACTTAACTAACGGTGGCTTGTGGGATATGGAACTATGCCCTTTTACACTGATTTCCTTTGTTTTGGATAAAATGCATACATAATCCTTTAAAGATATTTTCTAGCTTTCTACAAGTGTTTGCTGGCCAGGAATTAATCTGTGAGCTGCTTTGGAGTAACAAATCTATCTATTTATCTATCTATCTATCTATCTATCTATCTATCTATCTATATATATATATATATATATATATATATATATGAATCAGTCCCATAAATAGAGAAATGAATAGAAAATTTGTGCTAGAAGAAGCTTGTTTTAGAAGAAATACAAAACAATCAGCATGCAATGAGATAGATTTCCATTAGTCTCTACGCACCTAAATCACAGCCTCTTTTTAATCTCCGCCTTGCAAGTTTTATTTGATCCTGGAGGATTTGTACCCAGTGTCGAGGGCCTGGAACTTTTTCCACCTTATTAGCAGTGCAGTACTTTTCTGTGAATACTAAGTAGAAAACACAGATAAATATATCTTTATTGTTATTAAATAAATAAGTCATTTATGAAGAATCCTTTATTGTACATGCTCATTAATAACATAGAAAAGAACCAAGCATGGAAATTTTGGATGATCTGATTAATTTTTGCCCTGTAGAGGAAAATTCAAATATGCATATTGGAAATCTAGCAAATATATCTTCATCTGGCACCTATTGATCGAGACCTATAGATTTTATATATAAATATATAAATAAATATGTTGTTAATCAGCTCCATAGAGGTCTATTTATCAAATTTTGAAGTCAAGGAAATAAAACATGATCACAAAACAAAAAAAATAAAATGCAACAAAATGCATTAACCTTTCCCCCCCACAATTGTGACTAATGCCATGGCCCTGTGGTACAGTAGTACTCACAGGCATCCAACACTCAGTGCAGTTGGGCAGATTTTTGGCCCACAAATACACAATTTTGATGGCTGTAGTACTTGAGGCATAAACCTTAAATATTTAAAGCAGTAGTCTGAGCAACTGTTATGTCAATATATATATATATATATATATATAAGCCAGTTGTAATGGGTGCTGGGTTTAATAATTTGTATAAAATTTACAAAGGACCCACACACCAATATCAGTGAAATATTAGCTTTTATTCATTCTTCGCATCCAACATTTCGGCACAAGAATGAATAAAAGCTAACATTTAACTGATATTGGTGTGTGGGTCCTTTGTAAATTATATATATATATATATATTTATTCTTTCCTATAAAAATTGTCTTCAACATGGTTTATCTACAGAGCATTTAACACATGCACCTGTTTGACAAGGGATCATAAATATTATAGAAAATAATTATGCAGAGCTGTGTTTAAGGTTCCACTAATGCTATAAATAGAGGTATGCATACAGACAAAGTGAAAGATCACCTTTTATTGCTCCCACAATATTCTGATCCAAGCCTTGCCGATTGTCATTAAGGCCCCTTTTCCTTTTCCCATTGGGAAGTGAAGTTGCCAATGTTTTGTCATCAAAAAATGCACACACCAATTTTCTAAAGAGTAGACTTCCTGACCTCTTGTAGTTTGTTAGAATAGAGTCCAGCTGAGACTTCGGCATAAATACATCAAATCCTTCTGCGAGTTGGATGTCTGGCTACCAAAATAATAATACAGGTAATTATTAAGATGGCATTCAAAGTGAATGCTCACAGTACTGAGGGAAACTCAGATTTGTTTTACCTAACCTAAAAAAATTTGCTTAGCAATTAATACAGAGTTAGTTTATGACCACAAGCGCAGTTTGGTTCGCAAAATTTGCCCCACATTCAGTTGCATATATCCACCATCTCTGGTCCATGTAGTAGGTTTCCTCAGCTTCCTGTTTCAATAGACCCATCATAGTTACGTCTAAAGAATAGGTTGAAATGCCACTCTAACACCAAGTGATGACAATCGGACTTTCAACTGCATCTGGGTCATCGTTCGTGCAACTGTGTTAATTTTGCATCAGATGAAACCCATGCAATGCCCTTGAACCTGTGATGCTAGAATTATGGGGAAAAAGGTTTGTGTTTGAAATTGCACTTTGCTTACTGCACTTGTGGGCATAAATATGCCCCTGTGCACATGTTTAAATGTGTCAACCATGTCTCTGGGCCTCATTAAGTTGCTCTATGCAAGTAGCCCCAGTGCAGTAATCGAAAGCAACCAATTAAAGATTTGCTTTCATTATTTAATCTACAGTACATTAATCAAAATTAATTGTTCATTTGTTGCTAAGGGTACTGGCACAAAATATTTATCGCAGCAACTAATCTCCTCAGCCCTTGAACGGACTTAGCATGTAAGGACTTACAATGCTAGATTTATGACGTATAAAACCCTTTTATTGTACAGCACTGTAAAATATGGTGCTGCTTTATAAATAAATAAATAATAATAATAATAACAACAGTCATGCTAAATCAGAATAAAAAATATCAAAATATCAGCCATACAGTTTTACAGAAAAATTAAATTTTCTACAAATAAAGCCACTACATTGGGTACATGTAATTATAATTATACAGAGAACAGTTTTGATTTACCATTTAAGTATGCACGGAAAAGCCCGTAAATGAGACCTGTTTGTAAGGTATAAATGTTATTTCTTTTGCACTGGTATCTTAAGAATTTATGGGTAACTCATTATATTGCTAGAGGGCAAAGCAGCCAATTAACCTTTGCAGTGTAACTTACATCAGATGATGAAGAATCAACAACAATTCCAAATCCCAGCATGTGTTCCTCCTCCTTCTTGGCTCGCTCTTTTTCTGCCAGACTGGACCTTTCTGGAAGCACCACGGCCTTCTGCGCTTTTTCACTTGCACTTGTTGGGATGATTACAGGAGCTACTGCTGTATTCTTGGAAAGCACTTTTTTCTTTATTATTCTTTTCCTTGCCATTGCTGTCTTTTGATTGCAAACACATGACTGCGGAAGCTGCATGCGGCTTTGGGCAACTATAATAAAACACAAATATACACATAAATGGTGTTAATAATTATTTGGTTACTGATTTTAAAGGTGAAAAAAGGCGAAGAATACATTCTCCAACTCATTATTACAACATGGTCTGAGAAGCTCTTTGTAGTAAATACATTGGGATTCCCAACATCCACCTTTCCCCATGTCTTTACTTTTTTAGTATGTTTACTTTACTTTTATTGTTATCAGGGCCACAGTGGGCCAAAGTAAGTCCCCCACATCTACTCAAAGGAAGTTGCAGCAGAGTTACCTACCACCTATAGTAAAGTAGGTAATACTGAATGAGGCCCTTACAATCCCTAGTTTTCTGCTCAAACAAGCAGAACTTCACAACCCAACACTAGATGGGAATGGATTTATTGAAATAGAAAATTACACCTCAGTTTAAAGGAGGCATAACAGATACAAAAGACTAAACAGTTTCTTTAGGCCAGGACTTTGTAGAGGGCATCTAGTGTGGCAGAGGACAAGTGCAGAGTAAGCACATAATTAATGTGCTAGAGTAGGTTTGAGTATTTGGATTTCATGAGGAGTAAAAGTGTCTTAGGAGATAAGCCCAAACTTAGGGAAAGAGGAGCTCAACTGAAATGAGGTAATTTAGCAGAAGTGACTTATGGGTGACAATTTATAATATGGTTTACATGATCCCTATACTATATTGAAATTCTGTGTTCCCTGACCTCAGCCTGCAGCATTGCATTTTTCCCAGTATCATTATACTATTAGAAGTCCATTGTTCTGTATGATTGTCCTTGTAGGTTTATATGGTAAAGTTAATTTGATTTCTGGGATTTACTAATATATGCAAAAGCTTTTAGGGACCTGTCTGTGTAATATTCTAAAAGCCCTCTCTACTGTATTACAACTGTGTTTAAGTAATTTGCACTTTTTGTGGACCTTTATGGGGTAATAGATACAAAATAAAAGATACAGTAAGTAAGTGATACAGTAATTAAGCTATCAATATGTTCTTTAAAAATACAAACCAAGTACTGCAGGCGTGAACCAACAGGTCTATAGCTATAATTAAGTATTCTAAACATTAAGGTAAACTGTTATAAATATAATTTAGTTAGCAAATTGTGTAATATACATCATGTAAGAGGGTTGGATTATGAAAAAAAACATCTATAATAAAAAGAAGTCAATTTCAAATTGAAAAATAGCTTGAATTTTGAAAATACTCCCACTGACTTCTACCTGAACCTGCTAGCATTTATATGGTGATTTTTTTTATTCTAGATTTTGAGTTTTTTTTGCTTGACAAATCTCAAATGTTCGAGTTTCTGGAAACTTGAATTTGCATTTTTTTTTTAAAAAACTGAATCACTGTAAAAACTCTAATGATAATGTTGATAATTCTACCCCTATGTGTTTGATCCACCAGCAGAATAATGCCAGTACAGAATATTTCAAAACCGCCCAATGGCAATCCATATTTGTGGTAAGTGACATGAATGGCATCTGTCATTATGGACAACATTGTTCAAATTTTCTGGGTAAAATTGGCCTAGTGACAGAAAGATGGCATTGTTGGAACTTACTACCAACAGTATCATGCTGCCACAGCTAATTGTCCACTTAGTTAGGCTCAGGTATAAGGTAAAGGTATCGGACTTGTTCTCCAGAATGCTCAGGACCTGGGGATTTCCATATAATGGATCTTTCCCTAATTTGGATCTCTACTGAAAAACATTTAGGTGCAAATTTACTATCATTCCCCAAAATTAGCTCGACCATATTCGAAATTCGATAAGCATTTGACCATCGATTGTTTTAGGCTATCATTTTGCTCGCAATACGATTTCTCGATGAATTTGTACAATCGGATACCGATTGTTCGATTTCACAAAAAAATTGTGAAATTTCATTCGAGCATCCGAAAAATTTGTATGGTTCGAACGATCGAACGCTCCGATCGTACGAATGGTATTCAAGCAGGACTTAGCCTCAGAAGCCTATGGGGAGCTTCCCATAGGCTTCTTTTACAATTCGGTAGGTTCAATCTGGCGAAGTAGGCAGTCGAATAAATTTAAAAATTTAAATCCCTCGATCATTGAATCATCGAATTATCTAATATCCGATCATTCGATCTATTTGATATTCGATGATCGAAGAGGCCAAATTTGCATATACGATTTCACGAAAAATTCGTACGATCGGTGTTCGATCGAATTCGATTGAACTTCGATCATTTCATGTGAATTTCGAATCGGCCCCATAAATATTAAAGCCAATAGACTTGTTTGGTCTCTAATAGAAATTAATTATATCTTATTTGGATTTGATGGAGTCTATGGGAATTGGCCTGCATGTAATTTGGAGTTTTCTGGATTACAGAGAAAAATGAAACATTTATAAAAAAGAGTATTGTTTACTTAAAATGGACTTCCCAAGCTTTCTGCATTACACATTTCCAGATAAGAGATCCCATGCCTTTATAAAATATATATTTTTTTTAAATTATATACATATTTATATACATGATCCAAAAAGAAACACACCTGCTTGTACTTGCATAAATTTCCTCATTGCTTTCAGCTCCTGCAGGATGGCTTGCAGGGTCGGCTGACAGTTACATGTACAACACTTTGATTCTGTTGGTGTATTTGCCATTCTTAAATCCCCTGTTAAAGAAATATCAATATTGAAAAAGCTCATGAAATTCTATTTAAATTTAATTTGAACATCTCTCATAAATCATTATCATAAAATAATCAAATATAAAAGGAACTATAACATCATAAGTCCAAAAGGAAAATTAAGAAGTAAGCAGTTAAAGACCTGTATTAGTGGACTCTGTGGGAGAAGAAAAAAATTAAACTTGTGCCCTGAAGCTATAGAAAGAATTTCAAGGCTATTCAGAAGAAGCCAGGTATGCATTCATTGTAGATACTTGCAGTGTATGAGTGATTTATAGTCATGCTATGTGCTCAGGCTGGATTCCAGGTGTATGTGAAACATAATGCATAGACTTCTAAAAGTATGTCACTGCCTATGACATTTTAAGTGTGGTGGGCAGGTGGAAAAATGTTTTCAATTGCATTTCTGTTATGTGTAATAATAACAGCCTGGATGTTGCTGTGTATTTGCAAATCATGAGATTATTGCAGCAGTGAGCATTTCAGAGTTTTACTAGCCTAAGCTACCAGTATACTAGCAGGGTCCAAGTGATAATCATTACAATCAGTGGACATTCAGTGTCAAGAGTTTTGCAACACCTGCTGAAATGAAAATTGTACAAGCAGAAAAATCCTTGTGATCTCACTTTATGCCATTGCCCTTAGGATAAAAAATGCCAAACACAGGAGCATCTTAGCATCATTGCAGTTAGCCATAGAAGTCTTTGCACTATTGCAGAAAACCATAGCTATCAATCTAAAGCGACAGTAACATCAAAAAATGAAAGTGTTTTAAAGTAATAAAAATATAATGCAGTGTTAGCCCGCACTGGTAAAACTGGTGTCTTCTGGTGTTATTTCACTTCCATGGAAACTGTGCCTAATGTAATTATGGGCAATGTGTTAAACTTAGGACAATTGTGTCTACTCTTCATTGTATATCAGACACAATTGTGCTGAATATTTTCATTCTCATTTGTTTTGTAAGTGACGTGTTTTGTATTCATTTGGTATAGCTGTGCTGCAATGATTTACAATGATGACAGCACACAGGGTCAGACTGGGGCTGCTGTCCCAGGGCCCCCTCTGACTCCCCTGCAACAGTGGGGCACTGCACCATGTGTACGCATGCATGAACACGATGAGCCGCTTTTGTGCATATGTGCAAACATGAGCACAAGCATAAGGTGTTTGCTGCGACCACCTGACAAAAGGAGGTTGTGGCAGGAAGAAACATATTTATTTGCAGTTCTGGGTGCGGATCTGGGCTGGAGGGGCCCACAAGAGTCAGAGCCCACAAGAGTCGGGGCCCACCAGGTTGTTTCCCGGTGTCCCTCCGGCCAAGTCTGACCCTGATGGGAACCCTGGATCTCCCAAATAGTTTGGATGTGGCAGCAGCTCCAAGGTTCCTCTATGTATGCACAGTGCAGTGTTGTGGAATATGTTGGCACTTTATAAATACATGTTATTATTATTAATAATAATAATATTACATGTATGTTTAGGCAATGAAAATGGAGCATAATGTCTTTTACACTAGCTTTATCTGACCTGATTCAGAAAAGCCAAGTTGGACTAGAAAGCCAATCCCACTTAATATTTCAGTAAGAGATGAGTCTAATTTATGCATTCCACTCTGTATAGCAAAGTCCTGTGAATGTAGGGGGCAAAGAGCAGGTAGAAAGGGATCAGACCTACTGAGACATTAAACCATGCAATTGTTGGTAGGGGTAGTGTTATGTAAACTTTCAGTATAGTTGTCCCAATAGATCATTCAAATGTAAGCACTAGCCGTGGGGCCTAATAAATGCCACTATTCAAGAGTAGCTCTATATAGAAGAGAAGACAATAGATCAGTCCTCTCTTTAGGGACTTAAACCTTTTCTTTTGTTTCTCTGGCCCCTTTGAAGAGAGTAAGTGAAAACAGCCTTGAATCTAAATTTTAGAGACGATTCTATCACCCCAGTTCTAAGTGTTGAAAGACCATATAAGCATCTGGTGGAGATGAGAAGCCACTGCCATGTAGCTCCATAAAGAAAACATTTTCTGTGATAAAATCTCAGCTTTTATGTTACTTACCATTTAGGCCTGCATTTTTATGATGATTCTGAATAGTTTTTGACCGGGTCCCATACTGTCCTGAAATTTCTGTTGTTTCTATTGGAGCATTGTTCCACAGGTTCTGAGAAGGGTGGATATCCTGTTCTGCTGCACAGGGAGTGTTCAAGCTCTCTGCCCAATGTAGGTCCAGTTCTTGAGGTTCTTCTTTGAGCTTTTCTCCCTCTTTGCCAACCCTCTGATAGACTCTACCAGTGCTGTCATTTAGAAGCCTTCTCATACCAGTGATCTGCTTTTTAATTTCCATGCCTTCATCACCTGGAAAAAGAATACTGTCAAAACAGGAATGGGATCTGTTATGTGGAAATCTGTTAACCAGAAAGCTGCGAATTACGAGTAGGTAATGATAAAACAGAGCCCTGTACTTGATCCTAACTAAAAATAATAAACTGTATTAACTGAGCACTTCAAGTGCTGAGTAATTACACCCGCAGGTTTGTATAAACTGGATAAACCACAAGCACCAATCATGAGCTATGCAATGCAACCTTTGAGAAAGAAGGGGTGCAGTTCTAAGCTCAAAAAGCAAACCCATTCAGGTGATGATAGGTGAAGGAACAGATTAATTCTAAAGTTAAAACTTAACCTTTAATGTTGAAGTTTAAATAAACAGCTTGGGCCGTGCCCACACGCCAAACTACACACAACATTAGACTCACTGCACATCTGCACATCCTAACTTATGTAGTGCTGTCAAGAAACAACTTCAGGGACATCTGCCATTGACTTCTACATGACCTAGACAGATTTGAGATGGAATATTTTTGTATTCAGATTTTTAGCAACGCTGAGGTATGATAAATCTCTAAAAATTCAAGTTTTTATTTTTCCATGAAAAATTTAAGTTTTCCCCCTAAAAAGCTTGACCATAAACAGCAGACCTAAACAGTGGTAACTAGGAGGTAATTCTAATAATTTCACATATGTTTATATACTATGACAGACAACGTGTATCTGAAATTAGGCTGTCCTACATTTTCTCAAGTGACAAGGCTTATGAAAGGGTGGAGTGCTACTTCAAAAGCTGCCAGTTTGTTTGATAATTTATGCTTAATAAAATCCTTATGCTGACTTATCATTTTTGTATTGCTTATATGCAATCTTTGGCAATATATGATATGAGTAGGAGCAAATTTCTGCAATTTTGCTATACAGTAGTTATAGATTTTTAAGTACTCCCCCAGAGGGTGTACAGGTATAAATCTTTCACCTGGAATGCTTGGGACATGGGGATTTCCGGGTAGAGGATCTATCTGTACAGTAATTTGGATCATCATACCTTCAATGCCATGTGGTAAGAGACACCATAGAAAGAAGTCCCTGCCCTGTAGAGTTTACAAGTAGGTGGATAGCATTGGTGGAGACCAGACCAGATAATGTTCTAGTGTTCCAAAAAGTAGAATTTGTTAGTACTTCAAATCTTTACATATTGTATAGCGGAAACAGCAGTGTAGCTAACAAATGCAATAAATAGAAAATTGCTTTCAGGATTTTTTTTCAAACATTGTAGGAGAAAGTCACCTTTGTGTGATTATCTCATAAACTGGATTCCCGGAAACAAGTGCATTGTGGTTTTGTCACCTTCACTTCCTGGAATTGAAGAAATCTATACCAATGTACAGATTTTTTTTGCGGTCAAAATGAACTGCCCTACTGCTAACAGACTCATTTATCATAATACATAAAAATGATTTTTTTAAAAATACCTCTCAGTTCTAAAGATGTATCATGCATTGTTCAGTGGTAAGGATGTCAGTGGATATTAATAAGGACACTTGTCAGTAGTGACAACTAAAACAGTACAAAATATTGATATACCTTAGTTTCACCTAAAAACAGAAGACTGGACTTTCTCTTTGTCACTGCTATTGGAGGCACAACTTCTACAAATTCCAGAAAATGCACAACGTATTTGAATACAGAATATTTTGTTCCCTGTGTGTCATGACAGTATTTCTCAACATGTTTCTCAACAAATATTTTCTCTGCATTAACTGGAATATAGCTGAGATTAGAAAGAGAGAATCTACAAACAAGCTGGGTAAATTAGAAACTCTGTAGATCTACATAATGCTCATAAATGTGCAAAGCATTTTATATCCAAAGTATGAAAATATATTTGCAATACTGAATTATGGTTCAACTAATTCACTTGTTAGAACTGCCACATATGAAACCTTTCTACTTACATGGACAGCCCCTTAACTACCATATGTGTAGCTTCAGGTAATAAACTTTTGCATTTCAATGTACAAGGAATACAGTCAAGATTAGTACGTTAAGGCTGAAGTATCCTGGTACTTAAGGTTTGCCACCTAGCCGGTAAAAATGATGGTTGATTATTATTATTAACATGTATTTCTATAGCACCAACATCCCAATGTTCCCAATAATCCCAATGTTATTAATAGGGGGATAAGATAAATATAGGAAGGCAAGTATTTTTTCAAGAAAAGGTGGCAACCCTACTGAATAGACCTCTGAATCAGAGAGGTCAACTTTGTGTGCCACCAACTGCTGGTGCCATATATCCACCAACACAGTTCCATTCGTGCAACTCTCACAAGTAACACCTGTTTCTATGAGTTGCATGACACATTGGTAATCCTATCACAGTACCTACACAGAATCAACACCTCTGTGAATTTCAGATGTCACATCTCTGAAGAGTTACTATGCCGAGAGCTCCCCACACCAGTCAGTTGAACTGAAGAAGCTGCTCGGATGGGCAGTGAAACATCTTCATTCAAGTCCAGTTGCTTTTTGAATGACTTATATTAGATACACCATGAACTGGATGAATGAAAATCTTCATAGTCATATTGCCATTCATTTTGGAAAGAATACTCTCAAACTGGTTCGGGAATATGAAAGGACAGCAAGAAATCTGGCAGACTATTGAAATCATCTATGATTTAATCTCAGATGCTGACATCAGGGTTCCACCGTAAAAGTTCACAGAGCCAACATGATTTTACAAAAGGTCCAAAAACATCTACTAAAGGAACGGGTCAGACAGATCAATTTTACCATTGAGCCCCTTAAGCAGGAAATTGAACATCTGAAACAGAGTCTGGCAAAACAACTACCTGATGTAACTCAGGAAAGGGTGTTTGATTTTGTTGAACCTGCACAGATGGCCCAACACATAAAGAGTAAGGAGAGACAAATTAGCAAATTTACCACCTTACTGTCATGAAGCAGCAGTTGGAAAAGGACAGAAGAGCTAACCTGAAGGTAGAAAGATGAGACACCAAAGAACACCAAAGACACGTGGGTTAAGAACAGATAGGGTACTAACTCAGCCAGAAAAGGATGTGCTATCCAAGGGGTTGAATTAAGCAGTGGCACCACAACACATTGCAGTAGTTGAACTCATCACAGCCACAGAAGTGCCAGATCACCTCCCTCTAACTTTACTACACAAGAGAGGAGAGCTCTCAGTTCTCTAAGTAAGGACACAAACATCACTATCCTGCCAGCAGATAAAGGGCGATGCACAGTCGTGCTCAGCAACACAACTGACTATCACTGCAAGATAACCACACTACTCAGTGATAGCAATACATGTGAACCTTTAAGGAAAGACCCAACCAGCTGTTACAAGAAAAAGGTGATAGGTTGCTTACAACAACTTGAAAAGGAGAAAGCCATACCATGCTTATATGCAGTGGCGTAACTACTCGCTGGTGGGCCCTGGTGCAGGATTGGCACCCGGGCCCCCCTATCGGGCTCTGCACTTTTGTATTGTACATTGGAGTTCTCCTAGCCTCTCCAGCGAGCTCCAAGAGGGAGCGGGCCCTGGTGCAATTGCACCCCCTGCTCCCCTGGTAGTTACGCCACTGCTTATATGGACTCCCCAAGTTACCCAAAGAAGGAGCACCACTAAGGCCCATTGTCAGCAGCATAAATTCACTGACATACAGCATTGCAAAATTCTTGGCTTACATCTTAGCCCTGTTGGTAGGCAATACAGTACATCATATCCAGAATGCCAAAGGCTTTGTAACCAAGATTCATGGCATTACACTGGAGGCACTTTGTTTGTAAGAGAGATAAAAAGAACATTGCTACAAAAGGAGTTATTGGATATGGCAATAACAAACAAAGTATCCAAGAGGGCTCAATTAAGAGTTTAATATGAACTGTTACTTATAGAAATGAGTGTGTCTATTTTTTTAAACACTTTCAATAATTGTTGCAATAAATGTTTCTGATTGTTGACACATTATCTTCTTGTTGATATAAATTTTTCCTTATTCCTTCGATTTTTTCATTGAATCTTTCACTACCCAGAGACAGCTTGAGGTAGGGTAAGATAGATTTAAATAATTTCATATTATTGTACATTAATTAACTATTTCCTTCCCAGTTGGATAGGTGAAAAATGTAAAGGACTTATTACCTTCACTTGGACTGATACACTATAATATGGACTTTGGCTTATGATATAAACTTTGGACATTTGTGGGCACTTTATATCATTTTGAGGTAGTTTATTTTGGATTTATCATGCAAATATACTATGTCATTGGCATTAATATGTAATTAGGAGGCGCTAACATCTGGTTTAAGTATAATTATCACAGAAGATTGAAGTGAATATATGTAAACTTCATAATGGTTAAATACACGCAACGTGTATGATACTGCATGTCTGACGAAGGGGCACGCCCCCAAAACATTACATCAGGTGACTAATAAACACGCAGGGGATCCTCCCCGATTCGCTGGCTTTCGAGTTTGGTAACTTTTTCTTTGTTTACCGGATACTGGGAGAGGTGCCGACCCCTCCAACCATTCTCAAACCCATTGCCAAAGGGAGATTTATGGGGATATAGGATAATCACAGCATGCTACCCAGACTAGGCCTTTGTCAAAACAGCAGCAACCAAGCCCAACAGGAACACCAAAAGAAATAACCGCCCGGAGTTTCATAGTAGGCATCCCATATGTAGCTGGAGTGTCGGAGAAACTCAGGATGATTTTAAACAAACACCACGTTCAACAAACATCCCTGTTTTTCAAACCTAGCAATACACAGAAACTGGTACACCCTAAGGATCTAGCTCCTAAAGAAAAACAAAGCAATGTGGTATATGCAGTCCAGTGTAGCGATGAGTGCACTGATCTATTCATTGGGGGGACACAAAACAACTGCTCACCAAGTGAATGGCTAAGCATAGGAGGGGTAACTCTACAGGGTAAGACTCCGCTCTTTTTCTTTACCTAAAAGACAAGGGACACTCCTTTGAAGATGGCAATGTCCAAATATTGGATAAAGAAGACTGCTGGTTTGAAAGAGGCATGAAAGAGGCAATTCATGTAAAGAGACCACTCCTGAATAGAGACGGGAGCCTTCAACACCACCTGTCTGCTACATACAATGTTGTTCTAACATCTGTACCCTGGCGGTTTCAGAACATTCACACACCCATTCATGCAACTCTTAAAAGTAACACCTGTTTCTAGGAGTTGCATGATACATTAATAATCCTATCACAGTAACTACACAGAATCAACACCTCTGTGAATTTCAGATGTCACCTATTAT
Organism: Xenopus borealis; assembly: GCA_024363595.1. Taxonomy (NCBI): domain Eukaryota; kingdom Metazoa; phylum Chordata; class Amphibia; order Anura; family Pipidae; genus Xenopus; species Xenopus borealis. Next base: position 73,361,719 of record CM044435.1, on the reverse strand, counting down.
GCCGAGAGCTCCCCACACCAGTCAGTTGAACTGAAGAAGCTGCTCGGATAGGCAGTGAAACATCTTCATTTTTTTCAGCAAGTCCAGCTGCTTTTTGAATTACTTATATTAGATATCCACCAACAAAGTTAATCAGCCAACAATCGTCTGTATGAGACTGCTGGCATTTGAAGACTGTATGAGGAACCTGTAGAGTTTGTACAATTGTATCTTAGATTTATTTTAGGAAATCATTATTGCAAATTAATCTGTCTATAAGTACTAGTTGTTAGCAATAGTGCTGATGATAAAACTGATGTGCAATCAACAACAGTTTAAATAAATAAAAAAACTTACACAGACCTCTGCAGGCAATTGAAAATGGGAGCAAACGGGAAAAAAAACTAGTTCTTGAGACATGCCGAAGGTCAAGGGAGGAAACCAGACAAGTGTAAACCAAAAACAGGACAAAGGCCAGGACAGGTAGAGAACTTGCAGCTCTCTACCTGTCCTGGCCTTCGGCCTTTTTTTGAGGAAGCAGGCTGAGGTCAGAACCAGAGGAAAGAGGAACAGGGTCACTGGATTAGGATCATTGAGTGACAGAATCAGGAAACAAGATCTTCAGGATTTCAGGTTTGGAGTCAGCAGAATGCCCATTGATCCAACATTGGGGAGTCAGGAAAGCAGACGTAAATAGCTCTTTAATGAGCAATTGGCCACAGCTGGAACATGGGTGTTTCCAACAGAATATTGAGCTGGAGGCAAAGTCACTGTTGATATTTTCTCAATGTCAGGTGACGACACACTGTCTCCTTTGGCTCAAGCAGGAGGAGCAGTGGCAGATATATAGCAGGCCCCTGGTTTGAAACCAGGGAGTTCCTGACACTAGTGGTATAGGAGTAAAATAACTGGTACATAGAGACCAAAAAGAAACCAAAATCCATCAAGTTCAACCCCCCGCACATATATAAACTATATATACCAATAATGATACTAACTAACTGTAGATCCCGATAGCCTTGCATATTGTACTTGTTCAAGAAATCATCCTTATAAATTTGGATAAAGGTCAGGATCTGCCTTGTTGGTGCTGACCTCATTGAGGCAGGGGAGGAGCTGACGCAATTTACACCTCACCGCAACTCAGTTTGCCTTTCAAATATATAATTTATACTCAGGAATTTATTCTGTGAAAATGCACTGAAATGTGAACAGGTTATAATGCATATAATGGCATTCTTGGGTGAGGAAGAAACAGTAGCGTTTTTTCAAGGAATTAGATGTTCTTGTTAGTGTATTTTTTGTTATGTGACGGTTATTATGAGGGTACAGTCCCAGATATCAAGCACATATAGTAGCACCCAATGGTCTCTTGGCGCATGGTGTGGCAATCCACATAAGAGCCCTCCAAAAAGTGCTTCTTTAAATAATCTTAAAGAGTATGATATACAGTGCACTTTAGTTTAATTGCCATGATTTCCATTCCAGCTCTGTTGTGCTTGCCAGGAGAAGTTGCACCTGGTGTAATTATAGCAATGTGTCAAAACTACTGCAATTGCGTGTGCACTTTGATGTTAATTGGATGCAATTGTGCTGAAAGTTTTCAAAGTTTGGTTGGCATCTGTTCCTGTGTTTGGCGTGATAGTGACTGGTTTTTAAATGAGCATTTGCAACCAGAAGGCATTTTCTCCATGTACTCAATGTCAGAATTACTTGTGCCCATATGTTTTACTGATCATCTCAATAAAAAGTAAAAGATGTATAAAGTAAATTGAATACATGTTTATACACCATTACATATATGTTTAGATCTAAGACGATTTCTTTCCTAGTCTGCGGGTCAGGGATCAACAAAAGTACAGTTCTTATTCTTTACAGCATAAGTGCCAGCCAACTCTGGCATGTATAATTTTCTTGTTTTACATAATATACAATACTGAATTATGCTGGAGATTTGTTTCAACCATTTTTGGACAAAGACCCCTAAACTCAATGGAGCACCAAAGACAATCCTATAGTCCACATAGTATGGTATTGATGGGAATATTTCTCCTTTTAAAAAATATCTCCTTTAGAAAAACATGGAAATGGCACCCATTCAGTGCTAGAGGTTTTCACAGTTGATGTTAATAACATTGTCTTTAATCTATCCTGTAAAGCAGGGGTCCCCAACCTTTTTTACCCGTGAGCCACATTCAAATGTAAAAATAGTTGGGGAGCAACACAAGCATGAAAAAAATTCCTGGGGTGCCAAATAAGGGCTGTGATTGGTTATTTTGGTAGCCCCATCTGGACTGACATCCTACAGGAGGCTCTACTTGGCACTATACTTAGTTTTTATGCAATTAAAACTTGCTTCCAATCCACGAATTCAAAAATAAGCACCTGCTTTGAGGACACTGAGAGCAACATCCAAGGGGTTGGAGAGCAACATGTTGCTCATGAGCTACTGGAAGGGGATCACGGCTGTAAAGGATATCCAACATTCAGAATTAGTAATACTGCATGTTCATATACTCGTGTAGAGGTGCTTGGGATCACAATGTTAGAACCAGCACTTGTGATAAATAGTCACTTTATTAACCTTGCCAATTTTCTTTGCACCAAGGTAGTGATGTTACATTTGCTTGTGGGAGTGATGTTACAATGATGTTAAGTGATGTTATCAAGGTAGTGATGTTACATTTGCTTGTCTTTGCTTAGTATTTTATATTGGACATATTTCAGTTTAGTATTTGGAATGTATACATTTACTTTTAGACTGCATTTTCTATTAAGACTTTGATACAAATGAAACCTGCCATTTTAGACACAAAAGAGTTGGCACATGTTTTATTTATTGATTGTATTTGAGTTCATGGGAAAGGCCATAACTTTCATGTCCCTGTTATTGTAAATGTTATGGAAAATTCTTAGTACTTTATAAACAATGTTCTACTGTATTTTACTTTTAACCTTTTAAGTTTTTAGTTGTGTTCGCGACAAGACTGGCCTGCACCACATGTTTTTAGACAATCATATGTTTTAGGTAGCAGCATAACTCAGAGATATAGACTTTACGTCAAATCTGTTTGCATGCTTGTCATTCTGTGCCACTGCCAAAGATTCTACGGTCTGTGGTCTTCCAATTCATGACTCCACTGAATGAATTTCAATTATCACAAAATGTTTTTTACATTTTTGCTAGAGCCCTAGAGTGCTGCAAAGACTTCCCGATTGGCATTACTCTTCCACTTTAAAAGGAGAAGAGCAGAGACTGAATAGCTAGGTCAAACGCAAGAGCAGAAAAAGAAATCATACATACAAATACAACCATAAACCAAATGAGGTCAAGCCTGGAAAAAAAACAAAGAATACAAACACAAAATTCTGGTAGAAGGCATTGTGAAACTAGGCAAAACAAGGTACATGACATTTGGTTGAGTGTTCATAAGCCAGAAAAAATATTCAAACAGCAATCTACAGAAAAAAGTTGGTTGCATTAATGGGAATAGAACATCCAGCGCACACAAAGAAAATCAGCACTTGACAAGCCTCTGCAGCTGCTGGGTGCCTAGAATGCCTGCTACCATGAGACAAATTCTTCCATCTCAGCAGAGCAAGTCTCATTTACTTTGTTACCACTATTAATTAGCTAAAAGGAAACATAATTAAGAGAAACTTGTTTAAAATCTAATTCATGAGTCTCCATATCATTACAATTATTTTGTAGAGGGTCTGCAGTGAATGTCAAACTGGTCTATTTCTTCTTTTTGTCTCTTAATGTTGATTCAATTTAATTCTGTCATGGTAGGATTAGCAGCAGGGTGAGAAAGGTGAAAAAGCCTTATAATATGACTGCACATTCATTTTCTATACCTCCTCAGGCAGAGGAACAGCACAAACAAATGACAGCTTCTTCAAAAGTAGATATTCAGATTTGTACAAGAAATAATACTGGTGTCATTACTAGTCAATGAGGCATGTCCTGCAATGGTCTGAGTATTATGATGCCAAAGGGATCCAATAATAACTTTCTACAAGAGCATTCTCAGTTTAGGAACATTCAAAGTCTTACACATTTTATATACCAGTGTATCTCAATGTGCAAAGCGACACTTTCAGTTGTTGCTACTCCTTGCTTTGTGGAATCAACAATGTATTCATCAGTATTTTTTTCAGGAACCTGTAGAGCAATAGCAAGTTTACACGTGACCTTTTTTCAATAGGTTATGCCTGAGTGCTGAGCAAGTATGGTAGGAGTAAAAAGGAGTAGGTAGATGTGTTTGCTATGTACATGTGTTTAGTTGTGAAACAAAATAGTCATTAGTGGGTGGTGGGAATGGCTTGTCAATAAGCCAAAAAGTACAGGATAGAGTAACTCCAATATTCCTTAAAAATAGAAAATGTATTCAAACGAATAATAAGAATAATTTATTTCTATGTTTATGAGGAGTATTTGAGTTACAAGTTATTTTTTTAAACTTTGTATTCCAGCTTCAGTATAAGACCAATGCCCACAGAAGCTTATTTTCCTTTTGTCACTGAACTTCAAGGTGACTAGGTACAGCACAGAAGTAAATTTTTCATGCTCCATTTTCTGTAATTACAGCACTTGCACACCAGAGGGGGAAAAGGGTATACAGTCAGCCTGGGAGTTACTATGTGCACAGAGTTGGTATATCACTGCACCAACAGTGAACCATGTAAGTCAGCAGCCATAGCATGGCACTGGGCATATGCAGACGGCTAGAAAGTTTTCAGGGTGGAGATGGGTGGAAGCAGATAAAGCACACATAAACATGCTTTTATATATACACATATCTCACGTGCATTTTGCATGTTCCCCAGCTCAGAAAAGTGTTAAGTGATCCCTTTTGTTAATGCATGCATTGCTTAGTTGTTGGATGGCACAAAATTGCAAAGCATGACAAGAGCATTCACATACATGTGGTTTGATAATACAGGTATGGGGCCTGTTACCCAGAATGCTCAGGACCTGGGGTTTTCTGAATGAGGGGGACTTTCTGTAATTTGGATCACCATACTTTGTCCATGTAAACATTAATTAAATAAAGGCCTGTTTTACCTCCAATAAGAATTCATTATATCAGAAAAAATGTAGTGGCAATATACATTTATATGTTTGTTCATGACATCAAATGGGTTTGGTTCAAAATATATCTGTGGGGCAGTTCCTCCAGCTAAGAAGAAACTGCTTTTTTTAGGCAGGAAAAGAATTTGGAGAATAGATTCCTGGTGCATGACTGCAGATATACAATTAACTACATAGAGCCTTATCGGTTGATAGGGAAAACATGAGAAACAATTTAAACTGAAGAAGCTGCTCGGATGAGTAAGCAAGTCCATTTGTTTTAGAATTACTTATATTAGATATACCATGACCTGGATGAATGAAAATCTTCATAGCTGTAATAATTTTTTAAAATTTGGCTTATTTTTTTATAAAATGGAGTCTATGGAAGACAGCCTTTCATATTCAGAGCTTTGTGGATAACGGGTTTCCGGATAACAGATTCCATACCTATATTACTTTGCAATGATACAAAAACCTGTACTATGCATATTTAATATACTGTATACATATATATATTTATATGCTATACATATACATTTAAGAGTGTACAAAATACTTATAATGTTTAACTCTGAATGAATGAACTAAGCAACCTCACAATGGAGTAAGGGTTTTTGAGACATACGTTACATTAAGGCAACCTTTTATTTTCCATTACAGATGAAGCTACATTAATGCTGAGGATTTCATTAGCTCACTCTCTCATATATGCAAAATTCTTATTATCCGATGACAATTCATTTTTAACAAGGATGACAAACATTTAATTTCAGCCAACTGAAGACAAATGTATTAAGCAGAGCACATAATGCTACGGGTTATGAATATTAAATACCCAAACCAGACAACTAGCATTTGCTGTGATGAGATCTTGAAATAGCACTGTAAAATAAAGAAGATACTGTCCAGAGGAACAAACCATCATATATTTCTCTGGAATATCATTTATATCAATATAATTTAGGCATTTTGAGGAAGAATAGAATAAATTGTATTGACTTTTAATTCTGTATTTCCTGTATTTATAAAGTAAAAAAAAATATTTATATTCAAATGTGACACTTCTAACACAGAATTAGAATATGTTGTACTGTGGATATTGTTATTAATATATGAACACCTGTTTATATAACTATTAATGTGCAATAATTTCTAATAAGTGCATGAGATATTTGAGATTGATCTGGTATATACGAATTTCCAATAAAATAGAGAACAATGTATAGTATGCCTACTGAAAAATATACAGATATGAAAGGAGTTATTTACCTAAAATCCAAATTTATCTAAATTTTTTTATTAAACAAAGTTCGACCAAACCCCCATCCATGATTTTGCCTTATTTATCATTAAAATAACTTGAACAAATAAGATTGCTGAAAAAATGTATAAAGCAAGCAAAACCCCGAATTGTTAGATTTCTTTCTGAATTTTATACCAAATCATTTATTGCCCAAAAACCCCAAATTTTTTGTATTATTGGTCTAAATCCAGCGCACACCACAATATCTTCAAATTGGGATAGGGCAGTGGCGTAACTACCAGGGGCTTGATAAAGGGGAGGTGTCCTCCGAAATGTTGCACTCCCGCAGTAAAACGTTTTTTGCAAGGGTTTCCCTGCAACTACATTTCTTGTGTGCAGGTGTGCTTCTTTCTTTGCTGGAATTGGGAGGTTTGTGCATCCTCCAAACACTGGGCACCAAGGTAATCTGTTAATCTGGAAGAGGAAGGGTATGCAAGGGCTTACCTTCTACATAACTACCAGGGGAGCAAAGGGTGCAGGCCCTGGCAAAATTGAACCCCCATGCGCCGTTGATTCTGGCCAGATTATTGTGGATTCCGGCCGGAAAATCGCGTACGGAGGTGGGGTGGGGGCGCTAGTTAAGTTACTGGGATAGGGACATCTCCCATTGACTTATACATGACCTCAACAGATTTGAGATCCTGGTTTTTGAGATTCGGGTGTTTTGCATCATCAGAGTATAGTAAGTCTTAAAAAGTTCAAGCTTCTTTTCCACAAACAATTTGAGTTTTTGTCCCAAAAAGCCTGACACAAAAAAAAAATCAAGTTACAATAAATAGCCCCCAAAATGTCAGCTAGAAGTTTCCCAACTGCATATAAATGAAAGAACCTAAAGGTAATGCCGCTTTCAATGCTTCATGTGATGCGAGTGAGTTCACTAAGCACAGATATTAAGAGGCCCAGAGGTCGAATTTCAAATTCATGTGAGGTTATTTAAGAAAAAAATTTAATGTCTAATATCAAGTAGCTCCGACCCGAAAATTTGTACAAATTGAGTCTTTCTCCAAAATAAAACTTGAATGTCAGGAAGGCTATTACATGAACTTGTACATGAACTCGACAGGCTACAGGTGGCGATTATTCAAATTAGGACTGTTTCAATGGTCGAGGTGTGATAAATCTCACATTCGAATTTACGTTCAAATAGAGGGATTCAAAATCGTATGCGTGAATTTTGATACCAAAATAAATTTTCAAATTTACTATTCAACCCTTAATAAATCTGCCCCTATATGATAACATCACTACGAATTGTTCCTAATATCAATTACCTGTAAAATATATATTTATATATATATATGCTTAGTGATGCCATCAGTTATAATTGATAGTTAGTAATGGCACATGTGTTTTAATAAAATATTGTACCCCATCCCCTGTACTGTTCAAGGACCTGCTCCCCTGATTCGCACTGCGCTGTTTGCACTGTTGCATGATGCAGTGCTATTCAAGCATGCATCTGAGGCATAGTTTAAAAGTCGGGAGGGGGCCCCCAGTGGCTGCCAGGAGGGCTCTTTGGGTTGCAGTCCCAGTGGGCCCTCAATGCTTCAGTTCAACAATGAAATAGTGTACCCCCGTCTGTAAAACATGAGAATATTAGAAGTTTGTAGTTCTATATAAAAACATACAATTCTTGGATAACTTCTAATAACCTTATATTTTACATAGTCTGTAAATTATTCCTTAGGTATGGGATCCCTTATCCAGAAACCAGATCCAGAAAACTCCAAATAAAAGGAAGGCCATTTCCCATAGACTCTAGGTTAAGCATATAATTATTATTTGTAAAAATGATTTCCTTTTTCTTTGTCATAATAATAACTGTATATACAATGATTAAAGGAGGGTTTTACAGTTACCTGATAGCCTGGCCTGGTGCTCCTGTTAGCAGAAAACAGCACCAGCCTGGGGTTCTATTCAGCAAGCACCATGGAGCATTCCTCTTACTGCTCCATACTGCTTCCTTCATGGGGGTGCACATGCACCATAGAGTGAAAAAGTAGAACTTTAGCAATGTGTCTGAAGAGGATCTCACTGAGAAGAATCCTGGTATTGTGAAGTTTTCTGCTAACAGGAGAAGTGGCCCAGAATATCAGGCAACTGAATGCAATCACTGGGGGTGATAACTTTTGGCAAACTTCAAATTTTCAAACTTTAAAACTATCAAATTAAGAAAAAAAACATGCAATAAAAACTTAACTTGTGTTTATAATTCTTCATAAGGTTAAACTGAATTCTATGTTATAAATCAATAGCCAATATAAATCAATTGCCAGATCATTACCTGAAACACTCAGTGAGTCCCTGGACTCTCCATTGATGTCACTGCAGTAACCAGAAGCTTTATAAACAGCCTGATGATATTCTGCAAAACAAAAGTATATTCATCAGCAAATCTCAATTGGTTTTTGTGTTTTAGCTAAATCTTTATTTGTTATGGTTTTGCAACTGGGAGTATATACCCCTGTCATTTACAAGGTGTTTAATTATGCGGTTCACATGTTTATTAAATGCATTTCCCTGCATGTATAATAAGCATGTAATATTTTCCCATTCCAAGGTTACTAGATAAACTGAAAATTCAAGTTGCCTTTAAATATAATACAATAAATGCAGCCCTGGTTGCGGTTTCTGAGCTGAGCTGCTTCTGTTTTGTCATAAAATCTGGTACCCTAATGCCATTCACCCCTGTGTACCTTACTCAAAGGGACTGTAATATGATGCAGAAACTAGTATTTGTACCAGACAAACAGGGAAGGATGGGTCTAATTAATAAATGCATCGTTGTGCCAGGAAAGTCCCGGTGAATGCTGGATGTACATCAATTCTCAGTTTTCAGTTTTAGGTTTAGATAGATGCAATATAGTAAATAAGCATTCTTTAACTGTAACTGATGCAACCCACTAAGAAACACAAAAATTGCTGCCAGACCCAGGCCATCAGTAATTTCAGAGTTCTATTGCATCTTTACATGCACCTGGATGTAATCAACAAGAAATGCAATAGTGCAATGAGCCTGTTTTAGCTTGATAGAATGTATTACAATAAAATATATGGTTTTCCTTCAATGTGTTAGGTATGTTGTAAAAGCCCAATTAATTCCATACTTGCACTTTAAAATGCAGAGGTTTCATTATAAACTTTCTGGATTTAGAGAGCAACAATTCCAGTAAAACTGCACATGGGATTAGTAATCCATCTTCCTGGGGCAACAAGTCTGGCTGGGTATTTTCTTATCATCTTCATGCTCATTCATTTATTTTTCCTGCATGTAATTCTGTGTACAGCCATGCAACAGTTGAAGATGTGATTATAGCAGGTCTTACATGTGCTATAGGGCACAACTGTGACTTAGTGGTTAGCATTACTGCCTCTCATTCCCACAAATTAAAGGGCAAAGAAATAAAATCCCATTTTTACTTTCTTTAATGAAAAATAAATCTATCTCCAATATACTTTAATTAAAAAATATGTACCGTTTTTATAAGAAACCTGACTGTATGCAGTGAAATTCTCCCTTCATTTACTGCTTTGGATAAGAATTGTCAGACACTCCCTAACTTCTGGCAGGGAAACAATCACTTATGAACAGCAGGGGGAGCCCCTGCCTTACTTAACAGCCATGCAGAACTCAAGCAGCTTTGTTTTTTGATCATTTATGATGATCCCTAAGAAGCCAAGATCACACTGAGCATGTGTATGTAGTCTAGTCTTGCAAAGATGTATACCAAAGTTACAAGATGACAGCCCCCTGTGGCCAACTTTGAAAGCATAAATCATTTGTTTGATTAGGCTTGTGGTGCAGTAAGTTCATGTTTGTGTTTAGTATACAAAATACACCATTTCTAGCCTTATTCTATTTTACACTTTCCTTGCCCTTTAAGCACTGAGAAGGTTCTCTCAGTCTCAAAAACCATACAGATAGTTTAGTTAGTTCAAAATGAAACTGAGCCTAGATTGTGCTGTGTTGCCCCCAGTAGAGAATATAATTATGTGAGCCATAAGAATAGAATTATTTGAGCCATGAACAATCTGTCAGGAGTATTATGATGATAATAATAATAATGTACTAACCTAAAGTATGAAACATTAAAATTCACATGGAACAATGTTGAGCTCTGTTGCCTTGGCTGGGTATACATGGGGTTGCCTCTAGTGATGTGCCGGTTGACCCACAACCAGCAGTGACCCGTGGGTTGACCACCAGTTGAGTAGGTTTGGGTTAAAATTAAAAACAGATATTGTGTACAGAGCAAGATGATGTGGGTATGGGTCAGGTGCGGAATATTAATTGAAAAAGGTTGGCACAAACTGGATCACTCTCCACGATGTATTTAAATGTATTTATTTAGAACAGCAACATCCCAAATGCCTTACGCGTTTCGTGCCTTTTTGGGCACCCATAGGCTGGGTCAGGTGTGGGTCCTTCAGTACCAAAATTTTGTGGGTTAGGTTCAGGTGTGGGTTGAGGATTTGAGGGTTAGGGTCAAGTGCAGATTGAGTGTTTTCTACATAACTAGTTCCCAGTTTCTAATTGGAATCTTTTTGAAATTTAATAGATTAATCTGATATGACTGACCTGATAATTTTGATTATTATATCAGTGTGTACATTGAAAGTACGGTTTCTATTTTTGCAGATGATACTAAATTGTGCAGAGCTATAGGTTCCATGCAGGATGCTGCCACTTTTCAGAGTGATTTGTTGACATTGGGAAACTTGGCAGCAAACTGGAAAATGAGGTTCAATGTTGATAAATGCAAGGTTATGCACTTTGGCAAAAATAATATAAATGCAAGTTATACACTAAACAGCAGTGTGTTGGGAGTTTCTTTAAGTGAGAAGGATCTTGTTTTTTTTTTATAGATAACAAGTTGTCTAATTCTGAGCAGTGTCATTCTGTAGCTACTAAAGTAAATAAAGTTCTGTCTTGCATAAAAAAGGGCATAAACTCAAGGGATGAAAACAAAAGTATACCTCTTTATAGATCCCTAGTAAGACCTCATCTGGAATATGCAGTGCAGTTTTGGACTCCAGTCCTTAGGAGGGATGTAAATGAGATGAAGAGAGTGCAGAGACGTGCAACTAAACTGGTTAGAGATATGGAAGACTTAAATTAAGCGGGCAGACTGTCCAGGTTGGGGTTGTTTTCTCTGGAAAAAAGGCGCTTGCGAGGGGACATGATTACACTTTACAAATACATTAGAGGACATTATAGACAAATATCAGGGGACCTTTTTACCCATAAAGAGGATCACCGCACCAGAGGCCACCCCTTCAGACTAGAAGAAAAGAACTTTCATTTGAAGCAACGTAGGTGGTTCTTCACAGTGAGGATAATGAGGTTGTGGAATGCACTGCCGGGTGATGTTGTGATGGTTGATTCTGTTGATGCTATTAAGAGGGGTTTGGATGATTTTTTTGGACAGACATAATATCAAAGGCTATTTTGATACTAAACTCTACAGTTAGTATAGCTATGGGCATATACAGTTTGTGTGAAAGAGTGGAGGGGGTGTGTGTGTGTGTGTATGCTGGGTTTTAATTTGGAGGGGTTGAACTTGATGGACGTTGTCTTTTTTCAACCCAATCTAACTATGTAACTTATGTAACTACATAGTCATCTGCCAAAATTATATAGAAGTCCTTTAACAGTGCATGCTCTGAAACTCCAGATCCCACTCACATTCTCCTTGTTTTTATTCAGCATTTCTCAAATTGTGTGGCTTACTTCTAAATCTAGTGAGAATCCAGTGGACATGGGCTCCAAGTTCCTCACATAGAGTTGTAGGTACTGCAGATACTTTTTCATAGACCCTATTTTAATTACCAGAATATTGCTTTCCAATTGTCATAGCTTTGCTTTTTCTGGTAGTGGCAGAGACGCTTTTACACCTAACGGTATTTTGTTTGTAGTATTTGTTTTCAAGTACGTGAGAGCATGATACTCACATGTGAGGACCTCTCAACAGAGGTTGAAATCTAGTACAAAAAGTATGTCTTTGCAAAAACCAATACAGAAGATATAACATTGATTAACTGTGTGATTTTTAGTCACCAGAAGGGCCAAATGGGAAATCATAAATACAATACAAAATAATAGAAAGATAGCTGGAGTTCTTTAAGCTTAAGTTTTCCAACATTTGACTCCAGAATAAGCGAATCAGTATAATAAATTATACATACATAACATCATAATCATATACAGTAAAATGGCATTAAAGGGACTGTTCACTTTTGAGTTCAAATTTAGTATGACCTAGGGAGTGATATTCTGAGACAATTTTCAATTGGTTTTCATTTTGTATTATTTGTGGTTTTTTTAGCTTTTTAGTTTTTTAGCTTTTTATTCAGCAGCTCTCCCATTTGCAATATCAGCAATCTGGTTGCTAGTTTCCAAATTACCCTAACAATCATGCATTTATTTGAATAAGATGTTGGGCTATGAATAGGAGAGGGCCTGAATAGAAAGATCAGTAATAAAAAGTAGCAATAACAATAAATGTGTAGCCTTACAGAGGATTTCCTTTTAAGATGGGGTCAGTGACCCCCCTTTGAAAGCTGGAAAGCATATAAAAAACATAAAAAAAGCAAAAAAAAAATTGCTTGCCATTCTATAACATACTACATTTCCTCTGCATCATGACTCAGCTAAAGTACATGTTCGCCTCCAGTGTTATCTGTATATCCCTGACTACCTGAGCAACGGGCTCTACAACAATTTTTTCTCTTGGCTCCTAGCCACCAGGAAATATCAAAAGGTTAAAGTTATGGAACATTGTCATTTTAGATGATATAAAAGAACATATCAACTCATTTTAACACTGCAAAAAGAACATTATCACCCAGAGCCCTTCACACTACAGCCCTTGAAGCAATACTTTAGCTTGTGGTTGGTAGGGAGCCAAGCCCATATGTTCAGCCTTTATTTAAAACTGATGAGAAAATGCCAACGATGTTATGTCAATGTCAAAATTATATTGGTTTTGTTTTTTCTTTCCGCTCTCTCACTATTGATCACTAAACAGTAGACTGATTCCATTAAACCCTACAGTAAAATGCATTTTTACTGGTGCATTGTGTTACATTAAAATCAGAGATGAAATCAGTGCACCATCTGTGCAAAATTAATGTTTAGGATGATGTTGTTGAAGACAGTTTGCAAGTTGGGATTTTGTTCAGTGACTCAGTTTGTTTGCTATTGTCACTAACCATAAAAACAATACGTGGACCTACAAAAGGCTGAATATAGCTGAATATATGGACTGTCTAAAAAGTGCTTCTGGTTTCAAAGGGACATGACACACTAACATAATAAAAACAATTAACATCCAGCCCCAATTTCTAAACTTATAAACTTTCTAAAGGGTTTCTTTTAAAGTGGAATGCTTCCCATAAACTGCTTATGCATAATGAAAGAAAATGTTATCCTATGAACCTTATGTTAATTAAAGCTTTCCAATTGCTTTAAAGTTATTTGCTAATGTAACTACCGTTGAAAGCAATATCTGTCTGGCTGTTTATATCTTCTGTACTCTGAATTTTGACTCTTGAAACAACTAATTAACAGACATGGTGGAAAACTAGCTTCAGCTACATTGTTTCATCAGCAAGAACAGGGAGCTATAAATAAATACTGCTTGCTACTAAAAATGCAATGTATATTGAAAAGTTGTGCAGAATGACATTTTATTTAATTAAAGCAAAAACAGGGGTGGATATCCCTTGTGTGTTGTGAGTGGCCTCACTTAAGGTCGCCATACTCGCACTGCTTTTTGTTTCATATGATATGCAGTGTGTGTGTATAGTGGAAGACGAAGCGACCAATATCGTCAAAAGCCTTGGATATCGGGTTTCTCCACGTTCAGACAGGATGGAAAATTTTATCGAGCGCCTTTGAAGGTGCCCAAACATTGGCAAAAGGGTAATGCTAAATTGTCAGATAGAGGTAGAATGCTATTGTTTCTACCTGCATATCTGATTATTCACTCTGAAATGGGTTGTTTACCCTTGAGCTGAGACTATTTGCAATTGCTTTTCATTTTTTACTATGTGTGCATTTTGAGTTATTTAGCTTTTTATTCAGAAGCTCTCCAGTTTGCAATTTGAGCAGTCTGGTTGCTAGGGTCTAAACTAACCTAGCTACCATGCACTGATTTGAATAAGAGATAGAATATAATTAGGGAAGCGTTTGAATGGAAACATGAGTAATAAAAATTCACAATACATTTGTTGCCCTACAGAGCATTTTTTGTTTAGATTGGATCAGTGACCCCAGTTTTGAAGATGGGAAGAGTCAGAAAAAGATGGCAAATAATTACAAATCTATAAAAAAAAACATTGCATCACTAGGTATGGCCCCATCCTAACCAAAAGATAGACAATGACCCTGAAAGTAGCGATCATTAGCCAAATTATCCATTTTGAACTATCAGTCAGATTCATTTGCCAATTACTGGGATAATATTTATATTAAAATCAATATTTTAAAAGTGACATAATAGGAGTAAATGTCTTGGGCATATTTTCCTTGGGTAAGTGTGCAATACTGTAAAAGCACTTGGTGCCCATTCCATGAATGAGTTGAAAAATGGTGACTTCCTGTTTTAGCACCAGCAAATGGCAATATTAAACCTACAGTGTCTGCCAATGTTTTACTAAATGTTGTGTTACTGCATAAGCCTCAGAGTTAATCATTTACTTCTGTCACCAATTAGTCCAGCTGGTTTCTCCTTTTGAAGAATGGCTTACAGTGTTTATTCAAATTGTGCTGTGTCTGTAACAACCTACACATCAAATCAGGTAAATTGAGATCCAAAAGTCATCACTCTGTATTTATGGGAGGTTTAAACAGAACAATTGATCACGATTCAGTACATTAGCTATGCTGGTAATGCTTCAAGAGAGCTGCTGTTTTTCAGCTATTCTGACTGATTCCAGTTCTATTTGTATCCAAGGATTAGTAAGTGATTCTGATGGAGTTTTTAAGAGTGTGATTGCATGTATTCCCCTTTGCGCTGTTGCACCTAAGTTGCAGAACAATACATGTTGGGGGGGACACATCCCACATAAGGACATTTCTAATAAGTATTCAGAGCTCACCTTAAAAACCAGTGGGGGCGATAAACAAAGGCGCACTCCAGCTCAGTGCTAATAATCTTCTATGTGTATGAAGACTTACATACAAATTCAACATCAATTCTACTTGTGAATCCTATTTGCTGTAACAAACAAGGACTGTGTGACTTTCATGTTGGGAGGGGGTACTTTACACAAAAATCTGCTTGAAAATATATTATGTGGGGAAGCACGAACATGAACTGCAGATTTATCCAGATACGTATGTGATCAGTACAAAAGTACAAAAACACATCCACTGTGTCAGTATAGGCCCGTCATCCATGTCCTAAACCTAAAACAACTGAACATCAAGGGCCTATGTATAATCTGGCATTTAACGCTAAAGTTATACCTGTAGATTGTAACACAAATAAGCCAATGTTATTAAACATAGAGCCATGAAAGAGTGCAAAAAAAGTTTGAAATCATTACACACTTTGCATCACCCCCAACCCCACATTTGATATAGTTCAGTTGACAGTTTTGACAGTGAGGTAATGACCTTACTACCAACCAGGAGCTACATGGCCATTATGTAAGGAAAGGATTGTTCTTGAAGGCGTGTGTTCTTTTCAGTCTCAGCTTCTGTTACTAAAGTGATACTGACACTAAAAATTAATTTTAACATATGAATGTACATTAAGGGGCAGATTTACTAAATCCACATAAAGGATTCGACGTTCGATTGAATTTTTCAAAAAGATTCGAATTCTCGAATGTTTTTGAAGGCCACTTCGACCAGTGAATTTAGAAAATTCGAATCGAATGATTCGAATAAAAATCTCTTTGAATATTTGACTATTAGACAGTCGAAGTACTTCCCCTTTAAATTTTCATTTGACTGCCTAGTTCGCTAGATCAAAGCTACCGAATTGGGTTTAGTTATTTTTGATCGAATAAAAGTATTCGATCGAATGGTTAAAATCGTTTGAAACGATCAATTTTATCGATCAAATATTTGCTATTCGATCATTCGACCAATCGAATTGTGGTAAAATCCTTCGAATTCTATCGTCGAATTTGAAGGATTTTTATTCCCCATCTATTCACATGGTCGAATTTGAGGGGTTTTTAACCCTCGAATTTGACCAATAGTAAATCTGCCCCTAAATGTTACCTATAGGTCATGTTGTTAATTTTTTGCTGAGAGGTTTGTTTTTGTATATAATTGATAGTTGAAGTTCCTAAGCCTGACTGTCTGACACTGACTTTGCCAACCTGACTGTCCCATCTCAGCCTGTTAG
The DNA here is from genome assembly GCA_024363595.1 of Xenopus borealis. Classification (NCBI taxonomy): domain Eukaryota; kingdom Metazoa; phylum Chordata; class Amphibia; order Anura; family Pipidae; genus Xenopus; species Xenopus borealis. The sequence goes on along the minus strand of CM044435.1, from coordinate 73,344,996 downwards.
TTACAGTTTCTAATGCTAACGGACTCCTGCTGCACAAATGTGGCAGCCCCCTCATACAGGAACATGGGGGATCAGACAGGTAATGTAAAAGCATCATGCAAATACTTTATGGCAAAGTTACAAGTAGCTTTCAAAGCCAATATTATAATAGATGTACAAAAGAGTTTCATTTCAGGTGTCAGTATCTCTTTAACATAATCCAATTTGTTTTTTTAAAGTTTATTTTATTTTAAATGGAATAATATTAAAAAAAAAAGAAAACCTGCACTAATAATATACTACTTACTAATACTAAGAATATTCTGACCAAATGCAAGAAGAAAATGCAGAGTAAATAAAATTCAAATAAAATCTATTGAAGAATAACTGCAAAATGACTTGGATTATTAGTATATAAAAACGTGTGTTTATTTGGATTACATTTTTCACCTTCAAATGCAAATTGTCCAGTTTATGAGCTGCTGCCCAATTGTGTAAGCACAGAAAAGGTATGAATAAAAAGCTGTGAGTATAATAGCCCTGACACGTGACACATCCGCAGGAGCCTGTGCAAAGCTACTTTGACCTGCCCTGAACCCTGCAGGCTGCCCACCCCCTGCTTGTCATTAGAAGCAGTCAGGGAAGCACTGAGCAGCAGACGGCAAATGAAGAGATCACTCTCCACTTCCATGTTCATGGCCTTTACCCTTCTGTCTTTCCTGAGAATACATTGCAGCCTCCAGTAACCCAAGCTGCACAGACACCACATTATTTACATGTCAGAAAAATCCAATTAGAATTAATTGTGGATATACACACCTGTTAACTGCAAATCAGAGGTGTCTAACATGTGGCCCTCCAGTTATTGTTGAACTGCAACTCACAGACAGCTGAAGCCAGTGGTCACTGAGCTTTCTAGTGCATTACCTAAAGGGCTACAGGGTAGACATTTCTACTATAATATAATGTAACAGCCCTTCCACTTGAGTCTCATCCATCATGCTATGATTATCCAAAGTGATCCCATGTCCAAATCATGTATAAGCTTTTGTCCATGGCTGCAGTCCTATCAATACATCAGTCACTGGAATCACTGGCATGTATTTTTCCTAGTTATTTGTCTCATCTGCTCCCGCCTGCGACTGCCACTCGCCCCATCCTTCTCCCATGCCAGTGAATAAACTGTCAGTGCCACGGGAAGGCATATTCAGCCACAATAGCACAGTGCCAGTATAAAGGGGCACCAGCCTTGTCTATTCTAAAGCTCCTTACCTTCATTCACCAGTTTAAAGCTCTGGGATTTCCTGCTCCTCTTCCTCTCTGAGAACTCCATGCTTTTGCCTTTTTATTCTGCCAAGAGGTGCCTCTGATGGTGGCTTTTTGTTATTTTTGTTGTTGGCAGAAAGGAGGAGGAAGAGACTGAGGAGCAGAGGGAGAAAAAAAAAAGATCAGAGAGATTAAGACAGTGAAGAGGAAGGGGAGGGGGGAAATAAAAGAAAATGGGAAATCAAGCACTAGTCACACACATAGGGAGGACCGAGGTCCGTCTCTTTAATCGGCAACACTGCTGCCTTTCAGCTGCAACTGCACGGGAGATGGCAAAGTTTTATTTTTCAGTTTCCAGGAGAGAGAGATGCGGAAGGAATGAAAGGTAAAGGATTCAGATTAGCAATCCCTGGTTGGTAGCGAGAGCCAGGCATCGCTTTACTCCCCCCCATCCCCTAGTATCCAGATGTCCCTTAGTAATGCATCCGAGGGGCCCCCGGAGCTGGTGACAGGGCCCTCCGACTATGCGATCGCTGCTCTCCTTCCTTCTTTTTATTGCAGTCACTGATAAACAGCGAAAAGAATTATTTGTGTGATGAACAGCGCCACCTGCTGACACAAAATATCCAGTACAAAAAGCAAGCGTCGCACATGCTTAGTTACCAGCACTTACTAGGAAACAACAGAAACACTATAGGCTTCATAGATTCATAGGACCTTCAGTGATGCATCAAAAAATAAAAGTACAAATACACGAAATACTTAACTGGTAAATACAATGTTTTTAAATAGCTCATAACCTATGTATACAGGGCCGGTCGTAAGTGCGGGCCCAATTGGAACCATTTTGGCGGGGCCCCCTAGAAGGAACTTTGCTGTCTGTCGCAGGGTCACAGAGCTGGATGGGCAAATAGTGGCTGCTTTCCCCTCTGTCCAAGTGACTTCTGCCAGTTGGGGATGGGGGCAGGCTGGGCAACTGGGAGAAAATGTTCCCTCTCTTTGTTTAATCTATGTGAGCTAAAAAAAAAAAAAAGAGCAAATTTTGGTTACCACTGTAAACTGTGTTTGTGCAGCACCATGGATTATATATACAACATTAATGCATTTTACTTGTTAGTTGGGCCAATTGGGTTTGGGGCAGGCTGGTTTTAGGTTTGGGGGTGGGCTGGGCCAATCAGGTTCAGCTGTGGCCTGGGCCAATCAGGTCTGAGCGGGCTGGGCCAATCTGGATTATGGATAGTCTGGGCTACTGGGGGATTAAGGGAATAGGAATCAGAGTTGACACTGGAGCGGGGCCATCATAAAAGCGGGGCCCAATTGGTCCAAAGTGCTTAAAACCGGCACTGTATATATATATATATTATATATATATTATATATATATATATATATATATATACAAACCATTGGGAGGCCAGCACTCTAGTTCAATGTTCATGTCCCTGGGTGCACCATCAGTAAATCATCTCCATCCATTCCAGAAAGGATCAGCACTCACAGGACTTAAAATACTGAAGAATGTTTATTTAATAAAGCAGTATAGGACTGACGTTTCGGCCCCTTCAGAGGCCTTTCTTAAAGTCAATTGTGAGTGCTGATCCTTTCTGGAGTATATATATATATATATATATATATATATATATATATATATAATGATATTATAAGTTATTAAGGAGTTCCATGACCATATAAAAACACAAGGCCAAAGGAACGCTGTTTTGTATATTATATATATATATATGTACATGATCTTATTGACCAGTTATGTGTATATATATATATATATATATATATATATACACCACTCTGATACCAGCACTCTCGATAACTGTGGTAAAGGTGCCTGGATGCAGAGACAGCAAAATAAACTAGATCTATCCAGAAGAATCCGCACTCACAGGTCTTACTAATTAAAATGTACGTTTTTATTATTAAACACGGACTGACTTTCGGCCAACCCACAGCCTTTCTCACTTTTGAGGCTGTGGGTCGGCAGCGCTGTATTTCTGTTTAGGCACCCGAGGGCCTGTGCCTAGGGCGGCAGGATTGTGGGGGTGGCCCTCGGGTGCCTTAACTAGTGCTGCATTTAAAAAAATATATATTTTTAATTCCCTCACCCCCCCTCCACGGATTTCCTTTTGAAATCGGGTGACGGAGCTGGGGGGTGAGGGGTAAAGGGGCTGAGTCAGCGCTCAATGCTTGGGGGCAAGCTTGGTGAGCAAAAGTGACGTCACTTCGGCAACCTAAATACAACCCTGTGGGTCGGCTTAAATTTAACTTACATTTTTTTTGTAATCTCTTTTATTTTTCAATAACATATGCATTAAATCTTTCATTATTTTCCATATAACCATCTTATCAGATTTAACTTAAATTTTAATTAGTAAGACATGTGAGTGCGGATTCTGCTGGATAGATTTATATATATATGTATATATATATTTATATATATATATAGATAGATAGATAGATAGATAGAGACAGAGAGAGACAGAGAGAGAGAGACCTCTGTCGCAACTCTTTTTTAAATAATCTTTTGGAACAAATCGTGTAAAGCTCACACTTCTGCTTATCTGCTTATTCTGATTATCAGCAAATAATTTCATGTACCATATTGGGGCTTATTTACTAAAGGTCGAAATTCGACCATCGAATTGAAATACTTTAACTTCAAATAATGAAGTCGAAGGATTTTTTACCGAATTAAGCATTCCTACGATCGAAGAAAAATCATTCAATCGAACGTTTTTAGCATTTGGTTGATTTTTCTTCGATAAAATAAAACGCAGAAAATGGTCTAGAAGGTCCCCATAGGCTAACATAGCACTTCGGCAGATAAGCCCGTGTATGGAGGCTTTCAACGGGTCTTCCTAATCGATATCTGGCCACGATATTGATCGAGAAGGTTTTATTTTCTCCCAACCGACCCGTCCGAGCCCATTGCGCTCGTCATAATCCATAATCCATGTTCGGATTACCCCAATATAGCCCTGCCATAAGTGACAGATTGGGGAAACATAAGATCGTTGGGCAATGTCATCAATTGAGCAGATCTTTGCATCTATGGCCAGCTGTAGATTTTCTTGTAGCAAACTGATAAAACATGAATTTTGTATTGTTTCCATGGACTTCAGTGAACTGACATGTAGTGCCTTGCATTATATATTAATTGTTTCATTTGAACAATGAACCTCTCAGATATGGGGATATCAGAGTTACATTTTAGGAGACATAGTATAGGAGGTTGATTTTGTACATCTGCTACACTTTTACCGCCCACCCAAGCCCCACACCAGATCCCCAGGCCCGGATTTGTGGAAAGGCCACCTAGGCCCGGGCCTAGGGTGACAGGATTTTAGGGGGCGGCATACTGCCAAGCCACACCCACATTGGTTCAGAAACACTGGGGATATGCAGGAGATACTGTAGTTTTTTAAATGTCCCACGCGCCAATCCCCATTGCTCCGGTCCTGATGATGAAAATTTGCGAACAAAGGTTGAATATGGGGGCAACAAGCAGCAGTGGGCCTAGGGGTGCCCGCTAAGTAAATCCGGCCCTGCAGATCCCGCCCACAACACAGTTAAAACACTACACAGACATCAGCGCTAAAAAAGGTAACCCCCCTGACAAACAAGTTATAAAAAGCTATTGATGTTCAGGGCCCCCTTATAAGCAGGGTTGGTCTGGGCCCCCGCTGGCCCAGACCCCCTGCCCTGATCTGCTAGGTCCCCATAAAAAATCTAACTGTGGCGGCAAGTGCCAGACCTTGCACATGCGCTCCAGCCAGGGCCACCATCAGAAATCACAGGGCCCCGTACTACAACATTTTTGGGACCCTGTGCCCCACCTACCCCCAAACCACATTAAAAAGGCCACAAAGACTTGAGTGCTAAAACCACTAGGTAAGACCCCAATGGTGTTCAAGCCCCACCCCAGAAGTAAAAAAAAAATTGGTGACCAGGGTCCCCCCATGAAGGTTAATAAAAACCATTAGTGGCTAGGGTTTCCCACCCACAAGTTAAAAAAAAAACACATTGGTAACCAGGCTCACCCAAAAGTAAAAAAAAAACATTTGTGGTCAGGGCCCCCCATAAAAGTTTAAAAACATCATTGGTAATCAGGGCCCCCCATAAATTATAAAAAAATTGGTCAGGCCATGGAGCAATAATATTGTGAAATTAAAATTGTCACTGTAAGGTGTGGTTGAACTGCTACATACACAGGCCCAGCTTTGGTGGGCGGGCGCCCCGTCCACATACTCTAGCGCTCCCCAGTACATTTCCGGTAGCGGCTGGGCGGCATGCCGCCCGTAATACTTTGCTGCCGTAAGCAGTAACGTAACTAGGTGGGGGCGGGCCCGGGTGCGGGCCCCCCACCCCCCTCCGTGCCATTTTTTTTTTTTGCGGCTGCAGCGAGGTGAAATCTGCCGGGGGGCCTCTTCGGGGGTGCGGACCCTGGTACACTCGCACCCCCTGTTCCCCCGGTAGTTACGCCACTGGGCCTGAGCCTGGGCCTATGTGGCCTCGCCACAAATCCGGGCCTATAAATACATTGTGTTTACTGAATCTACCTCCCTCTAATGGACCTTCTCTTTAGAAGTCCATTTAGTTAGGTTTATGCAGCATGATGCTGCATCTCGGACTACTGAAATCCCTAAGCCAAGAATCAGCCCCTTGCCTGAATTTGGAACATGAGTCCAGGTACAGACACATGCCTCAGATTTCAGCACTGAAATACAAGAATTTGTTTTTTGACCCCATGTGGCATAAGCATAAAAGACTTAGAAATGGAAGGTCATCATTTATGACCATCATTTATATAAATAAACCTATACCTGTAGAATTCCCACTGTTCTTTTACCCCTAAAGGTCATGAAGTCTTGGACACAAATGGTTTGTGAATGGTATGTTTTTTTATTTACTAGGCAAGTGCTGGTCCAGTTGACAAACCTATGTCTATATATATGTACAATAGCCCAATAGTTCACCCTAACAAATAAAGGCATCATTGTTTTGTAACTAGGAGGCCACAGCTGAATACAGAAAAAACTGCTTGTTTGCATCACAGGGTATCTAGTACTACCTGATATTTGATAATATAGTGAAAGACATTTTCCTTTTTATCCACAAGGAGGCTTATTGGAGCATATTTCGTGTAGTTCTGCCAAAATGCCTGAGCAAGGAATCTGAAAGGAGGAAGGGGGGAAAGGAATCTTAACATAAAGCTTACCATGCATAAAAAATATATAGCTAGTGGTTACATAAAGCAGTTTTCTCTACACAGATCCTTATAATTATGAAGGCTTTAGGTTTCTGGGTGCTGAACCTGATATTGATATGATGTTTCAATAGCACCAAAAATTCACTGGCACACAGGTAATGCAAGCAGGTTAAACCTTGCTAAGTGTTTATTGCAGCATGCAACGTTTCGGGGTTACCCCCTTTATCAAGCATGATAAAGGGGGTAACCCCGAAACGTTGCATGCTGCAATAAACACTTAGCAAGGTTTAACCTGCTTGCATTACCTGCGTGCCAGTGAATTTTTGCTGCCATTGGATCGTGAGGTTGCCGTTCCCTCATATTGCTGTGCACCAGGATTATCATCGGGAGGACTAGGGTGTGCGAGTGCTAACTCGACAGTTCTACAATGTTTCAATAGCACAACATAGAGCTGTGAATTTATTAAAAAAGATTTCTGTAGCGTCAGTCAAAAAGCTATTTGGAAACACAGATGTAGTCCCTTAAAGGATAACTAAAAATAGGAACATGTCAGTATCCGTGAATATAAGCAGCTGAAAGCCTCCCAAAGCCACCCCCAACCCAGTGAACCTTAGTCATGGCGACCCTCTGACACCATTAAATCATCTTGCTGAGTTGTTTAAGTTAAGGTGGGCTGAGGGCGGGGCGATCACTCCATAGGCTATGTTGTGTTTGGTAGCCGAGGATGAGGAGGGTATAACAATGCTTTATTAGCAGGTTCATGCAGCCATTACATAACAGCAGTAACTTCTTACTTTCACTTTCAAGCTGCAGGCCATTTGTATAAAAACCACAGGCTAATTACAAATGGAAACAGACTCCAGCCTATGGAGGAATGGCTCCGCCCCATCCCAGCTCAACTGAAACAACTCAGCAAGATTATTTAAAGGACAAGGAAAGTGTAAAATAGAATAAGGCTAGAATTGCTGTATTTTGTATACTAAACATAAACATGAACTTACTGCACCACAAGCCTAATCAAACAAATGATTTATGCTTTCAAAGTTGGCCACAGGGGGCTGTCATCTTGTAACTTTGTTATACATCTTTGTCTGACACTGGCACTGCACACGCTCACTGCTCAGTGTGGTCTGCTTGAGTTTTGCATGGCTGGTAAGTAAGGCAGGGGCTCCCCCTGCTGTTCATAAGTGATTGTTTCCCTGCCAGAAGCAGTAAATGAAGGGAGAATTTAACTGCATACAGTCAGGTTTCTTATAAAAACGGTAAACATTTTAAAATTAAAGTATATTGGAGATAGATTTCTTTTTCATTAAAGAAAGTAAAAATGGGATTTTATTTCTTTGCCTTTCCTTGCCCTTTAATGCTATTGGAGGGTCGCTGTTGCTAAGATTGCTGGGGGCAGCTTTGGGAGTCTTTCAGCAGCTTCTCTTCACTGATACCAACACGTTCCTATTTTTATTGGAACATGTCAGTATCACTTTAATTGCCTTTCATCAGCCCCCCTCACTTCTCACTCTCCACACTGTTTATTAGTCAGAAAGGTGCCTGTTAAAAAAAAACAGCTTAAAATGCAGAACTGCGCAGTGGAGTTCCACAGCACCATATTCTGCCCATTCACATTCTCTTCCAGCCTCACCGCTGACACAAAGCCTGTGGATGTGTGAGTAGTCAGGCCTAGTCAGGAATCGGCTTCAACTACATATACTCCCGCAGGCTTTGTGTCGCGAAGAGACCCAAATGAATGAGAATTAGCAGGTGCTGGGGAACTCAGGTTTTTTTCAGGGGCACCTTTCAGACTGCAAAACTTCCAGTTTTTTCCATTTCCCATGTTCAACTATTGGTAAATTCTGCCAATAAAGTGTCACCCATGGCACACCACATTACGCATTGACTGCATTGATGAGCTGTCTTTTGTCCATGGTATTTTTCATCCTACTATTCTGATTGATATCCGAATGAACCCCTATGAGCTATAGCATCGATCAAAGCTAGCGTCTTGTAAATGTATCATTGTTTCCTGTTATTTCTTGATACTTTTGTCCATGGCCTTGTACTATATCCCTGTTACAAACTGTGCTTATATTTATGCAGTGTATGTGATTATTATCTACAATGCAGCTATAAATAGTATGTGGTCTGAGCAAAAAGAAATGCATTTTGGCTATGCAGATTCTAACAAAGTTTCAGTACAGGAGCCAGATCTAAATTATTTTAACCTTTACAGAAGTATATACATTACTGAGTATTGATACATCTGGCAAGCAGTATATTTCTTTTGAACCCATGTTTCAGCCTATGAACTAGCTTTTGATATTTAATCTGCTTACTTAAATCATGTTAGGCTATTCTATTGCATAGTGTTGCTTTAAACTCTTTATGTCTGACATTTGAACGCCAGTTTCTACTGATTGTGGTTCTGCCACAGCGCCAGCAGTAGGTTTCCAAAGATAACATTGCGGTTAGTGTGACAGGTGCGTGCAAAAATGGAGAAAAAGAAATAACGCTTCTCACAAAAGTTTCTACATCTCCCAATACCAATCAGTATTGCAGAAAAATTCTTGGCTGCATTTAAATGTGCAGACCATTAACTTATGTGTAATGCAGTATGTTAAACCTCTTAATAGAAAAGAACATTGCTGATGAGGGGTTTGAAATAAAATGGTTTTAATGAAACGACTTTGAATCCAAAGAAAAATAAGTTAAAATAAGTGATAAATTTTTCAGCACTTGCCTAGTAACTGAATGGTGTTTTTCTGATCTTTCCCTTACCTCTGATTCACTAAGGTCAATTGTGTATACTGGCTAACCTCTTAATGTGCAGTGAACCTAATGGGACCTGAGCTTGAGTTGACCTGCACAGGGTGTTTGCATCAGTTCTCACTTTAACTCCACTGCTGGTAAATGTATAGCATTGTCAGAACTATAGTTCATGTCCTTAAGGCATATACTGTAAAAGACAATTTCATGGCACTCAATTTCATGGCAATTTCATGGCACTGAATTAAAAAAGAACACTTTTTATAGGAATATATTCAGGGATTGGCATTTGTTTAGGGTGACAGCTACAGAAGGTATTCGTTTCCCTGAATATGTTCTTATTAAAACTGCAAACTCAAAAATGTAATGACTCGATCATTAATGGAATTAAGTGATGTCTGAATAACTGTCAAAATAGCTGTCCAGAAGGTGCATTCAAGTGCAAAGTACGATTCAGCCATATTACATTTTGCCCACTGAATGGTGAATAATCATGGAAAGTGACTGTGGAATACGGGGTTAAGTTATAATGTTTTTTTAAGGTCTAATTTATTGAACATATATTATTAAGCACATAGCACTTTATTTGTATTTTATTTTATTTGATTGAAAATCACTAACTATTCTAAGCAAATCACTGGAGTGTTGAATTAATCAGCACTTCTAAATTTCTTAGAAGCAAGGTAGAGAATACTATTGTATAGCACTTGATGAAGTTATACTTTCTAATAAATTAATTTATTAGCTCGATTGATACATTTGGGTATAATTAATTAGTGATTCAACATAGTGAAGCACATGCACTTTAATTTAGACCCATTTATAAAAGGGGAGACATTGGTTAAGGTAATAAAGTGAAGCACATGCAATTTTAAATGATACAGAGTGAGATATTAACGATTTGATAACTGGTGTTATTGGGGCAATTGATTTAAAAAAAAATTTAAAACAAATTTGTTTGGAGACATATGGGGGTTTTCCGTTTCTTTCTTTAATAAATAAAATTGCAGTAATTTGTTATTTAACCCTGTTGTGTGGGCCCCGGTACAGGATGGGCACCTGGGCCCCCCTGTCGGCCCCTGACCTCTATGAATCACATGCTGGAGTGTTGATGTGTGCTGTAAAATCTCCCACTAGATAACCGCCTGCCATAACCATTATCGTGGCTCAGACGGGCCCCAAGGGGGTGGGGGCCCTGGTGCAATTGCACCCTCTACACCCCTGGTAGTTACGCCACTGGATTAAATATAAGAGAATCCAATATAGAACCTTTCTATTTAGAGCCAGGGAGGCTACTCATTTCCAAGGTTCAGAAATAAATGAATGCAATGTTATTTAAGTAAAAACACAATCCAATTTTAACACAGCGGGCATAGCCTGGAGCAGAGATATTCCAGAACTGGAGGACGAGGACTGGGAGGAGGCAACTGATAGAGCCTACGACTACCTCGTCTCAACCAGAGATAGATTGATCCAATTCAAGATTCTACATAGACTCCACTTAACCCCAAATAGACTGTTCCATATGAACAGACTGAATTCATCACAATGTCCCAAGTGTAGGGCCTCAGAGACATCTTATTTACATCTTATTTGGTCATGCCCTCGAATTCAAACCTTCTGGTCCCAGGTCCTCAACCATATCCAGAATAAAACGGCACTACCCAAACTAATGACCCCTCAAGTATGCATTTTTGGTGTAATAGAGCGGCCATGAGAATACTGTTTTGAACACTATTATTCTATGCCAGGAAATGTATCCTTTTGAATTGGATGTCTCCCCAATCCCAGATGGTTAAATCTACTAAAAACAACACTCCCCCTAAGGGCTGGGACAGACAGGGAGATTCGGGGAGATTCTGTCGCCTGGCGTTTAATCGCAGGCGTCAATCTCCCCGAACTGCCTTCTCCCTGTCCGATGCTTATTTAAATGAAAAAGCGCCAGTGCTGATACATACGCGGCGCGGCGATTTCTGGAATCGGCCGAAGTTACTTCGTGAGGTAACTTTGGGCGATTCCGGAAATCGCCGCGCCGTGTGTGCACAACGCTGGCGCTTTTTCATTTAAACAAGCGGCAGACAGGGAGAAGGCAGTTCGGGGAGATTGACGCCTGCGATTAAACGCCAGGCGACAGAATCTCCCCAAAGCTCCCTGTCTGTCCCAGCCCTAATACAGCTCACATAGGCTGCAAGAGGGTGCCCCCAGAAATACAATCTAGTGTGTCGAGACTGGCTGGAAGCTACAGAGGAATGTTAACCTCAAAGGGAACAGGATAACAATAGCAGATCAATATACACTGTTTATTCAAGAAAATTTTAAAATAACAGATACAAAACTAGTACTGAATTACTGGAATAAAATGTACAAGACACAAAATGTTAGCAACTTGCATTTTAATATAACAAAGAAGAAGGAACCACAAATGATATAATGATTTATTGTTGTTGTTTATATATGTTACAAAATGATAAATAAAAACCCTTTAAAAAAAAAAAAACACAATCCAATTATTTGCATTTGCATTTTGCTACAGAAGAAAAGTGAAACTCCATTAAAGGGGTTGTTTGTTTGATACTTCAGTTTGTTCACCAGAAAGAAATACTTTTTCCAATTACTTTCTATTTTCTATGTGTGAACATTTTTATAATATTGTAGTATAAAGTGTCATTTTTCACCTTCTAAAGCAGCTCTGGGCGGGGGTCTGTAACCTGTTTTAAAACGATACATTTAGTTGATACATTTCTTAACGTTTTCCTTGTTGAACAGAATCTCTGGGTTTCATTAAAGGAGTGGTTCACCTTCACAATAATGTTCATCAATTAATTCATGGGTACATAATAGTCATTTTTCTAATATACATTCATCAGCAAAAATGAAAGGTTACAGAGTTAACTAACCTAAAATAGGCGACTTTACCACAGTAAAATATGCTCAGGCTGTGTTCTGCTACACCGCTCCTCATTCTTCCCCTGTCCCAGAGTTCATTGCACTATCGGTACTGTAGCAGTCCAAAGAACCTGCTATGCTAACTTGTAGCTGGACTGATTTGTTAGCAAACAATTGAACGGCTGTATGTTAAATTAGTGTAGGAGGTGCACGAGTGTGCACACAAAGCACTTGAAGCAGTTGTAGCACACAGTACTGATGCTGCAATGAGCACTGAAGGGAGGGGAGAGGACGAGGAGCGGTGCCGTCGAACTCTTATGAAAGACACAGCCTGAGCAGATTTTACTGTGGTAGAGTTGCCTATTTCCGTTAGTTAACTCTGTAACCTTTCTTGTTTGCTGATGAATGTTATTAGAAAAATGACTAATATATGCCCATGAATTAATTGACAAACTTTATTGTGAAGCTGAACCACCCCTTTAAAGGCAACTGTTAGTATTGATACAATAGTTGCTACTACGCCAGAGATGCTGCTGAAAAATGTATCAACTAAATGTTGCAAAATTGTAACAGTTTAGAGTGGGGTGTCAAACATTTTGGCTTCCCTGGGCCACATTTGAAAAAGAAAATATGTTTGGGGTCAAACATGAAATACACAAACACTTTTGAGAAAAGTGTTTTGTAAAAGTAAAGAAAATGCACAGAAAAGAACTACAATAACAGTTGGATAACCAGATGGAACTATACACTGAAACATGGGACACCTGGATATTAAATAGATTTTATTATTATATTATTATTACTAACTGGGCAATAGGCAAAGTACCCCCTCCTCCCTACTCCATAGGTCACCACATTGTTTCAACCTGGCATAGTAACCCTGTTCCTAACAAGACGACAGACTAAGGAGGTTAATGTGTCTGAACTTAGAGAGTATAAAGTGTTAGTTCACTCTCTTTTTTTTTCCTATTTCCATACCTTTATTTCTTAATTTCTTATTTTTCCCCTTCTTTTCTCTTTTCTCTAGTAGGTGTCCCCATTTTTGAAAGCTGGCCAGTGCTGCATAAGTGAAAGGGATTTCAAACATTTTAGGGGGTAATATTGCCCTGTGTGTAGGGTTGCCACCTTTTCTTGAAAAAAATACCGGCCTTTCTATATATTTATCTTTTTTTCCTATTAATAACACTGGGATCAGCCGTCAAAAATACTGCCAGGCTGGTAAAATACCGGCCAGGTGGCAACCCTACCTGTGTGCCATTGCCCTTATCTTGCCAGCTGTGGACTAAGGGGGATGCACCTATTGACTTTTTTGCCATTGTTTACTGGTCAGTCCATTTTCTGAGTTACTTTTTAAGGGAAACAAGTGTTCTGTCTTGGATCTTTGCCCACAGAATTTGACACCAACACTTAACATAAGAACCCAACAAATACTACTGTTGTCAGGGCCAGATTTACATAGCGGGCTTCCTTTTATTTGCTCAAATTTTGATCTTTGGGAAGGAGCAATGGGAATTGGCACACAGGAAATTTAAAGTTCTATACCAATGTGGGTGTGGTTGGGCAGCATGCCGCCCCCTAAAATCCTGCCACCCCAGGCCTGGGCCTAGGTGGCCTCTCCACAAATCCAGGCCTGACTGTTGCAATTGTAGTTGTAGTTGACAATAAAGCTTAAAAAAAGAAAAAAAAAGTCACATGACCATGTTGCACCTGGGAAGAGAGTGAGGGGCTGCAGAGGAAATGGTAAGCCAGGTGTTTGTGTTTATTCAGTTACAGCCTGTTTGTGCTCGTGTGTGTGTGTGAGAATTGTGCAGTATATCATGTGCTAGCGTAATGTGCAAATGTGCACATGTGTAAGAATAGATATATTCTCTAGTTAGGGTTGCCACCTTTTCCTGAAAAAAATACCAGCCTTCCTATATATTTATCTTTTTTCCTATTAATAACATTGGGATCAGCCAACAAAAATACCGGCCTGCCAGGTAAAATACCAGTCAGATGGCAACCCTAGCTCTAATATGTGTGCAGCCTGGGAGTGTGACAATGTTGCACCACATGACCACGTAGCCAGAGATTGTAGAACAAAGCCTGGCACAAACCAGGTCTCTGTCGAAAAAAATGCTGCTTAAAAAGAGTTTCACCATAACTGCATGCAAGTCATTTAATAAGTGACCGAAGATACTTTAGTGATGTATATTCCCTATGTATAAATTAAGAAGCTGTGTGTGTGATTTTGCCATTAAAGTACATGCAAAATGTTTTTGGCCATTGCCCAAGCTCACTTCTGGCTTACAGATGCATTTCAGCATGCAATCCTATGTGGTGGCTTTTTTATGCCTTTCCGCTATAGAGAATGCATGTGTTAACAGATCCCATTCTCTCATGTAATGACAGTACCAGTGAACCACACTGAACCACCAAACAGAAGCACGGTTGCTTGTTGTGTCTTACCAGCCTTTTTAGCATAGAATGGGGTTGCATTCCTTATTAATTACTTGTATTTGACTCCCTATATAACCCCTTAAAGGAGAACTGAACCCTAAAAATTAATAGAGCTAAAAATGGCATATTTTATATACTGAACCAGCCTAACGTTACAGCTTGTCAATAGCAGCAATGATCAGGGTCGGGCCAGAGCAGCCGGGCGCCCCAGGCAACACGCCTAGCCATGGCGCCCCATCCACTGCGCACGCTCCCCCCTCCCCTTATCTGTGTGCGCATGCAGCAGGCACAAGCGGAGGAGCAGAGTACGCTCCCCCCTCCCCTTATGTGCGCGCACAGGCAGAAGCTGAGCGGAACTGAGGCAGACTAGGGGTAGGCAGAAGTGAAAGGTACGTGCCTGGCGCCCCCAAGCTATGCACCCTAGGCACATGCCTACTCTGCCTACCCCTAGTTCCGGCCCTGGCAATGATCCAGGATTTCAAACTTGTCACAGGGGGTCACCATCTTGGAAAGTTTCTGTGACATTCACATGCTCTGTGGGCTCTGAGCAGCTGTTGAGAAGCTAAGCTTAGGGGTTGTCACTAATTATCCAGCAGAAAATGAGGTTCCCCTGTAATATAAGCTGATGCTACAGGGCTGATTATTATTATTTGATTATTATTATTTGATGCTAATCTATATTAATGACTAATCAGCCTTATATTTTGACATTTCTATTCCATGTGTACTGTATATTGTGAGTGGGTCCCTAAGTTCAGTAAGTGACAGCAGCACAGAGCATGTGCAGTGAATCAGCAGAAAAGAAGATTGGGGAGCTATGGGACATGGGTTTTACTATTGAGTGCTGTTCTTAGATCTACCAGGCAGCTGTTATCTTGTGTTAGGGAGCTATTATCTGGTTACCTTCCCATTGTTCTGTTGTTAGGCTGCTGGGTGGGGGAAAGGGAGGGGGTGATATCACAACTTGCAGTACAGCAGTAAAGAGTGATTGAAGTTTATCAGAGCACAAGTCACATGACTTGGGGCAGCTGGGAAATTGACAATACCTCGAGCCCCATGTCAGATTTCAAAATGAAATATAAAAAAAATCTATTTGCTCTTTTGAGAAATGGATTTCAACGCAGAATTTTTTTGGAACAGCACTATTAACTGATGCATTTTGAAAAAAACATTTTTTCCCATGACAGTATCCCTTTAAAGAGGGGGCTTGGATGCTTTCTTGGACAAGCATACAGTAATATGACATGTGAATGTGTGTATGTATTTGTGTGTGTGAATATATATATATATATATATATATATATACATATATCTATATATATAGTCCAGTAGTACCCGCACTCAATACTTAATCCATCCAGTGGTGCACGATAATAGAATTCATTCAGTATGCAGATGATCAGCACCCACTGCTTTCAAAGTGAAAAAAAACGTGTTTATTCATCAAATACACATCATAATCCGACGTTGCGGACAGGGCCCCATGTGGGTCCGCAACGTCGGATTATGATGTGTATTTGATGAATAAACACGTTTTTTTAACTTTGAAAGCAGTGGGTGCTGATCATCTGCATAATATATATATATATATATATGTATATATATACCTACACACACACAATTTTTTTTTCCTGAGAAAAGCAGCAGTTATTGGATATTCCATAAACTGGAGCCATTTTATTATTTTAAGCTTTCCTTTTTTCCAAATGATGTCACAAAACTAATCAATTGCATTTGCAGCAGTATTTGCTGTAGATGTATAATGTGACCATAAAGGGAGGATGGTATTTTTAATTGGCAACTATGATGAACATTTCATTTCATTAAGGATTACAATAATGATGTGCTAGTGCTATATTAATTGAGACGTCTGGCTGGTTTGACCTTTTCCATATGTGAATAATATACTCACGTATCACTTTACTGATTAAATAGATGACAAAATACGCTTAAGTTATTTTTGTCCATAGAACCATGTATATTATCGAACATTTACTGCCTGTACTACACTTGCTTTAATGAACCATAAGCATATGGTAACCTGCTTTGCCAAAGTAAGCAAATATCAAAAGTGGCCGTAAAAAAAATCTACTTGAGCAGTCTCTTTAGCTATTGACTTGACTTATTAAGCATCATCAAAGTAAGGATCATTATCTGTGCTGTTAGAGACACAAAGCCTACAATACTAACAAGCCGTAAACAAAGCAATAACTAGCCCATCCATACACTATCTCTTGCTTTCAAATGCTGTAAAGCATATTTCAGTGCTTTTATTCCAGTCAACACCACCAGGGAATATTTAAGTTTAGTTTAAGACTATAACAAACACATGTGCATGATAATACAATTTTTTAATATACAGCAGTCCCAAAACAATCTACAGCTGTGAAGGTAGCCAAGGACTCTGGCTGGTAAAAACAGATTACTGTTCTCTACAAATAGATTGGTGGATCGATTGAGGGCCTGCTATTCCAACAATAGGCAATACAGGATATGTGTGGGACGTAAGAATCTTTCCAGAACTGAATTAATAAACTAAAATTTTAAGACATTGAGATACTTACAAGAGGAATTTCAGACCACTGACCAATAACATTAAAGGAAAACTGTCATGGGAAAAAATGTTTTTTTCAAAATGCACCAGTTAATAGTGCTGCTCCAGCACTGAAATCCATTTCTCACTAGAGCAAACAGATTTTTCTGTATTCAGTTTTGAAATCTGACATGAGGCTAGACATTTTGTCCCAGGCATGTGACTTGTGCCAGCACTTTAGGAGGGAACTGCTTTCTGGCAGGCTGTTGTTTTTCCTTTTCAATGTAACTGAATAGTACACAGTGGGAGATGGGTTTTTACTATTGTGCTGTTCTTAGATCTACCAGGCAGCTGTTATCTTGTGTTAGGGAGCTGTTATCTGGTTACATTTCCATTGTTCTGTTGTTAGGCTGCTGGGGGGGGGAGGGGGTGGTAGCACTCCAACTTGCAGTACAGCAGTAAAGCGTGACTGAAGTTCAGAGCACAAGTCACATGACTTGGGGCAGCTGGGAAATTGACAATATGTCTAGCCCCATTTCAGATTTCAAAATTAAATATAACAAAATCTGTTTGCTCTTTTGAGAAATGGATTTCAGTGTAGAATTCTTCTGGAACAACACTATTAACTGATACATTTTGAAAATTTTTTTTTTCCCATGACAGGATCCCTTTAACTCTGCTGACAGGATCTATTATGAATGTATTAAGCTAAAGCCTTTATAATGCCAATCATCCACAATAAAATAAACTATCCAAAACATTTATAGATAAACTGTATTTCTGTTGACAAACCTGAAAATCTCCTGTTAAAATAATATCAAAATCCTCCTGAATTGCATAAAGAAATCTTCATTTTCCTCATTTAAACTATTCATGAGAGCATGAATACCAAAAAATGAGTAGCTGTGAGGCAGCCTCTCTATCTCAACCTACTGAGCAGACATGTGGGATGCTTTATAGATTTCTTTAAAGGAACAGTTCATTGTAAAAATAAAAACTGGATAAATAGATAGGCTGTGCAAAATAAAACAATGTTTCTGATATAGTTAGTTAGGCAAAAATGTAATGTATAAAGGCTGGAGTGACTGCATGCTTAGTATAACAGAATACAACACAACTTCCTGCTTTTCAGCTCTCTAACTTTGAGTTAGTTAGTGACTTGAAGGTAGTGTTGCCACCTTTTGTAAAAAAATTTACTGGCCGGTGGGGGCGGGGGCACAAAGGGGCACAAAGGGGCGGGTGTGCCGTCAAAAGGGGCGGGTGTGATGTCATAGGGGTGGGGCCACACCGAGCGATCGGCTGAAGACGGCAAAAAAGGTAAGTATTAACTGGAATTATCGCAGGGTAAGGGCCTTTTTAAAGTGGTATTACAAATTTACTGGCACTACATTGCCGGTAAATTTGTAATACCGGCCCCGGCCTTGGCTGGTGTTTTACCGGCTAGGCCAGTAAAATACCGGCTGGGTGGCAACCCTACTTGAAGGGGGGCCGCATGGGACATAACTGTAAAATCAGCTCTATATAACCTCTAAGAGGCCCAAAAAATAGGCAGGAAATTACATTGTACCTGTTGTAGATGTAGCACTTTTTCTACAGGCTCTTTACATATAATGTAGGCCTCTTAGGTTCAACATAGTTTCCTCAATCCCTCTATAAAATACATGGTAATAATAATAATAGTATTGCTAGGATACCATTTCAATGCCATCCACTTTGTTAGGAAGAACATAACATAACACTGGATGGGAATTAGTCTATTGAACATTGATTCTCTGCTTTGAAAGCTGAAGAAAAGCACATGCTTGATCAGTAGATTGTGTTTGGGCATTGCAAATCTGCAATATAAATAGACAGCTGTCAATACCAATTTGCCAGTGGTGTAACTAGAGGGGAGCAAACCTGCAGCTGCAGGGGGTTCCTCAGACGGAGCACCTGTGTCTGTCTGCTTGCTTCCTACCATCCTGTTCCCAAACCCCCCATTCTGTCACTAAAATCTAGAGCTGGTGTATAGGGGAGTGCTCCTTCCAGATCTTGCATTACACTGCCAGCCTGATGTAGTCCAGTTTTTGTTTAGTTAATAGGACAGACTCTTTTACCAGCTGTATAATAGGTGTTAATACATTCCACATCACTGCACACGTCTACCAGTGGAACATCAAAATGCAGCTAAACTTGATTTTAAATATGTTTTAACAAAGCTGCAAGTTTATCTTCTGGGAATGTTTTTAAGGATCTAAGCTTTTTTTTTTTACATAATAATCAGTTATACATTTGCTTTGAGGACTAATGTAAATATGGAAATCCAGTTAGTTTGCATCTTGTGTGCCCACGAAATCTGTAGACGTATAAAAGAGTATTTTCAAAGCACTTTACCAGAAATAAATGCTCTTTGGATTGTGAGACCAAAACCCATGGTATGTTTCAAAATATGCCCCCTAAAACTGTGCTTTTTAAAAGGTGTCCTCCTAATCTAATGCCAGTAATCAAAGTTCACCAAGTTTATGTCAAGTGCAGAATTTATTCTATAAAAAAATAAAGAAGTCCCACTGAAAAGTTGCTTAGAATTGGCCATTATATAACATACTAAAAGTTATTTTAAAGGCGAACCATCCCTTTGTCTGCTAATTATTTAAACATTAGGTTAACCAAAAGGATGATTTTGCCTTGGATATACATGAATGTATCTTAATACATGAATGTATCATAGTTGCCATCAAGTACAGGCATTGGATCCTTTATCTGGAAACCCGTTATCCAGAAAGCTCCGAATTACAGAATGGCTACCTCCCATAGACTCCATTATAATGAAATAATCCAATTTTATCTCTGTAATAATAAAACAGTAGCTTGTACTTGATCCCAACTAAGATATAATTAATCTTTATTTGAAGCAAACCCAGCCTATTGGGTTTATTTAATGTTTACATAATTATCTAGTAGACTTGAGGTATGAAGAGCCGAATTACGGAAAGATACATCATCCGCCAAACCCCAGGTCCCGAGCATTCTGGATAATAGGTCCCATACCTGTACAAGCTACTGCTTTATTTAAACAGCAAAAAAAGAAACTACATTTTAAAAATTCGAATTCAAATTTGTTTAGAATGGGGTCTATGGTCTTCCTTTAATTCAGAACTTTCTGAATAACAGGTTTCCAGAAAAGGGATCCCATGCCTGTACTGCCATTTCGAGTTTTCATGCAACAGAATTATTGTTAAAATTAACTAGATAAGGACTGCCATTTTTGTTATTCTTATCTGGAAAAATAACTCAATAATATCTATGTGTATAGGCAAAACGGACTTTGGAACAGAATCAAAAACTGTAGAAGACACAGCAGAAACCCCTCATGCCGCTGTTCTATAAATACACAATCTTTTGGATTTATCAGCTTTACACAGTCACTTGCACCAGAATAACTTAAAAAATATTTTCTTTACCGCACAGCTACTAAAAAAGACCCTGGTATACCTTGTAACAAATGATCCCTTTCCCCATTCAGATTTTTCGAAGATCATGATGTTGCGAGTCTGGAAAGAAAAAGCCAAAGCTTTCCGTTTCTCACGCACGTGTGTAATTGTGTGCAGCTGCTGAGTGTGAGAGCCAGTGCAGTTCTCCAGAGGAAACTCTGTTATGGCAACTGCTATTCATCAGACGTGGTCTCTTTGCAGTTTGGCCACATAATAATCATTTGCCGGGCCTTAAGAGGCCTATTCAAAATGTTTTTATGTTTTATACAATATAATTAATAGTATAGGTGTGGCCCCCAAGCTCCCCCTGCCCTAAAACTGATTCCAAGAAGTTGTTGCTTTTGCCATCATCACATGGATAGTGTTTACAATGAGGATTATAGAAAGGGTGCAACTTTATCATGGCCAAAAGTCTACAGTAAACTTCTGATACATGAAGTTATGTGAGGGGGAGAAACATTATCTGATGAAACATCATCAGCTAGAGGAAGGACAAAGTTTTATTAGGTTCATAGGAATAATACTCCTGAGACTGGCCTGAGCAGAAACAATGTTTAAGGTTATTTAGGCCAAAAACGTTGTTGTAAAGTAGGGAAAGCATACTCTAGAAAGGACCACCTGTTTCCTTGAGATACTTTATAGTTGTTTCATCAAACCCATCGCTGATGGTCCTCATTTTAAATACTCTGTAAAGCTAATATGAATAACACCTTTAAAATATGAAATTAAATAAAGAGACCCACTGAGAGACTTTTTCCTTGTATAAGGAGGTCACACCTTTACTGTAGATTATAGTTACCAAGTATTTTAATGATGAACTTTCATACTTAGCAATTCTTGCCTGATGGTGTTAGAGACTGGTGCTGTTTGCACTGTGCTTTATGAGTTAAAGGAACAGTAACAACAAAAATGAAAGTGTTCTAAAGTAACACAAATATAATGCAGCGTTGCCCTGCACTGGTAAATCTGCTGTGTTTGCTTCAGAAACATTACTTTTTATACATTTATTTAAATAAGCTGCTGTGTAACTATGGGGGCAGCCACTGAAAGGAGAAAAGGTTCAGGTTACGTGGCAGATAAGATCTGTAGAACATAATGGTGTTATCTGTTATCCACTATTTAACCTGTGCCAAATAGACTTTTTTCAGTTTCTGCCTTTGCTTCACAGCCACTTGTTTATATGAACTACAGTAGTGTTTCTGAAGAAAACAACAGTTTTATCAGTTCAGGGCAACAGTACATGATATTTTCATTACTTTAATTGTGTAGTGTTACTGTTCCTTTAACTTACATGATATGGTCTGCACTGAAGCATGTGGTGCACTAGTTTCATTATGTCTGTCTGAAAATGTGCGACCATATTCCATGAGATTGTGCAGTTATCTCCCACAAGGAACCATATCACTTTTCATAGAAACCTGCAAAAGGTTTGATGAAATCAAGGCGACTATTTGAAATGACTGTAATGGTCAAGTTATCAAAGGGCCTCTTGTCTACAAATCTCATACATACCTGTTAATGGAGAACCTATATTAAAAAGTAATGACATATGCTGTGAAGAGCAGTAGTAGTAATGCTAACTGTATTGTTATTTTTTCTGCAGTTATGCTTAGGACTTTCCATGCCTGCTCTATTAAACACTACACTTTTAAAATAAATAATCCTTCTCTTCTGAGCTGGAACAAACAAATATCAGAATCATTAATCTCTTCATCAACTTGTGTAGATTAATGACTCAGATGGGTGTTAGTGCTCCATGCTGCTGCTGCGCTGATCAGTAACAAACAGACAAACTGACTCTGGTATCTTTTTAGATAAAGGTGTTCATTTATTAAAGCACATTCCTGACTTGCAGGATGATAAATGGACAAATATTGAACTGCTTCTTTTCCTGAGAGGTTTAAAAGACCAGTATTCATCATATCCATTATTTGGGGTGCAACAGATCTCTGCATTCTCTCTCTAATTCAACCAGTATCCAGTGGAAAAACAATGCATTCTGTGGGGGAGTCTTGCTATGTAATTTGTCAAGTACATAAGTTTTATTTACCTTTAATAATTTCCTAAATGTGATTGTACCAGATCTTACGCCAATTGGGTAGAGTCAGATGGGAATTTTTTAGCAAATGGGGGAAAACACAGTCTTTTCTGTACATGCTATAATCTATTATTCCATCTATTTAGCCTCTTTGTTCTCATAGAAATAGGGAATGGCCATGAAAATAGGCTAAATGTTTAACAGCATGAGGGCCCACTGACACCTGGGCCCCCCCGGGAGTTTTCCTGGTATTCTGGAGGGCCAGTCCGACACTGGAGTCTGGCCCATCAAGCAGGGCCTAGAGCAGTGATTGTAGATCCCAACTTAATGAGAGTGAAACTTGGGGCAGATGCCTATTTGCTTTCCTGAATACTCCTAGAAGCCCATTTAAACACTGATATATTTATTTATAAGGGGCCCATGCCAAGTGGGACAAGAATTTTTAAGGCAGTTTTGGATGTGGAACTGAGGGGGTGGTGTTGTACCTCTGTCTTTCAAGACTGGCCAATTCACAGCCTGTACTGGACTTGACCCCAGTTGGGTTTCAACAAAAAAAAGCTCTGCACTAAGGCACACATATCTACAGGGATCTTATATTTTAGCAACTGTTATTTGTTGTCTTTTATACCTTGAATTTCACAAAAAGGGACCAGAAAAACTGTGAAAAAATGTCATTCTCACTAGTGTTTTTCTGCAAAAAAAAAAAAAAAAGCATGAACATGTCTAAATAGGCCTTTTATTATAAGTTTATACATATATTTATTTTATTCACATTCATTGAGATAAACTGGTGTTTTTTGTTTAATTCTGATATTTTCCTTTGCACCAGTTCTGTACTTTTTGTATTAAGTTCTTTGCACAAAGAAGTAAAATATAATAATAATCGTATAAACAGTATTGGTTTGGTTCTCGATAGTTATATTTTCTAGCCAACTATCCTGGGGAGTAACTTATCCATATCATACACAATTGTCTCTCTTGGGTTTCTTTCCTTCTACACTGTGAAGGGTACAAGTTACCTCTCTTTATCACTTACTATAGATATTGCTGCCAATGATCAATGTAAAACAAATCAGCCCTAACATCTATACTGTGAGGGGGTATTGGACAATACAACACTGACTTTGTTTAGTTTACAGTGCAGTTAATAATTGTGAGGTGACCTAACGAAACACCCTAAAATATTAGCAGTTTTCTCTTTATGAACGCCTTTCTGCAAAGTAATTGCTCTACCTGTCTATGGCTTTCTTAGACATTTCAGGTTTATTTCTGTTTATGGGAATATACTGTATATCTAAGTGTAAGATTCTTCCCTTTGCTGTAGAATTCCTGAGTGATGAAATAAAAATGTAGATGTATTATTGCAGGTGTTTCATGTCTATTTCAACAAGTAGAGTCCTGTTATGTCTTCTCAATACCTGGCATTTCAATAAGTACAAAATGAGTTCTTTAAAATTCAGTAACCATTTTTATACTCACATATATTTTAGATAATGAAATACAGAGCTGCCATTGGGAGTCCTATTAGGGGCATCATTAGTGTGGAGGACCCAGAGAGAAGTGATGGCACCAACTACTAAAAAGGAGGCTGGAGTTATACAGGGTGGGTGTACTTGAGGCATGGGCTGGTGTTTTCTATTTGGAATAAAAACATTTTTAATCTGGGTGCCATTTTGCTAGTCTATCACAGGCAGTGGGATAATAATCCAGCCCCAGAGGGGTGAAAACTGCTATTGGGCCACATGATTTCTGATGGCAGTTTTGATGGTAGTTAGGACCTATACCCCCAAATCATTGTATAGAAAATATGTAGACTATACCCCTAGAGACATGTTGCTGTACATTTATCTAGTTCATGCAATTTGATTTTTGGAAATGGATTACAGTTTAATGGGGGGAAAAAACTTTTTAAAGAGGGAGCACTTAAGATTAAAAGATCACATTTTGAGGAAGGTTTTATGTTCCAGCATAAATGAATGGGCGAGAAAACAGCTACATTCACAAAAAAGGGTATTCATTCAATTCTTGATACCAGCAGTAAGCAAATACAGCTGGGAATTGAGCATGTGGGAAACAGATATAGGACTATGAATGAAAGCATGTACCACAGCAGTGGGAAAATCACCTATAAAACAAAAGCTAATGAGAAGCTGATAATACAGGCCATGGAAAGATTGCATATCTGCAGAGGAATGCAGAAGGGGGGCTGCTCTGAGACATCATGGATTCCTTGGCTAAGGAAGCCGCTCATATACAATAGCCTGGGACAAGGGTTGCCACCTTTTCTGGAAAAAAATACCGGCCTTTCTATTAACTTTTTTCCCTTTTAATAACATTGGGAACAACCATCATTTTTACCGGCCAGGCCAGTAGAATACCAGCCAGCTGGCAACCCTATGTGGGACAGGGGTTGGGCAGGTACAAGTGGTGCAGATGAGAATCATTCAGTTATACAGGTATACAAGTGACTTGACATAGTATTGTCTATTGGAGGTTGTTGGGGAACAAGCTGCATTACAGCTGAATGCTACATACATGTATTTTCTACAGTTACCTGTCACCTTGTGCCATAGCAGAGTGTGGGAAACACCCAGAGGCCTCTGCTCTGGAAGTTTGTGGCCATTGTATTCCCAGATTGACAGTTTGCAGTTAGTTAAAAAGGTTACTGTGGATCAATTCGATTTTATATTTAGCTCTAACATTACCTTTAAAGGGTTGGTTGACCTTTAAGTTAACTTTTAGCAATGGCTAATGCTAAGCAACTTTTCAACTGGTGTTCAGGTTTTCTTTTTTTGTAGTTTTCAAATTATTTACCACTTTCTGAATCTTTCCAGTTATAAATGAGATCACTGACCCCATCTAAAAAAAAATTCTCTGTAAGGCTACAAATGTATTGTTATTGCTACATTTTATTGCTGATCTTTCTATTCAGTCCCTCTCCTATTCATATTCCAGTCTCTTATTCAAATGAATGCATGGTTGCTATCAGGGCTGGAACTAGGGGTAGGCAGAAGAGACAACTGCCTAGGGCACAACGATTGGTTGCACTGGTGAGTTACCTCTTCTGCCTACCCCTAGTTCAGACTAACCTGACAATTCAACACGTTTGAACGGTGCTCAGTAGAATAACAATGACTGGACGGCACTCCGGATAAATAAGAATTTATTCCAACAAAGAGGGATCAATCACGCGTTTCAGAATGAAATGCCTTAATCATAGGCCGCACATGCACAGAACCGCTCACTGCCCGTGTCACTGCAGAAGTGCGCAGCATCACTGTGCGATGGGGGGAAGTGGGGCCGAGCCCGCTGGCTGCATTGCTTAGAGCGCCCAGTGAGCCTGGCCCGCCTCTGGTTGCAAAGGTAATTTGGACCCTAGCAACCAGATTGTTGATACTGAAAACTAGAGAGCTGCTGAATAAAAAGCTAAATAACTCAAAAACCAGAAATAAATCAGGAAGGGGGCAAATAGTTTTTCACACCACTGTATATATAT
>CM044435.1:73220833-73316245 GCA_024363595.1 Xenopus borealis | reverse complement strand
ATATATATATATATATTTATATAGATATATATATCTGATGTGACTTTACACTGCACCAAACCCACACATACATTCACTGCATGCTTCCTTCTTGTATAGCTCCAACACATCTCAAATGCAAGATCATCTTATAAATAATGCAAATCAAGTCAGAGTTTATTCATTTTAAAAATGCTTTATTAAGGAAGTGTCGACAACACCGTTTTGCAAAATGTAAAGGTACTATACAAATTCTTAATACAAAAAGAATAAATTAATATCAGGATTCTTTTGAAAAACCCTGCAGCTTTTCTACAACATACATATTTATTCATTGATTACAGATCGACAGGAAAAAAAAAAAAGGAATTTTACATGCTCTATAGTCTGGTTTAGGAGCAACCTAAATTATTTAACCCCTTCATGGACACAGAGGCGAGCAGCACATTACTCCTGCAATACGCTGCTGGCCTCTTAAGTCTTTGTGGGGTAGAAGCTAAAGTCCATTTTTGCACAACTTGTATTAAAACTATTGACATTAATAATATATGTAAAACTTTACACCTAGTTAACTAAGCAGTAACTGGTCATCTTTGTTAGCACCTGAAAAAAGAGGTTTGCTATTTTTCCCAACTAAAACCAATACTGGGTAGATTAAAACAGCAAAAAGAAAATCCCCACTAACCTGCAGTTAAAAGTCCCTTGCTTGCCTTGGCATATATATTGCATACAGAACAGAGGGAGAGACTGACTAAATGATGCTAAGAACTCTCTCACCACAGAAACGCCTTGTTTTAAGCTCTGTGTAGTTCATATGGCACGTCCTTCCTAAGGTTGCAAGTATCAATCAGTGGGATGGAGAGAGGTTAATAGCAAGAGAGGTTGATCACCACCGAATGAGTCTTTTGGCTGGGAAGGAGGCTTGTGAATACTGTGCATTTCAGGCATGTCAAAGCTGGAGGAGGCAGACTTGTAGTCCGAATCTCTATGAAAACTGGAAATATTATTACACCGGAAATACTGTTAGTTTCTCTGGGAGCTGAAAGGCTGTACAATAGAGCCGGCTAGCCAACGTGGCAGGGGGAGCACAGTATGGGGAACAAATATGGAAATGAGAATGTGGCCCAGCTGCTAGTGTCTCAAAATGAGATTACTAGTGTCTCATTCTGCTGTGTGTAATTGAATTTTAAGATCACAAATGGCATTGCTGTAACACATGGTTTTGTTTGTACTTACAGGAGAACATTGCAGGAATCAGGAGGAAACCTTTCCCAGCACCTTCAGCATGGCTCACATTGTGCCCAGTAGTTGAACATACTCAGGTAGGATACTCAATGTACCCCAGCAGAGGTATTAATTGTGCAACGGCTGCATTGCTAAGGATACCCATCAATGAGCAACTCGGTTAACCTTAAGCTCATTTAACCCATGAAAACCTTGCTGATGATTGGCCCAGAAACACTGTGATGGCTGTTGTATATGGGAACTATGTATATTGTATATAGTATATAGGGAACTGTGAAGATATGAAAAGTTCTAACCAGAGCTTTGCACGTTTGTCATTGCAGAGAATTATTTGCATTGTCCGGTTTCTGTAGGCTCTCCACCTATACTGGGGTACACACTGGAACACACTGTAGGCAGTTACACAGCCGTTGTACCTTAATAATGGTTACAAAATACTTTTTAGATCCAGAGAAAAGCTCAATGTGTTATGCATCTGCCACAAGCTGTTATTTGTATAACACAGTAAACTCATTGGCCACACAGCTACTGCTTCCAAAATGTCTCAGCCCACATCTTTATTGTACATGTCCCCTAAGTTCTTTATAATACCCTTGCTGGACTTGGCTAAAGCTGGTCCTAGATGCAAACACATAAAAGAAGATTCAATGATTTTCGGACTGTGTATGGATCGTCTGATCATGGTGATAAGATTATGCTTCTGATAGTATGTCTGCCTATCTGGCAATATCAGTGGGTGACTGTCACTACTATTTGTTGGACATAACTTTTGTATGATTGTGACCTGTCAATTCATGGCCAGATCATCATGTGATTTGTTCTCTTTACTACTTGATTTCATCTGAATGGTTATTATTTCATCTGAATGGTTAGCAGTATAAGATCAGTCCGTTAGAATGAAAGATCATCCATCATTTGTGGGAACCAAATCTGCACGTCTATGGCCAGCTTAAAGGAGATTTCAACCCCCTAAATAATTAAAACCCCTACATAGTCCCCACTCCCCCCTGCACAGGTTAACACCTGTAAATGTCCCTCATCCTGTAATTCCCCCTCGTTGCAAAGTGCGTGCAGTGGAGTTCATGGGTGCCATCTTCAGCACTTCAGTAATCTTTGGAAAGTAAGTGGCATATCAGCGTATACACAGTTGGTGAAGTCTTCCGATTCATGATAAATGTGCCTGTGCCAAAAGTGATGAAAATTGCTGAACAGAAGAACGCCGGAACGTGGCGCCCGTGAGCCCCTCTGTGCTGACTCTGCAACGAGGGGTAATTACAGGATATGGGGCATTTATAGGTGTTACACCTGTGTGGGGGGCAGGGAGGGGGGGACTATGTAGGGTAGGGGCTTTTATTAGTTGGGAGGGTTGAATTATAATTTAGTTGTGCTATAGGACCAATGAGAAAATGCCAATGGATGGATAGTTTACAATGATAGTAATATTTATTATGTACAGCCAGCAGCATTCTGGCTAGCACAAGGTTAAACCAATTCTGAAATCACCCTGCCTGCCTTTATCAACCAGGTTCAGCAAGTTTGGGGAATTTTAAGGATTCATGGCTTTGCTACTTCTAGCTTTGCAAAAGCAGTTCATTTGGGTGCATTTATGTTTGTGCTTAAGTCACAGAAAGCTGCTCTACCCAGCCGTACAGTCTGTTTTACAGCTCAGACATTCTGTAGATTTAAGTCTATTCTTATGTGACCAGCCAGACCTGCAGATTCTGTAGCATTTAGTGACATCACACCAACCGTAGTAAGAGGCCTAGGCCTATAACAGGTCAGCATTGTGGGTGTTACAATTCACTTTATTTCCACTTTATGCCGTTTAAAATGCAAAAGTACAGTACTAAGTTTATTATGGCAACAAATGAAAGGATTCTGGCTTCATGGGGTGTTTGCAACTTACAAGAGTTCTTCATTTTCATCTATTAAACAGTGAACGTTTTATATAGAGAAGATGTGATGAAGAACTATAGCAGGGCTGATCTTTCATAAGTAATTCAGGAAACTTTCAGCTGAAATGAATTGAACACTTGAGGGATACTGGGAGTTGTAGTTTCTGGGAGCAGGAAGAGCCCAAGTGTGGCTTCACTGAATGAGACAGTAGGTTAATATTTAAAAAAAAAAAAAAGGGGAATTAAGAAAAACTTTACAAAGATCAGTACAACTTAAAAAAAAAAAAGTTATTTCTGTTCAAACCACCTTTTTTAAGACGTTAAAAAGCAGCTGTTCTTGGCCTTATATATATATATAAGACGAGTAATAGAACTGAAACTGTGAATAAAACTGAAATATTACCAGTAAATTCAGTATACGCCAAGGGACCGTAGCCCTTTGCTTCACAAGTGCTAAAAAGAGAACAATGGCAATCTCATGGCAAATGTGAGACTTGTTCCCGTTTGTATCGTTGTGTGTTTTGACAGAACAGCTTTATGTATCTGTAGGAGCCGAGCTCTCCAGCCACTGACATATAACAGTTCTTTGTTTCAGATTTTATTCCGCTTAACCTTGTTTCACCCAGGACAATTCATTGACACTGTTAAAATATTTTGCCAAACCACAAGTATTTGTCACCATATCACTGTGTAGCGTTACACTTCTTATAGCAAAACAATCCACATGTAGCACTTAAAAACAGACACTTTGACAATGGCCTGATTAAATATAAAGGGAAGCTAGCATCTAAAAATAATGAAGGCTTTTCTTGTCCAAGTAATATCGACTTGAAAAAGGAAAACTCTGGTGGAAGATCCATTACATCTGAACAGTAAGTTGTGCCGCGGGTAAGTAGCCACAGAAGGCAGTTGGTATCGGAGGCCTACATTGTATTGGGTTGCTAGCTACCTTATTGGATTTTACAAGACTGTATAAAAATAAAGCTTACTATGGCTATGTTGAACATATCCATGGCTGTCTTTGGTCAGAGTTATAGTTCTACCACCATAGAAATCCCTTTTATAGAACTCTGACCAAGTTCTGGCAATACATAATGTGATTCCATTTTTGAAATTTCTAAATGTTAGTTTCCCTTTAACATCAAACAACTCTAAACCGTACTTTCATATCTTCGTCTTTGGTTAGAATAAAACTGACCATAGTTCTGAAACATCACAGTCAGGTCTTTATGTCTCTTAGAAGGGAAAATAAACATTTGACGCCTCGAATAGTAAAATATCAGCTCCCCAACCCCACCAAGAAGGAAATGTTCAATTTACCAGTGCTCTGTTGGCCTATATTGGACTCTTCAATAGTGGTATATTTGTCACTTCCATACAATGATATTAATAGTGATTCCTTAGTGATGGTTTTATTCCCGGCTTGTACAAAATGCTTCCAGATGAATATGAATGCGAGTCTTTCACAGTTTCTCATTACATATGAATTTGGAGGCACATGATGATAGTCATAGTTAGCGGCACACTCTCCAATACGGGATGTTCGCACAGAAGCAGGGCTTTGCTCTTGTTCCCTCACTTGCAGGTTTCCAAATGAAAAGTGCTTTTAGCTGAAGCTGGTGTGGGATGATGATAGTGCATCTGGATAAGGCAAATGAGAGGCAGTGAGGTGAACTCCAAATGGCATTATAGTGATCAGGGGGTTCAAACAAGAGTCCCAGGCTTGGCTTTCTCTTGTCCGTACCACTGGACATCAGCTAATTCTTGATACAGAGCAGAGTCTAGGTAGAAGCTATCATTGTAGCTCCTGGAAGAAAAGCAATACAAATAGTTGGTTACCATCACAAAAGTCAAATTACAACTGAAAACTTATAAACATGCCCAATACAGGATTTGGTTTCAGATTCAGGCAAATGCTCCAAACCCTAACTTTCAAGTGTTACTATAAAGCGCTTGACAGTGAAAGGCAATTATTTTCAGTGAATGCAGTTTTAAAGTGCCATAGCCGTATAACCACTTTACTTACCTACTGGTAGGGCAGTCCAAGTATTTTGCATACACTTGTTAAAGGGTGTAGGGATAGTGTACTGCAATGCAGGCCCTGCAGCTCTAAGAAAGTAAATATATGAGCCCACAATTCTTCCCCAGTCCTCATGAGTGCAACAGTTCTTTGCCTGGGACAAACCAAACTTAGGCAAGGGTGGAGGACATATCCTTCTTTCACAGGGTTGCTGTACATGTTATGTGGTAGAAACCATATTAAAATTGACTTTAAAGATGTACCCCCATATGTAATACAAGACACATGGTTTGCCTGGGCACAGTGACCAATAAGATGTTTGCTATTAAACAGGTGGCCAGTAAATGGTGACTTGCTGATTGGATGCTATAGGTGTTTAGTACCAAACTTTGCTCCGTTGTATTACCTCTTAATGCATGTTTAGTTCAGTCGGTATTTCTACAGGTGCCCACTGTGCACAAACCTGTCATTTAGAACAATCAGCTGATAAAGGAACAGGAGTTTTCGGTGTTATTTATAGCAGGTTCCAGGAGCTATTGCTTACACTCTTATCTACAGCATCCCTAGTTGCCTATAGCAGGATAGACCTTGATAAACATCAAAAGACTGTATAGACAAAAAGCAGGACCTGGAACCTGGCCCAAGATGTACCTAAATTGTGTTTTATTCCTCAATTTGTCTCTTAATTCCCCTATTTCTCTTTTTTTCATCTACATTTTTCCACATATATATTGAATGAAAATGTAGAGCTATATACACAAATGTAAGATGAAGTTAGAGAATCCCTGCAGGTTTGAGAAAGGATGAACATAAACATAAAACAAGAAACCTGTGAGGAGGGGAGTTATAGTTCCACAGTAGATGAATCCCTTCCCCCACACCCACTTGCAAACCCGTTCAGGTACCAACTCCCAATTGTAAATAAATAGTTATAGCTAATTAATAGTTAACTAGTAGTTAAAATTTTACTTTTAGTAAATAACATTTAAAAGTCTTAACTGCAACCAAACAAGCTTGGCCAAGTGTTTGTTGTTTGGTTGCAGTTTGCAAGTGGTTTGGTTTGCAAGTGGGTGTGGGGGAAGGGATTCATCTACTGTGGAACTATAACTCCCCTCCTCACAAGTTTCTTGTTTTGTGTTTACATTTTTCCACATAGCCTAAGGCCATTCTAATTAGCAAATTGACACCTGCTACTTTTGTGAGAAACACCAACATGTAATTTTTACATATGCTAGCATGTTATAATGGGCATCCTATCTTTTTAATATAGTTTCTTTGTTCTAAAACATTGATTGTAATTATAGTTTAAAAAGCACACTTCAGAGAAAAGTAGTGCCCAGTGTGTCTTGCTCAATAAAATAACATCTGCTTTTATTTTCTTACAGTTGCAGTCCACCCAATGACAAACACACACCCCTAAAGATGGAAAAGTGCCCGCATATATGAATCCTTAACGTATTTTCTGCGTGCTTCGCTTTTCTCTTGCAGCAAACAATCATCTGCATGCTAGCGTGAGCCCAGGTATTCTTTTGAGACACCACATAAAGGCACCCCTCTGTTAGAGATATGTCTAGTTCATACATTATTGCCTCCTGAAGCCAGACATTCTAGCATTATGCTACACAATTTTCCTTAAGAGATTTGTGCCTGTTCACACTATGTATATGAATAAATGGGAGATGTGGGTAATTAAGGCTGTTTGCTGAGAATGACTTGTATTGCATTACATGTATTAAATGGCCCGTAGGTCCAGCACTCCAACTGCTTTATAATGCCACTCTAGGTTACCATCAAGTACATTTTGTTATCCATTCTACTATATAAGTTCATGCCGGTTAGTGTAGAGAAAGAAAGAAATGCAGCATTTTACAAGAGGCACATGCACCATACAAGCTAGCTGTGTGCACATAGTACAGTACCTCTATTCATCAGTACTTTGGTGACTGGAAGACTCAGACCCATCCAGCGTGGGTGAGTTTTCTGTTGCCTCCCTGAGGATAGGACAGCAGAGGAAGGAAGAGTAGAGACAAACAGTGAGGCAGACATGATTTAGTGACATAGCAGTACAGCTTCGGAAGAGCATACAATCACATACACAAACACACAAACAGTTAGTAGAACACAAACTGTCACTTTTGCAAATACATCATTGATTTCATAAGACGGACGATCCAATAATCATTTTTGTCAGCTGCACTATGATTGATGGATTACCGCATGCATCCTTTTTGATACTTGTCCGACCATTTCTGATACCTTTTTGATACTTGTCCGACCGATCATTTCCCTTGTCGAACTCTATGTCAGTATGAGGAGTACTGATGTGGAGTTTGCCAAGGAAAGGAAGATCACGGTAAGTATGACACAATCTTCCCTTTTACCACACATAGGAACGTATATTAAAAAGGGTTATGTCCTATTCAAATGACTGTGTTCAATAAACACAAGTACAGTACTTTAGCAGATGCTGAATTATAATAGAGAGCATTCCCAGACACAAGAGGAAGGCTAGGAGTTTTACATTGACAACCCCTAAAGGATACACTAATTATGAAGGGAATGGCAAGCACCCCAGAACCCTGAAACTTACCCAGTCTGCCATGTTAGAATGTGGTGAGGGCTACTTGGAGGCGTGGCTGTGAGATCACTACAAGGCGTTGAACTCCTCTGACCATGAGGTAAGGCAGCTGTTTAACAAATAAATCAATATGTCAGAATATGCAAACATGTAACCAAAGGCTGCCCACTGTGGCTTGGATTCTACCACTGTAGTAGATCGATAAGAACTCCTGCACACCCTACTTCAAATCAAATAACTGTTACCTGGTGCTCCAAAAGGTAGAGGCTCGGCCGCCTCACATAAAGTCCAGCAAAAAATACCAATGGCACACAGGATCCGTGCAAGCAAGTGCTTTGCGTGTTTATTGCTGATGCAACGAGAAAGGGGCGTGACCCCGAAACGTTGCATCAGCAATAAACACGCAAAGCACTTGCTTGCACGGATCCTGTGTGCCATTGGTATTTTTTGTTGGATTCTACCACTCTCACCCCAAAATAACCTGGAAGTGCAGGAATCTCCTTATGCTGAGACTGGTACTGAATCAATGAGCAAATGCCACCAAATGCCGCCTTATTTGATCACGTAGAAAATCAAGATGCAAACACATTTTTAAAGTACAGTATCTAATGGGGAGTCTGAAGGAGGTGAAATACTGGTGTTCTACCATCAGCCTTGTGCTTGCAAATAGCTGGATGTGCAGAATGGCTACATATCGTTATTGCACACATCTTCTTTATTTAGAATCCCCTCAGAATCATACAGCAGGATTGTTTGCAGATTCCCCTACACATTACAATACTTGTTTACCCCCCTCCCACCCCAAGGAGTGAACATTATGAAAGGTCTCCCATTCTGCATGATGTTTATGTGTTCTTTATCTTATGGATTTTTCTATGTAATTCTGTTAAGGCCTGGTCAGACTGACACACTAACTAATTAAGACACATTTTTTCACAGAGGATATGTGACACGTGATGTCTCCTGTTATAACAGAAGAACATGAGCACCAAGAAAAACACTTGACTTCAATATTTATACAAATCTCCAATCTCCAGAAAGTCCCTTCTTGCCATAACTTTATATTACCACACATTTGCATGTTGTTTTCAGACACAAACACAATACATAAATATTTTGACAGTCTAAGTCTGTAGGGACACACAGTATTGACAGTGCCGCTCAGTAGAACAGTTGTTTTTTTATGCATTGTTTTGTATAAACTGTTGCTAAGAGTTGTGGAATTGTGAATGCTTGTTCTAAAACATGGCCCAGGTTGCCAAGGTAGCTGGAAAAGATTTATTTTAAGGTATAGAATGTGCTTGTCAGATCCATTTAGAGTCAGCAGTTTCATCCTATAGAGAGAAGTGTATGTGTATTATGTCTGGGTCAGTTCACCGGCCTCCCTACTAATACAAAGCAAATCTTCTCCAAGCAAAAAAGAAAGATGTTCCCAACCAAGGGACCCAATGGCTACTCCCTGAGCTCTTAATAAGCCTGCCCATACTCTGCCTCCATTGTCACATTTAACTTACTTGTCTGCTGTTTATAATTTATACAATGAGCACAAGTGTCGGCTTCCTTCCTATGTCATTATACAGCCAACTGGACATTCCAACCACATGAATATAGCCCTTAATAAGCATGCTATCTGTAGTAACACACATCCTCCTCTACTTCCAAACCATTTATTCAGTCATCACAGGAACCTGCCTTTAATACTACAGGTTTATGCATACTAGGGACATGTCTAGTAGCTAACAAAAGACACTAGCAGTGACCCATTCCAAGCAAATACAGTGTGGGGACACTGTTACCGACTCCATCTTGTCATACTACAGTATCAGGGGTAACTGTAACAAGTTGATGGGTGGCACCAGACCCCGCTATGTGCATACATGTTCAAAGTTAATCAAATATATTACTGTAGTATTAAATTACTCAAACGTGTATAATACATATTTATATTTACCACAAAGTGAACCATCATAGCAATCAATGCACTTCTTTTACAGTAAGGTTAGAATTTATGGATAATTATTTGTAGTTCACAGGAAACCTTAAAAAAAATACTGTGTAAAGAGCATATTTGCAAAACGCTGCATTGAAATGGTTGGTGTCTATACCTGCAGGAAGGGGGCACTATATTGCCACAGTTGCTAGAGAAGAGGGGACTAAAACTGGTAATTGAACCCCCTAGTGGCTCAGAAATATACAAAATAACGTATCTGAAAAGAAGAATAAGGAAGAGAGAGCTGAATAGTATCTCAGCAGAGAAGAATGTCCTCATGTTAACCACCATATAATCCGCAGACCACCCACTTTGGGTTGTGGTGGAAACGGGGTCTGTTGGAGTCTGGGAAACATTGGAGATATTTCCCACAATGCTTTGATATTCATAGACATTCTTTGTTATGCTTCTGGGGGGGGGGTATTGAAGATAAGCTGATGAATTTCTTTGTAGAGAATAATTAATATCAGGGATGAAGTGCCAGTCTCCTTCATTTGTTGCACAAAGAACTACATTCTTTCAGAGACAGTTTCCAACAGCATAAAGAAGCCCCATATTAAATGCCATAAAGGTAGAACTGGCAACATTGTCATCAACTTCATGTGTTAGGAAAGCCTGAATATACAGTGGCCATACTACATGACGGGAAGGAGCAGCAGCTAATAACTCAAATCACAATATGGGCTAAGGGTAAGGACACACGAGGCGATTTATCGCCAGCGTTTTTAAAAAGCAAATCGCGGCGACATGTCGCTCGTTTTGTCTCAGCACAAAACCATATGAAAGTCGCCAGCTACTGTGCACACAGCGCGTTTGTGAATCGCATGTAGCTCCAAAACGCACTGAGACCCTTTTCCGAGCGATTCATCAGAAATAGCATGTACTTAGAAAAGCACTGAAATCTCCTAGACACGCACACACATACAGATAAGTAGCAGCGATTGTATTCAAATTACACTGCGCAATGACGCAAGAACATAAAGGCGCAGGAATACAAAGACGCTAGGTTACAGCGGGAAGCACAAACGCTCGAGGAGAGACGCCGAGACAACACGCCGAACAAACACTTGGACGAAAACACGCTCGAAAATGCCTTTTTTGAAGCACTTTTTTGATACGGACAGGAGCACGTACCGCACAGAGCAATGGGATACAAATCGCTCTGTGCCAATTGTCGCTGGGAATCGCCTGTTCGCAAAAGACGATCGCCTTGTCGCCGCGATTTGCTTTTTAAAAACGCTGGCGACAAATCGCCTCGTGTGTCCTTACCCTAATAGTGTGTCTTTCAGTTTAGTGTGGGCTGGTTAGTAGTACAAAGTTCACATACAGTATGCATGGATATATAAGGCTAGCCTGCATCCAGTATTGGGACCACTTGCTAATCACAGCAAGCACATTGCCTGTTTCACCTCACAACTCATTTTGTGTATTTTACCATCAATGTATATGCAGCATTGAGACTAGAATGCCGTGTGTTTTCTGTGGCACTCCCTATGGTGTGAAAATTAGATTTGGCACAACATTTTCAAAACAGTTTTCCAAAAAAAGTAGCATCAGAATTTTTAAATAATGTCGTATGAAAATTTATTCCACTTTCTTTTTCACTGGTTATTAGCTATTTTATTCCTATTAAAAGAATATCCCTCTAAACCAGGTGTGCCCTTACTTTACTAATGCGGGGTCTACTTTTAATGTCCCATTTATGATCTACATCAATAAAAGCATTCATTACTAGACTCTTAGCAATGTATTAAACTGAATTGTACATGTGGTCATATCCACTGAAATGGTAGATTGGGAAATGGTAGATTGACCATTGCAGTCCCAGCTAGAGTGATTGTAACTAAGCTCAGCTGTAAGCAGATTGAATGAAATGAAAGGCTGTTACACTAATATATATATATATATATATATATATATATATATCTGTAGTCATGCAGAGTTAGCCATACAAGTGCTTGGAGCATCCATCCATGCTAATGACTAGGCTCCTGATTGGCTGCTGGAGAACTTAGCAGGCATCAAGCCAGTGTGAGCTTCTTTACCAGTTATACTCACTATAACATAACATAACAGGCAGTTTGGTTTAAAATATAACATTGACATGCTCTTCCCCTGGAACTTAACAAATCTAAATCCATATCTGCAGTGGTTATTCTTCAATGTTTACTACTACTAAGGTCTGAAAATAAGAACTGATTTTTAAAACATTAGTTCAGGGAAGCAGTAAAATGTGTAATAATGTTACCTGTTGTTGCTTTACAGGCTGGAGCCATTCTTGTTACCCTGCTGTGTGCCACAAAGGTGCTTTGAGATGGGCTGTACTGGGAGCCACTGTTGCTGTACTGGGAGCCACTGTTGCTGTACTGGGAGCCACTGTTGCTATACTGGGAGCCACTGTCAGAGGAATTAGAACTAGTATGTGAAAGTCTGTTGTGCTCTTTATGAGATGATGATGATGACCTGTGATACCACTGGCGTAGTTCATTAGAAACCACAGTCCTGCCTGGGCCCTTCTCAGAGCCCTCTCGCCCAAGTGATGGAGTTCTTACAATCTGAGAGCGGGAGGCAGTAAGCCTCACAGGATCTACTGAATCATCACCATGCCAGTTCTCTTTGTACATCCCTCCTGCAGTGTATGAGTTTGATGTCTTGAATTGTGCTTTGACACTGTAGTGTCCCTCTTGGTCATTCTCTAGACTGCGCACAACCACAGGCGATGAGCTTCCTTCAATGTAAAGTGGATACTCTTTGATCCTATACTGAGATGAAGGCTGACTCTGACTATGAAGGTAGACTCCATGATGCCCTGTACCATTTCTGGCAGCTAAGTTGGGCATACTCCCTGAATTGGAGGATACAAGGTTGCCGTTAGATTTATATTTGTGTCTCTGACGTTCCCTGGCCTTGGAGGGGGAATCTTCAGCCAATGTTGAGTAGTTTGGGTTCATCTGAGTTGGGTAGTAGTGTTCTGAGCTGGAATGACTTGTACAGGAGGAGCAGTCATCCATGGGATCAGAGCCATTACTACTACGAGTCCTTGGAGTATAGAAATCTGGGCTCCCAGTTTCATTCTCAGAGCCCAAAAGCTTTCCTTGTGACTCCAAACTTGAGCTTCGGTGTCTAAAGTGCTGTGCAAGGCTGTGCAGCCTGGTGGGGCTGATATCCACTGACCTGTTCCAAAACAATGAACTAAGTTAGATTAAGCAAATAAAGCATGTAACACAGGTGAAACTGTTGCTGTTTCATTTTACTCACATGCTGCTCATTATTAAAATACTGACTGACAGGCAGGTGAAGACTAGTATATACAGTGGTGCAGTGTGTGCCCTACCTCAGGCCAACAACCACTTTGCTCTTCTCTGTGGACTCAAACAATAGCCAACAGGTAAAGGTGAGCAGGAGTCTAATAATTAGGATAAACGCACCAGTGTAACTGAATACATATATTTCATGCATTCTTTGAATTCTGAGCATTCACTGCTTATATACACAGCCACAGGTTCAGAACACACACAAAGTCAACCAAAGAACTATCATATTAAAGGAATCCTTTTGCATGTCTGATCTGGTATTCCTGGCATTTTGTACAAAAATGATTTGTAGTGTTGGAGACATGTCTTCACATAATCCTTTCTGTATATTTGTACAGTAAAATATGCCCTATTGATTTGTGCGCTTTGCATTTACACGTATCAAAAGGACATCCATGACAAATACATGTAAAATGACATTACCTGGTTGAATGAACATAGTGTGGGCTGCGTACACGCAGGTCTGGTGTGGAGGGCGTGCTGGACTGGGAATTCCAGTGAGCCAGTGTTCTGATTGGGCTATTTTGTAGAGAACTGCTTCCTCCGGCCTCAGAACAACTTCCTGTGCTAGGAAACCTTTTGTGGTGACTGCAAAATTAAAGAACATTTATAGAACAACCAAAACAATTCAATGCTGTGGCTACCATACAACCATACCTAGCAGGAAAAAGGAGGAATTCGATTTCATTGCAATGTAATTGCTTATGCTGAAGATTTGCTAACCAAATTAAGCTTCATTCAAATAAATGTCTGCCTTTATGACACACAACCTTTTTTCAACAAAAGTCACATTTATGCTCCCAGTCTATGATACTAATATGAAACTGAATTGTACTCGCACTATTCCCTGTAGATTAGTGGTGGAATAATAAAAGTAACAGTTTGATTTAGGGGCGGACATTTGATTATAGATACCTGGAATGACTGTGTGAGGATCTTTTTTTCACTTTCTCGTAAGGTTCATCCAAGGAGGATTCACTCCACATTTTGGGCTTAATGGGTGACTTGTCATAGTCATTTCTCTGGTAATGCAGCTGTCTCAGTCCATCCAGTGACTGTGGTGGGTGGGGTCGGGCATGAGACGGGGGCCTTGGTGGTAAACCTTTGTGAGGCGACTGCATAGGAGACAGTATGCTGGGAACCTGAGAATCTTCTGAAGGAACAAGAGAGGAAATGCTGTTATTACTATTACACCCGTTAATCACCAGATATACACGTGTGACAATGATGAATACAATATACTAACAAGTAATCCACCACTGGATAAATTATATGTGAAGAAAAAAATAAAGCATCAGCAAATTATTTATATTTGATTCAGAAAACAGGGGTTTCAATTTAAATGTTATGGCGCTGCAGCTATTCCTGGTGCTCCACTGGAATCAAGGAAGAACCTAGATTTAGGTTCATTTGCCTTCACTGATTCAATTTAATCATGTGACATATTAAACTAGAATACATAAGGATATAGGCCACCTACAATTATCACTCATTTTAATTTTCTATCTTCATGGAAATAAAATTATCTAGAATTCAATTATCATAATTCATGTTACAGCTAAAATGATGTGTTATATGTTTGCATTGTGTTTTCCGCCCGGTCATAACAAAAAAAGTCTAAAATGT
Source organism: Xenopus borealis (assembly GCA_024363595.1). NCBI lineage: Eukaryota > Metazoa > Chordata > Amphibia > Anura > Pipidae > Xenopus > Xenopus borealis. The sequence goes on along the minus strand of CM044435.1, from coordinate 73,301,598 downwards.
GATCTGTTGGCTAGAGTGAGTAAGTGACGGCACAGACAGACTGCAAGGCCCTCTACTAGAAATCCTTTATTCTGACATTCAGAAAAATGATTGGCTACTTGGCCAACCGAATCTGAATCCTAATTTGTGTATGCAAATTAGGGCCAGGGAGGGGAATCACTGGCCCAAAACAAGGACGTAAAAAATGTTTTCCCCTTCCCACCCATAATTTGAATATGCAAAATAGGGATCGTATTCGGTTCGGTATTCGGCCAAATCTTTTGGGAATAATACTCTGTCATGTCCAATAACTAAAGGCTGCTGTACTAATTCAAACCCTATTTTGTGTGTGCATAGCCGCACTTGTTTCCACAACTTTATAAACATCTGTTCCGGCCAATTACCTTGCCTTTAGCAAAGAATACCTACCATCTTCAAGCACGAGAGCATCGGAGAGGGAGCTGTCTTCACTGCCGAGATTGGCTTCTGTGTGGAAAGAATAGCATTAATACAAAGCTCAAGTAGATACAGGTGTTGCTGCCGTCAATAAATATTCAGGCTACTAACAGCTGACTCTCGTGAGGAATCTAAAGCAGAGCGCACACAAAACTGCTTGGTTGGACCAGTTAAAAGTGACTATGACACACAGAAAGAAGTCAACTGATTCAATGAGGAATGCCACAGGCTGAGTTGCCCTCTCTATTCTATGTGATCATGGGAAACTGGTCAGGTTGAGCAAAATGTGTCACTCCTACAGTTTGGGTGTAGGTGGACTCTAGTCAGTAGGTACATTTTTACCATGAGTTCAGTAAAGGTACTGGGTAACTTTTGTTTTTCAGATTTGCATGTCAGATACTCACCATCTATAATCAGGGAAGCTCTCTGCGTGGGCTTTTTCCCAGATTTGATGCGGTACTCATTGATGGAGTTTTCAATCTCTTGCAGCTTCTTCAGTGCATTAAGATATGAGGTCTTTCGTTGTTTTTTCAACTTCTTGCTGACGTGTGGATCCCTGGCCAAGCGGCGCGCTGCCTCTGTGATTTGTGACTGGATTGCAAACTCCCTCTCCAGGCGTTCCAGCTCCACTTCCTACAGCATAGGAATAAGCAGACATTTTAATGTTTTCATTAAAGCAAATGATAAGATATTACTGGTGCACATGCACCATCACAGATTTAAAGTGACAATAATTACAAATAAAAATGGGCTAGTAAAATCAATGCATTTATCATTACTGGCAATTAAAGGCAACATTCTGCTGACTTTGTGTAATGCGCATTCATATATGAAAACTCATCAAATTCATCTTGGCGCTTTTCTCAGAAATGAACATGATTCACAGTAGAATTGATGAAAACTCCCTTAATTTAAGGCTCTGTTGAAACATATTATAGAACAAGTACTCACATAGTCTATAGTATGATTAGTATTTAAAATGTGCCAGCTTTTTGGAATAGAAAGTAGATACAAGTAAGCAGGTTATATGGAATATAGCGTTCTATTATATGCATATAAAAACATCACTTTTAGTAGAAGTTCTTTTTGGTGTACAATAATTGCTTCTGATTAGCTGTCAACTTGCGAGGATCTTAAAAAATGAGGATTATCCAGTTGTACTAGAGGAGGATTTGTCATTTGCCCTACAGAGGACATGACTAAACCTGATTCACTAGTATGAGACAGAGGGGCCAAACAATGGTAGATATGTCTTTGGGCTTAGAAGGAACCACAGACAAAGGTTTTCTGAGTTCCTGCCCTCAAAATTGTTTAAGCTGTTTTTACAGCCACGGTTCAGTGCCTCAATCCACAGAATGATGGGCGAAAAAGAGAACAATCACCACCGATGACATCAATTAAATAAACAAGATCATCATATAAGTATGTGTACAAATAATGACTTGTTTGAGCAGAAAGGAAACCCCTAAATGGTTTTCAAGTTTGCACTCTACATTTGCTTATTTTTGTCTCATTTAGATAGCGTTTTCAAAACATTAAGTGCTGTGATGGAATCCTAGCACCCCTACATTTTCTGATGATTGGGTTGATTCAGCACTGAGTACTCTTCATAGGTGGGCCAGAAAATATCACCCCCTCGTGCCCAGTTTTCTTGCAAACAGGTGCTGCATTGTTAGTGCTTCTCTACACTAAAGTCTGATTAGTTACCAGGAGCAGAATTTTCCAGCCCTTGGTAGATTGCAAGCTGCTGCCACCTGAGAGTTTCTCAACTCACCTCATGACAGCAGCACCCCTGTTCTGACTGCTTCTATCCTTAGTCATGTAGGTTTAGCCACCACCACAGGAAACTGCCTGTAAATAGCCTATCCAGTGTTGGTATGGGTCCCCCAGAGAACCTAACATCTATGGCTCATTCTCACAAGTAGTGGCTGTAGGTAGCACCTTATTATAGATATCCAGTGTTGGAATGAACCTCCTTAGGCCCACCAGAGAACCTGAAATTCTGGACCTCCTTTCACAAAGATTGGCTATTGATAGTGCTGACTGTGAATAGGTATTCTATAAACCTACAAGAGAAAGTTGAAAGGAGTTGTTCATGGCTGGGGCTCACCAGTAAATACTCTGGTACGCTAGTCCAACCCTCTAAGTTAGATATAAATCCTGTGTGAGACATTGTACCTATACGCCATGAATACTCTACTGCAGTGATTTTCAACCTTGTGCCTCCAGCTGTTAAGAAACTACAAGTCCCACAATGCATTTGCCTGACTGTGGCTGTCAGACTCCTTCATTGCATTGTGGGACTTGTAGTTCCTTAACAGCTGGAGGCTCAAGGTTGAAAATCACTGCTCTACTGTATATGATACAGGTGTATCATATACAATGTTATACTTGAGTTGGAAAATAAGCTGAATAGACAAATATTGTCAACAGTATGTAAAGTACCTAGAAATACACACACACACACACTCACCTCTCCTTTCGCTATAAGTTTCTGCTCATCGAGCTTGAATGAAGTCCCTATTCTTCTTCGTACTGCAGGGGGCTCTTCCCCGGGATCTAGAGGATACTCTCTTGGTAATTTACCTGTGAGCTCCTAGAGAGAGCATGTTAAGATGTTAAAATTCATTATTTGATTAACCATTGTACAATGAGAAATGAGCACATATAATGCCCTTGCTACACTGTAGTATCATGTAATAGAAAATTGTAGTGTAAATACATGATGGTATTTATAGAATACTTAAAGAACAGATTGCAGTCAGTAGCACACCTGTCACAGTTTCCTTTCATTTTTGAATATTAGTTTCTCATACAGGACATAAAGAATTAGTTTACAAAAATTATTTAAATACAGTAACTTGCAGCGGTAGTTAAAATTTTACAACGTATATGCTATTACTTAGAATAAGTGGGGACTACTAAAACATCTATAGCAGCAAATAAAGTATGTGACAGTGAGCAAACTCACAGGGAGAAGAAATATGTCTGCCTTTAATCGCGAAATACCTGAACTGCTGTAAGTTAAATATTTAGGCTTGTCCAAACAAAGGAAGAGAATCAAACACTTTAGCTAAGATATTGGCACAGTTCAGGAATTAGATCAACAGTATAATCATTAACATTGAAGCATGCCATATAGTTTAAACTTATAATTACAAAAAAATAATTCTCATGAAATGCCCCTTTCCCACAGCACAAAATTGACTGCCATGAGACATTAAATCATTTACCAAGTACGTATGCAAGATAACAACTCCTTATTCCAAAGTTTTGTCACTCTTGATTGCCAAGCCATTCTCCCACACACAGTCCCTGCCACAAAAGAATTCTCTCAGGAAATTATTCTAATTCCTAAAATTCCTAGAAAAGCATAAGGGAAAGAGGTGTGTGTGTGTGTGGGGGGGGGGGAGATTTAAAGGATTTTCCCAAGCAAAATGCAATTAGTAATTTACCAGCCCTTTGTTTCCTGCAGAGGTTGCGTAAAGTTGTATGTGTGGGACGCTAGTAGCATTCAGCAAATAATCAATCTGCAAACAGCTGTATTTGCTCACTATCTGGCAGGCCTGCTCACAAATTTAGCAAAAGTCACTATTATTGGGTTTCCTCCACCTCATCACAATAATTTAAGGACTATAAACGGTTTAATAACCTATGTTGTCATACACTGTAAATGTTTAATACCGAAGCAGTTATTTTTTTTACACCAACATTTATATTGAAAGGGAATACTAAAGGGATCCAAAGAACACATTCACTTGACTATAATAGAACTTTCTCAGCTTGCAACACACTAGAAATACATGTAATGTAGATGTAAAGAGTTAGACATGCAGGTATAGCCCCTGAACGGTTATACAGGTATGGGACCTGTTATCCAGAATGCTTGGGACCTGGAGCTTTTTGGATAATGGATCTTTCCATAATTTGGATCTTCATTTCTTAAGTCTAAAGAAAATTGTGAAAACATTAAATAAGCCCAATGGGCTAGTTATGCTTCCAATAAGAATTAATTATACCTTAGTTGGACAAATACAAGCTACGTATTATTATTAGAGAGAGATAGGAAATCATTTAAAATTTTTTGGATTATTTGATTTTAATGGAGTTGGCCTTTCTGTAATTTGGGACTTTCTGGATAACTGGTTTCTGAATAATGGATCTCATACCTGTACTTTGTTTTGAATAAATTCTGTAGGCAAGAGAACTAGGAACAACTTTTCATGAATGGGCCAAACTGGCTTCTATAAAGCTGAATACATTCCCCCACATAGACTCAGATTGTACCATATTATAGTTACATGGCTATACATACAGGGGGACTGAAATAGAAAAGGTGCTACTATAGACAAAGGCAAACAAAAATCTAAATCTAAATGCAGCTGTGGAATATACACGGAGAGACAAGAAAGCTGCAGTCTCTATACATTGACGCTTTGCTGTATGTAAACAGGAAGTGATGCTCAATCCATACCGCTTCCCGCAGACACAGTTTCTTCAGCTCTTCTATGCGCTGGCGTAGTGTCTCCTCTAGAGCTTCCTGCCTGGATTTCAGTGCAGCTAGCATGTCTTTCTTGGCAGACTGTGAACTATCCGACTCCTGGGAACCTGTCAACAAACAAATGATTTCACTACGGCCAGCTGACAACAGCCTGAACATCTGGACAATTCATGTACATTCATTGAGAAATCATCCACATCTCAAGTGTGAGAAACATGGGGCACCATTCTCTTTGCATGATCAGATGCTGGTTTCTGACTATGTGCACCTGTTTGCTTACTTCTGCATGTTTAGTGCTGCTATTACCAACAACTTACTTTTACACATGCTAGCCCTAAAATATACAAAAACAAGGGGAAAGGAATATAGCATGGAATAAGCCAATCTAACATAAGGAACATTCAAATACCCTTGTGCTGTGAGAATCAGTATGGGAACAGATAAGCCCTCAAGGTTTAGGCTAAATAACCCCCTTTAAAAAGTGACTTTACACCTTATTATTTATACAGTACATATGATTCTGTTCTGGGTCTTGTATGAATGATTCTCCAACTATGACACACTTACCTTCTGCAGTCAATATGACTAAAGAGACTTGTATAAATGCTCCTGAATAATAGATCTCTTAAAACTTGCAAGTCAAGAAAGAAGCTACAAACATGTTTATGCATTACATAAATGAAAGTTTCTAGGTTCGAAAGAAGAAAATCCCAGAATAATTTAGGCAGACATGGTTGAGATGGAATCAGGAAACCCCCTAAATCAGAATTCTTTCCATTCTGCATTGAAATGTCATTGACAATCTGCGGAGTGATTTGCCAGTAGTTCTTCATACCATCCGTACATGTCATTTCAGATTTTGAAATGCAAACAAGGATGGGCTATACATGAAAGTATATATATGTAGGGAGTGTGCCATGTCAAACTGTGCCTTGCACTGAAACTCTGCAGAAACACTCAGCATACACACACACACACACAGAGGAATTCTATTGAGAAGTAAATCTGGTAAAGTTCACAGCGAGGTGGCTTTAAGTTGAAGATGTATGCGTGCTTACTGGTAAAACCAGCAGCGTGTCCTGTCAGAACATGTATGAGCCCTAAGCACTAGGAACACACTGTACATTGGAAGTCTTCATGCCTGAGCCTGTCTCATACCAAGCCCAATCTCCTCCACTGCTTGTTATTATAGCACTTGTAATATCAGATGTAGCCATTAATTTAGCAATTAAAACATCACAATAGTCAAAGCTTACCTAGAATGTAGTTGCAAAGAACAACAAATGTTTGCACAACTACTCCTTTATCTTCGTTCAATAGATTTTATGTGAACTATATACTGTGTAGAACTTTCAACAGCAGAAAAATGAAATATTTTAGGCACATATATTTTAAATCCTAACTACTTAGTTATCAGTGTTAAACCATTGACAATATTGAAACCTAAGTTTGCATCTCTATTGCTTGGCTATAGATACATCCTATGGTAACTGTATAGCTATAAAGGAACATTTGGCCTTTTGTTAAGTGAATCTAAAGGTGACCATAGACATAGAGATCCACTGGTTTGGTGTATGATCGGATCATAATGCAATCGAACTGAGAAAATCCACCGGCACACAGACCTGTAGCAAGCAAGGCGTGCCTTGCACATTTAATGCGGTATTGCAGTGCAACGTTTCGGGGTGGTCCCCTTTATAAAGCATGCTTGCAAGCAAGAGCCTACTCTATATTGGCTCATAATGCATGCAATACAGGTGGTCGGATTGTGGGACCTCATCAATGCACTGCTGTAGCCACGATCTGACGGGATTTTCTACCCTGCCTGATCGACATCTGCCCAACTTTCACCAGATATCGATCAGGGAAGCCAATCAGATGGCCCCACACACAGGCCAATAAGCTGCTGACCCTTCTGTCTGTATGTTCCCTCATAAGCCTCCTGTAGTAGGAGTAGTGCCTCCTGTGGCATCCCAATGGGTTCCAAGCCTAAACACTTGTTGGAGTGTAATCAGGCTGTGATACGAGAAACCAGCAGTAGGCAAATGTAACAGATGCATATGTTTTGCCAGTTTGATTAAGGCACTAGAAGTGGTGTTTATGAGCCTCAAGGCCCCCATACATGGGCTGATAAAAGATCCTGACAGACTGTGTTGGGCAGCTTATTGGACTGTGTGTGGGGCCTTCCGATGGACTTCCCCGATCGATATCTGGCCGAAAGTCAGCCATATGCTAATTGGGCAGGTTAAAAAAATCCCCCACATCTATGTGGGCATATCGGGGAGAGATTCACTCTTTTGGCAACATTGCCAAACGTGCAGATCTCCCTGTGGCAGCCTTTAGTCATTGCTCAAACTAATTGGATTACTTAGTGCCGTTGGGGAAACGGAATTGTTTAAATGTTGATAATAGCTTTAATGCATAATATTAAAATGTCTCATTTAAAATAACCATGCGTTTGTTTGCACACATTAGGTACTTAACAGAAAAAGGGAAAACAATACCTACCCCCAAGACTTAGTTATGAAAGTGTTAACTTCAGAGAATATTTTGAAACTCTCTGTTTAGTAACCGTCTAGATCAGCTGAACTGCTGCCAAGTTCCCCAGACATCTGTTAAAGCCTGAGCAGCATATCACCACTAGTAGATAGACAGGTGTTACAAGTAAGGCTGATGCCAGAAGGTGCTATTTATTGTTTAGTAATCTGTCACCAGTTAAAAAAATGGACGAGTAGAGACAATACACTATATAGTTTATCAGAATGGGACGATGAACAGTTTGTCCTTTTGTGATCCAGAGAGTGTTAATTTGGGATACTTTTAATAGACTAATCTTTAAAGTATTCAACACCCCACTAAACTGACAGTGTACTAGCATATGGCAAGGTAGCAGAATTCATGGAGTCAGGCAGAGCTGTGGAACTGCACCTTTCTGACATTTCTTGGAATATCAACGTTAACTGCCATGATTTTTTACCATTCTACTTAAGAGGACATTTCCCAAAATAATAAATAATCAAAGATCCATTCTGTAATAATAAATTATTCTGATTAATAATGTACCATTGATTATAAATAAAGTCTCTCTTTTTTTTTCTGTTTAGTCACCATGCCATGGGGCTAATGCAATAAAGGTGGCAACACTTGTAGCAGGTAATCTAGTAACTATTGTGCTCTGTGCTGCTAGCTATGGCGCAAACTTTACATCTTTTAGTAGTGCTCCCATTATTTTCCCTTAGCAAATTCAAAAACACACAAATTACCAAATGTACCATTATCTTTAAAACATCTAGAATAAATACTTGGTTAGGTCTATTATCAGAAAACCTTATTCACAGAAGTAGCTGTGGTACTTAGCAGAGCACAATAACATGGCCATACATTGGCAGATAAAGCTTTCGTTTAGACCAATTTGACAGCTTATCTGCCCGTGTATGGGGGCTTCCGACGGGTCGATCGATATCTGGCCACGATATCGATAGGGAAGGTATGATTTTTTCCCCACCGACCAATCGGAGCCCAATACCGTAGTTATAATCCGATCGTTCAGCCATAGGGCCGAAGGTTCAGATCACCCCAAAAATAGCCCTGTCATTAGTGGCATATTGGGGAAAGATCTGCTCATTTGGCGAAGTCTATGGAAGTCTTCTTACTCACCCCACTCAGCATCCTACAAGGCAGTAGATGTCAGTCGTCTTTAACTAAGGTCAATGTCCGACTAATGTCAGATTGAGATGACAGGAGGATGCCACTGAAGTCACTGACAATAGATACAGGCATATTGGCATCTATCCCACTGTCAGAGCAAACACCAAGTCATTAGGGCAGGGATTCACGCAAAGATTCAGGGAGATTTAGTTGCCCGTGGACAAATCGCCTCTACTCCGAAAAGCCTACCCGGCTAGAACCTAAATCACTAGCATTCGGCCACTCGGAGTACTTTGTTTTCCGAAGTTGCACGAAGTTGCCTCATGATGAAACTATTTGTTGCTGGGTGACTAATCTCCCCCCAGTAGCTTTGTGTGCCCCTGGTCTATGTCCTAGGCTTTTACTTTCTTAAAGTCTACACCCACACCTTACCCATAGAAGCCTAACTCTTAACATTTCAATTAACTTAATGGAAATCAGAACCAGCAGAAATTTTGGTGACACCATTCCTGTATAAAATCCTGGATCAGTAAAAGGAAAATTGGCAGTTTAGTCCATTTTATGGTTGCCACCTGGTCATTAAAAAGGACACTTGATGCCAATATCATTAATAAGGAATAAAGGTAAGAAAAATAGGAGGGATGGTAATTTTTCACAAAAGATGGCATCATTTGCATAAAGAAAAAGTAATTATTTGACTCAGCCTTATTCCAAGGGGGCTGGTCTCAAAATCATGGCTTGCTCTTTGCAATTACAATGTTGCTACCTTCACCATCCTGTCTGTCTCCTCATGAGCTGTCATAGCAGCTGTTTCTAAAGTTTCAAATTTCATGGCATGTGATTTAAAGTAACGCAAAAAGTAAAAAGGAAGAGATCTATGGGGAGAGGAGAGTATCTGGGATGGATTTACAGAAAGGATATCCAAATATTTCAGCTAAACAATGGGCTCTCTCATTGCTGGGACTTTGGGAGCTCATCACAGGATACACACATGCTCATATCCTTCTTGATCAGCATTCTTTACTGACAGCAACACAAGGGATCTACTAATAATAACACATTTGTGGCTGCAAAACTATAGAAACCACTTGTTTTCACTTACAACTTGCAATGGCATGCTACTTATTCATAGGTTAAAAATGTAGAGGAATTAAATAAAAAGCATAGTGAAAGGAAACTGTAATATATATATATATATATATATATATATACACACACACAAATATAATTTCGAATTCCCTTTTACCTGGCTATTATTCCAGAATATATTCTCTCCTAAGTAGACTGGAACCCATTAATTTGATCATACAGGATTGTTTACTAAAGTGTTCCATAATATTGCCCTATTATAATTACAGGTTATAGATGGAGAAGGGTGGCACAGTTAAAGATGTGAGGACATAATATCAGTAATGGAGATATTTAATCTGTGATGCAAAGGAACAGAGTAGTGCAACAGGAGGAAGTGTCATGGAACAAAACATAATGGATAAGTTGGCCCGAAGGTACCAGGAAGAAATAAAATAATAGTTATTCCTCTTGCCTAAGGCTTACAATTAGTTTTGGACAGGAATACACATGTAAGAATCAGATACATAGGTAAGGGCACACATAGCTAGATTAGAGGTGATTTAATCGCCTCTTCTTCTGGGCGACAATCTCCCCGATCTTCCTTCCCGCCTGTTTGAACGAAAAGTCGCTAGTGGTATTGCACTCGTGGTGCTTCATAATGTGGGCTAAGCACTGTGTAAAAGAACAGAATCAGGTCACAATGAAACACCACATGACCTATTTATGTGTGGCCCTTTAAGATAACTAATGACACAGTTCAGTTTTCCCTATAATGAGTCCTTTAATTGCCCATAGTCACACAGCCCCAGGCAATGCACTGGATGAAAGACTAAACTGAAATGCACTGAAGGCGCTCATGAAAGGGCCACACTGGAAGTAATGCATAGCTCAAAGACATTGAAGTGAGTCACCTCTCCTAATAGCCCCCATAATTAATCACACGCTATTTGTTCAGCTCTATAGGAAAATAAAGATTTCTTAAAACATCCCTATGAAGTTTTTTTTTCTTGGGGGGGGGGGGGGGGGGGGGGAAGGCAGATGGAATGATCATCATTCATATACACAAGAAAATTATAGTGTGAAGTTATTTTAACTGTATTTGAACTAGTTTTTTCACCAATGTACATTTTCCTACTATTTATACATATTTTTGACTTGAATCTTATTGAAGTGAATCTTATTTGTTTCACCAGTGTAAAAGGTGAAAATGAACGTTAGTGCATATTGAATATAGGAATAGGTTTACTAAGAAAACGTTAATGTTGATATGAGAATAAAAGAATTTTGAAATATAAATGTGCTCAGCATGCTAAATGCTTACAGCAATATCAGCTGTCCTCTCCACGTAAGGGTGGCCATGCACGCACAGATTTTGTTGTGACAAAGATATTTGGTGCCTGTATTAGGGATGTACCGAATCCACTATTTTGGATTTGGCCGAATTCCAGAATCATTCGAGAAAGATTTGGCCGAACACTGAATCGAGCACTAATTTGCATATGCAAATTAGGGGTGGGAAGGGGAAAACATTTTTTACTTCCTTGTTTTGTGACAAAAGGTCATGCAATTTCCCTCCCTGCACCTAATTTACATATGCAAATGTGGGTTCAGATTCGGTTTGGCTGGGCAGAAGGATTCGGTTGAATCCGAATGCTGCTGAAAAAGGCCGAATCCTGAACCGAATCCTGGATTCAGTGCATCCTTAGCCCAGGACTGGACTGGGATTCAAAATAGGCCCTGCCATTACTGCTATAAAGAGGCCCAAACAGCCCCCACCAGCCCACTTAATAGTCACTTTCAATGGCAACTTACAGCAGCCCATCGGGCATTTGCCAGAACCCACAGATGGCCAGTCCGGGCCTGCCCTAGCCTGTATAGAGGGAGACAAGCTGACCAATATTGACTTGGATATGGATGGCTTGTCTATCGGCCAGGTCTGAGAATTTTGAACATAGGCAGCTGTTTACTGTGGAATCTCAGAAACAGGTAGAATACTATTGTTTCTACCTGTATATGCGATGATTCAGCTCTAAATGTCTATTGAAAATGAATAAACGTTCCTAATTGTAGCGGGTATGGCCACCTTAAAAGACCTTATATAGCTAGATCCTGCTCATGCTTTATATTCCCTATCTTTCTAAAGTAATTTATGAGCAAAACCTTAATTGCATTCCTGTTCTGCTTAAATAGGTTAAGTTTGTCCAAGTACATAGCAATATTTTATGAAGAACACCAGTAACCACTGACTAAAAGAGTAATGCAGAATAAAATATTTTCATGGGTCTGTATCGGTATAACCAGCCCTAAAAGTTGTTTTCTTCTTGATAGCAAAGCAAAACTGTAGCTTTATTATGGATACAGTTATGGTTACCGTAAATTAAGTTATAACTGTGTTCTCACCAGGAAGTAATACAGTTTATGAGAAGGTCAGGAAAGCGAGTTCTGAATTTCTGAACTCATTTCTTAACAAGCTTAAAGAGAAACTGACACCAGAAAATATCTATTTTAATATCCATCATAACATTATCTTGAATGATATGAATGATTTTAACATAAAATTACTTTCCTGATACTTTTGCATTACCTTTCTTACCCATGTGTTCCTGTATGAGGGAGCTGCCATATTTGTACTAACTGACAGACTGAGTCAGGTTGGCAAAACAGTCAGGTCAAGGAATTACTTACAAAAGCAGAACTATCAGCTAAAACAATCAGCATGACTTATAGGTAACTTTTAATGTAGATGCATATTTTGAAAAGAAAATTTGTAGTGTCACTATGACTAAGTATTCAGGAATACTAATAGAGCTACTCATCAAATCTCTAGGCTGGCTTTCCAATGACCTCTGAAGAATGTCTACTAAATAGTGACAAATAGTAACGTCAATGCAAAGACAACCTTCTACGTTACTATCTTTCCAATTTAAAAGCATTAATTTGCACAAAATATTTAAATATTCCAGTAATCACTTGACTGGTTCCCCAATGAAAAGACCTTTGTGAGGAAAAACAGTTCACTAATAATGCATCAGATTTCTAGTCTCTGAATACTTGTCTATGCCACAAGGCTTGGATGATTTATTGAAAAGCTGTTGTGATACTAAAATCCACAATTAGTATAGACATCGGTATATAAAGTTTATATATGTGAGTGTGTAGGGGATTTTTATAAGCATATATGTGCACTAGGGTTTCATATGGAGGGGTTAAACTTAATGGTCTTTTCTCAACCCAACACTTGGCCATATACTAAAAGGCTTTTTACTAAATGGCCAAATGGTATAACAAACAAAGACCCATTTAAGAGTTTTTATGTTTTTTTTAATATAAAATTATGAATTTCCTATTAGGTACCCTTCCCTTGTACTTTTTCAGCAAAGGTTGAGCTTGTCTACAGTTCTTTTTGCCAAAGCACATTCCCTATCCTCAATTCTGGTAGTGATACCCTACAAATGAATAATCACATGTAGAAACACAGGCTACAAAATGGTACCCACGGGAGGAAAGTTGGTCAGCATTTGTCACACACCAGGATAAAGTAAAAAGATAGTATACCCTGTGGTTAACATTTTAACCTTCAATAGTCAAATAAGTAATCATGTGATGACCTTAAAATTTTCACTAATTTCCTACTGCAGGAAACTTCTCAACTGACACATATTTACCACTTTCAAGTCTAATTGTTCTGTTGTAAAATAGCAGAAGCCACAGGAATATGTAGTCTGACTTGTTCAGGTACATGCATTATGATTAATGTATGTAAGATTTTGACTGCACCCTCAAAGAACACTAAAGCCTTAAATATCTGTCTTACTGTTTTGGTAGAAAACTGGCCAGATGGAAACCTATGTTTAATTTTTTATTAAGAAAGCTTTTGCTTCTGAAGCATTCAGCATCCCTTTTCCCACTATAACATTATTATCATCCGAAAAGGAGAACTAAACCCTTAAAATGAATATGGATAAAAATACCATATTTTATATAATGAACTTCTTGCACCAGCCTAAAGTTTCAGCTTGTCAATAGCAGCAATCCGCAATCATCAACAGTCATCATTTTGGAAAGTGTCTGTGACACTCACATGCTCAGTGGGCTCTGAGCAGCTGTTGAGAAGCTAAGCTTAGGGGTCCTAGCAAAAGTAGAAAATTAGGTTTGCCTAAAAATATAAGCTGATGCTACAAGGCTGATTATTAAATGATGATGCTTGTTGCACTGGTTTCTGTGCTGCCATGTACTAAGTATCTGTATTAATTAATAATCAACCTTATATTATCACATTTCTATTCTATGTGTACTGTATATTGTGAGTGGGTCCCTAAGCTCAGTAAGTGACAGTAACACAGAGCATGTGAATCAGTGACTCAGCAGAAAAGAAGATGGGGAGCCAATGGGGAATCTTTGAAGACTCTTATCTTTACTGCTAAAGGGCTTTGGTTGCCTGGGCTGGTACAGAAACACAAAACATAATGCTCAAAATTTCTAGCCTATTCTTTAGTTAAACCTTAATCCTCCATAACATATATTATGCAGACAACATTCACACAGCACTTTTTAGAGACCACTTATAGTTCACGCTCAAAAGTCTTTTATTTATACAACACAAACACACAATGGTCAATCTGTGTGTTTTTGGAGTGTTGGACAAACCCATACAGACAGTGGCATAAACTCAATTGCACATATAGCGGCCTTGTAATCAAACCTCAAGCTTCCTTCCATGGGAATTTAACCAGGAGAAATTTACAGGACATAAAGTGAAGGCAATTTTTGTATCCTGTAAATCTCTGCATAATAAATGTGGTGAATCCCCTTGGAGTACAAATGAGTGGATTGGTCTTTTTCCTTCCTACAAATATCTACTGAAACACAAACACTGGTGGCATACAAGCTTTGCTGAGATACTTACCAGAGGATAATAGACTCCCACTGCTTCCACTGATTATCTTTCCTTTGCTGCCCATATTGGCAAGTTTTGAAGTCTTTAGGGTTCCTGTCTCCGTCAGGTCAATAGCAATCTCACTCAGGCTCCTTGCAGCATGTATTTTAGACTGCAGATAGAAAGAAACAATTAGATGATCAAGATATTTGCACAGTTTTAAAGATCTGATGTGACTTATTTATAGTTAGTTTTGTGCTCTGCTTTTAATGAAGTAAAAATATATGAATGACTTAATGCATTGATAAATTACTCAATGTATGTTTCCATGTGTTTGTGTACAAGAGCTGTTGTGTTACTTGGCTTGACAGATGCATTCTTTAAACATTTTGCAGATAAATAATGTCTCATGAATATACTCTTCTACTTTAATGTATTTTCTCCCAGAAAGCTTGAGTGAAAACAAGTGAAAGCAAACGTTATGTTTTTACTTTACACTTGAAAGAATCCAAGGTTGAACATATAGTGATCCAACAAAATAATAATAAGTCTCTTGGATCTGTACAAATAAACACACTATGGAGAGAAATTCCCTGCCACACGTAACTCCTGCCACAGGAATAACAATAGCACTTTCACTAGCAATGCTACAGTGAACACGAATATTCTAATTGATCACTTCAACAGGAACATGTATCTATTTGTATTTATTTTTACACAATAGAATAGCAATGTACAATCTGCTCTGTAATCACTTGACAAAGTAGACACAATACTGTTCAGGACACCAATGTTGGTAAAATGGAGACCTTCAGGGCAATGTAACGGTGTCAATAATCTTGAAGCAAGCTGCTAAATGTAATGCATGACCTGGCTAACGTTATGAGAAGGTGTATTCAGCGATTCAGATTCTTTTTAAAAAGGAAAGTAATGAGTAAAATACAGTTTGCTTTTGGACCATGTACAAAATACACACAATTTAACTTTCAGAATAAAAGCTAATCCAGTCGCCTTTAAAATGACTTGCATTAGTGATTTTAGGTACAGGACTTAATAGTCTGAACATGACAGGAAAGCCGAGACATTTTATTAAAGTTCTGATGCCAAGTTTTACTAATAATGATCCTTTCCCAGGTTTCATTGCTGCGTTACATCATTCTGACATCAGTTTTACATTCAGGAATCAAAGCTGATCTAAACTGCCAATTGGTTTGCCCCCCCCCCAGAATGAACCAGTGCAACAAACTACCAGTTATTACTGTATTTGTTTTGTTACAGCCACATGCAATATTGTCACTCCTCTCTTTTACTCTTTGATAATAGCGTTTACTAAATTATTTTGCCTAAAAGCTTTAATAAACTATATTTTGCTAAGCACTTCTGAAATTCCCTCACTCTGTTTAGTAGCAGTGCATATTATATAGAATGATGAAATTAAAATGATTAGCCCCATACTAGGCTAGGGGCATGTACACACAGCTGTGTCTAAACCTGCTGTTCGATTAGACTGATTTGAACACAGCAATTGCTGCAGCCTGCAATGCAGTGGTAGTTTGGGGGTTTCACATGGGTGATACATCGCTGTGTGTGCCAATACCCTTATAGAGAAGACTTGTTTGTGAACTAGTCATTTCTTTTATCAGCTTCCCTTCTGCAAACAGTGAACAGCAGAACAAGAAATTGGAAAGTGAAAGTGCTCAGTGCAAAACTCAGATATTTCTTGAATAGGCATAAAGTACTTCCATCACCAATCTTTTACAATTAACTTGTGTTGAAAAGGGGATATACTGTCTCTTGGATGCCTGTCTATGAATACCCTTGGGGTCCATTCCCTTTTGTGTGCTATTAGGCAGTTTTGTGAGCTGTTGAAAGGGGAAATTCAAATTTTTGCACACTGGACTGATGGGACATAAGGGAGATTCATATACCACACATAAGATTAGTCTGTCTGGTACCACTATCCCAAGTCAGCTGCCACTGATAGCCAGTTGTGGGTTCTTACCAAATATAATACCAAGAGCACAGAACAATTAAATAATGTTAAGTCTACCAGCACATGGAACAAAAATCCATAGGGAATGGCCCTTAGAGATAAGGCACGTATTTTTTACACTACTTGGCAGTGGCATTTGAAACACTATGGGCCGCACCCATTAAACAGTATTTGTTGCAGGTAGTTTACAGACTAACTGTTGCCAAAAAACACACATCAGCTGCTGAATGTAACCCAAAAATGTTGCAGAGCAGCCATCGTACAGGTAAAGTTTTGATATTTTACTAAACCTTTGATTCCCTCTCCAAATAACCACTAGGAAGGAATCACCCCATGGAGATGTACTAGACAGAAGATACTACAATAGTGGATACACTGACAGAGGAAAATATAAAAACACAGACTGCCTAGAATCATAACAGCAGATGATAAAAGCAGGTAGAGAAGGAGGACTCCAGGAAATAAGTGAGCACATTAGGGGTGTTGCATTCCTGTTTACACACCCATAGTGCATTCCATCAAAAGGCTGATTGATCACTCAAAATGGGGTTTTGAGAACACATGGCAGCAAAACTGCCTTCTGGCACCGCAAGAAACATGATAGACTTACTCCCTACTGCAGCCTTCAGGGCTTTATGTCCTAAACTGAAAGGTGTGACCTTCATTTACATACATTCCATCTGTAATCACATACTGTGAAGTACTTCTTCAGAAAGCAAATGCCGTTAATCCTCTCTGCCCACTGTGGGAAAGGAAACCCTGGATGAAGTAATACTTAGTGTATACATTATACTTACATACACGCTACCATTCAGAGACACCTTGTTTAAGTGTTAATATCTCACTTTCACAAGACAATGCATGATGGAAAATCATACATATTTCAGATACACCTATTTAGTTATTTATATATTTAAGCATGGACTCCTCTTCACAATGTCATTGTCATATGTGCGACTTTGCTGATCATATAGTTAGTCCCCACAAACCAAATCTATTACACTCATTGTATATGTATGTATGTTTGTATATATATATAAAAAAGTCCAAAAAGCTTGGTATACAGTGCACAGTGCCTGGGTGCATAAAGCCAGTGTATTTATATAATGAACAAAAGTGTGTGTGTGTGTGTGTGTGTGTGTGTGTGTGTGTGTGTGTGTGTGTACAGGAGAGTAGGTCACTAATGCAAGGTAACATCATGGGCCCCATGTTACAGCCTGGTCACTTAAAGCCATGGTATACAGGACCATTCTCTTAATGTAACAGTGGACTGTTCCATTACCCATATTGCCCCAGGGAATACCCCAGAGAATATTGGTTAATTGATGGAGGGAGCACCACCCAGTGCTTACCTTTGTTGTTTAAGGCTAGGGACAGACAGGGAGATTCGGGGAGATTCAGTCGCCTGGCGTTTAATAGCAGGCGACAATCTCCCCGAACGTCCTTCTCCCTGTCCGTCGCTAGTTGAAATGTAAAAGCGCCGGCTCTGTGCACACGCGGTGGGGCGATTTCCGGAATCGCCCGAAGTTTCCTCACGAGTCGGCGCTTTTACATTTCAACTAGCGACGGACAGGGAGAAGGACGTTCGAGGAGATTGTCGCATGCTATTAAACGCCAGGCGACTGAATCTCCCTGTCTGTCCCCAGCCTAAGGCTGTACTCATTGCTCACTAAAGTGAGTGATTTGATAGAACACAAACTACCATGTTTTCAGCTAAATTATCTAAATTATCTTTGGTAGACCCTAAAATGCTTCCATCAATTGTGGTGATTTTGGAATTGGAAGTATAGGTCATGAGAACGGAGGGGCAAAGTTATAGAAAACACTGATTGACCAAACACAAGGAAAGAGACAGAGAAATACAGTCTATTAGGACCAAGACTGTATTAGACATGACACCATCACAAGTTTCCAAATATTTAACTTGGCATGATAATGGCAAAGATAGAACAACCTATAAGGTGGAAGGGAAAGCAAATGCAGTAAAGAACATTCAGGTAAAACCTGACTGTAATTGGAAACTGGATTTAAATTCACCTTTCAGCAATATCCTCAAGCACCCAGCCAAACCTGGGACGTTTTTCTGAATATTGCCAAAGATCTTGACAGAACTTGATTTTCTTAACAAGTGTTCAAATACTGACAAATGCAAACCTATTCTAGACCTATTCTAGCTGTAACTTCTGCCATATATGATAAGGACAAATATTAGAGTTAAATAAATATTAGAGATTAAGTCAAATGATTTGTAAATTATAGTGCACATTATAGTAAATAGATCACATAATAAATTTTATTTATAAAAATTGTGCCATGGCTTCTTACCTTGCTTTGTTTCCTATCCAGATAGAATTGATGTTGGCTAATGGCCATAGCCCAGATAGACTTTATAAGGGCTTGGCAGGCGTACCATGTGTGCACTGCAATTCCACCATGTCCAAATGTCCTTCTGGTAACAGAGGCCCTGTTAACACACATACAAACAGAAGGAAAAAAATTAACTGTGATTTCCTCTGGACACACAAGACAGACATGTGAGGAGGAAGTATAAATCAGTTTACAACTGTGTTGAGCAAAATAACTTACTTCCTGCATGTTCAAAATTGCTAGATAATCAAATGGATCTAAGGCTATCATTAACCCTCCGAAGAGACTTCTACAGAAAGGGACTGGTGTACTTACACTGAAATGGTATGACTCTGGAACCAGTAGAGTTTTCATTTAGTTTTTCATTGGTGCTATAGTTAGCATTAAAAAGCCATGAAAAAAATACTTCCTATACATCAAAAATACAAAGCATGAGATAGAAGTATATGCAACATTCTAATCAGCCTCTTAAGCTTCTATTGTTAATTAGCTTGGGGTATAGTATATACTTTTGAAGATACCACAGTGATCTGTGAAGCCTGCTCATTGTGTGCATCACAATACCCAGCAGACATTTAAGTGCTACAGTTCAAAACAGTTGGAGAACCACAAGATCCACATCCTCAACTCTAAAGCAAATACCAGCGTTGGTATTTCTGGCACTTAGCTTGGCTGGCAGCCTACATAAGCAGGGTAAGAACCATTAAGATAAGCCACAAGAAAAACAAATATTTTCAATAGAAAAAGGTGTGGTTTTAACCTACCAAGTGCCATAACAACAGGTATAAGCCATAAGTATATCAAAGGGGGCCAAACTGTTCACTTTCACTATTGTGTTATCTAGAACAAAGGCAAATAGTAACTATATAGCAGATACCACTAACATCGTGCGAAAAGTTGAATCATATATTTGTCTTTATTCTTGAAAAGCATTCCAGTTATTTAAAAGTCAATTAAAGTGAATTTAATGAGCATCTGAAAATGCAGTATAGCATGTCTCATTCCTTGAGGATAATTTAGAATTACTCTATGAATTGCATCCTGCTTAGAGTTTGCGTAGTAATATTTATTTATTGGTAAAGTGGAGGGAGAAACACTAAGGCTGGTGTTACCTGGGGCTGACCTCGCCCCCGGTTGATGATGTTTTTAATTGGGAAAAAGGTAAATATAAAGGAAGGCTGATATTTGTTTCCAGATTAGGTGGCAACCCTAGTTGCGTTGAGTGATCCTCAACCAATGGCTTGTGAGTAACATGTTGCTCTCCAATCCTTTGGATGTTACTTTCAGTGGTCTCAAAGTAGGTGCTTATTTTAAATTTTTTGATTTGGAGGCAAGTTTTGGTTGCATAAAACTGGGTGTACTGCCAAACTGAGTCTTATTTAGGCTGTCAGTGCACATAGGGGCAGGCAAATAGCCAATCAGAGCCCTTATTTAGCACCCCCAGGTAATTTGTTCATGCTTGTGCTGCACCCCTCACATTTGAATGTGGCTCACGGGTATAAAAAGTTTGGGGACCCCTGCTCTAAAGAAAGGCTGCAGCATGCAAATCAGATAAGAAAACAATATGAGATAAGAGATAATGTGGCAATTTCTTCATTGACAGAAAAAATGTCAGTCCTATACTCCATGTACAGTGAGAAAATACCTGGAGCGATATTAGCTTTAATGTTTGAAAAATTAGTTCTGGAATGAGCCAGATCCCAGCACTTTAGCAGGATACACATTTTGTCAAATCATTTGGTGCTCAACCAAACTGAATCCAAGTCCAGTCAAGGGAATTGTGTGATTTCAAAGCACTGGACAGCTGAATACTGTAACAATTTCTTCCAGATTTTGCTAATTAGGGCTTCCATCCAGTTCAGTATTTGGCCAAATGTTTTGTCTAGGATTTGTCAGAATCCAAAAAATGTTGAATTTGGTGCATACCTAATGGAAATAGTTATTAGTAGGGGACCTAATCACTGCAGTACACCTCCCAGTCACATTGGCTCACAAATACTGTATCGAAGTGCTATATGCCTTTGGAGGGGACTGTTTGGTGGCAACCCTACATGAAGCATTAGGGAGGAGAGGGAAATGATGTAGAATGTGTTTACATCAAGTTTGATATAAGGTAATACAAGATTTGCAGTTCCACAAGCAAAATTACTACTATATTGCTGTGGTTATTCTCTGATAACATCAACGGAGATGATGTTGTTTTACTTTTCTTTTGCAGGGAAATTTGCAGCTGTAATCTGCCCATGTATATCTGTAATCTGTAGGGTACACAAGTTGAGGCACAAACATATATTGATGCAGTAAAGCAGTAACATGAAGGTGACAGTACCAACAAGCTTGCACTAAGTTGTTGTTAAGGTCTGTGACTTTTATAGCACCGTTGTGGTATAAAGACTACAAAGCAAACAGATACTGCCTTACATGGGTTAACATACAGCTCCCACTGTGTCTTATTGATATGTTAAGGAAATCCATAGGGCAGGAGAAAGAAAGGGTTGGGAAAAAAACTCATTAATCCCACGTTCTGTTCATTCTGGCCATTAGCAAGTCTTGAATATAAAGTTGTATGTTATGTAGATAAAACAATGTGACTGGTTGATAAAGCAAACCCTATGATTGTGCTATTTGGAAAGACACCGACCTCGGGATAAAAGAACTGGTAGATAAGGTCATATTTAGAGAGAAAACATTTCACTACTTGGGCACCAGGGAGATCTTCCTAAGCCCACCCTGTACTCTGGAAGTGAGTTTCTGTAGTATCTGTTATTAATCAGGTTCTAAATAAAAGCCAGTTTCATCTGAAATAACAAATTATACAAACAACCTCTGTGTATTTTATTTCTAACACAGGAAATGTAAAGTTTGGCTGCACACAATGACAGACACATAGTTTAACTTGCTCCATGTCAGTCAGTTTTTCAACAGGGATGGGCAGCATTCAACACTCCAAATATTGTTGTACTACAACTCTCACCATTCAGATTGCTGCAAGATGTAGTTCAGTAATAGCTGGAGTGCCATGGGTTGCAGGTAGGTTTGCCACCCGGCCGGTATTTTACCAGCCTGGCCAGTAAAAATAATGGTTGATCCAAATGTTATTAATAAGAAAAAAGATAAATATATAGGAAGGCCGTTTTTTTTTCCAGAAAAGGTGGCAACCCTAGTTGCAGGACCCTGATTTACAACTATGTCTAGAGAAAGAAAAAAAAAAGTGTTTTAGTGCTATTTATTTTGATTTTATGCAGCAAGTTTAGCCCTATACTGGTGATAAGCACTCCTGGCTGTGAGCAGACTGAATATACTACATTAATTGTTTTTATTATACTGGTTCACAACAAAATAAATTAGCAGAGGCGGGGAGGAAACCCGATCTCCCCCAGCAGTAAGTGACTGCTCTGTTCTATCCAGCACAACTTTGTCTTGCTATTTATTCTCTTTGTAGTGAAGCAGCGCAAAAGAAACTCTGCCGTGGCTGTGATACAGTCAGGACCTGGGAGCAAAACCACCCAACAAAACATTTGCACTAGAAAACAAGCAGCAGCTGAGATTTTCTAGGAGTTTAAAACAAAGGCATATATGCACGTGTATTTCTTTCTTTCATTCTTCTGTAGCAAGCACATACAGACACTGGACATTATACACTGTACAAACCACAACTATTTATTTGCCTGAAGAATGTTTTAATATGTTTCTTGGGTCTGTGAAAATGAAGGGGGTGGGGTGGTTTAACGTATGGTGACAGCAGATGAAGGCAAGATACCCCTGCATATTAACTATTTTGGCATTAAAAGGAGGATGACTATACATATTATGCTAGCATAACAGCAGGCAGGGTGTAGTGTGCAAGGATCAGGCACATCACACCATTACTATAACTAGCCCAGGCAGAGGAAATGTTTCCAAGAGATTCTACAGTCAGCCTTGTTCCTTCCAACACAGTTTTATCACATAACACATACAATGCATCACAGCTGGTTTATACACTCAAGTCACAGTTTGTATACGTAGAACAAAAACAGACTGCAATTAGATTGGCTTGCACTGAATCTCACTCTGATGGAAGAAAATCACATTGCCTTTCTCTAATAAGGACTACATACTAGGAAGTTTCTCTCTTGACTAGTGTATAATAGGCAAGTACAGTGCCACCTTACCTGCGAGGATCATGCACCTCTACTGAAAACTTCTTCTCTCTGAAGTAAAGGTTTTCCAGCTGCCGCCATTGGAAGATCTAGACAAGAGTAAAGCGGATGTCAGTCACCATTTCCAGGGACATATTGTCAGGTAATAAGTGGCAGTTCCTCTATAACAATCCAACTTGCCTTCCACGTTATAGATCAGTGATATATCAAGCAGGACATTCCCATTACTTGTGTGATTCTCCTTTTAATTTGTTGATTTCTTTCCTCATTCAATCCTTTCATGAAGCAGTTAAAAAAAGGAAATCTCAGGAGCAAGCAGTAGCCATCTGTGAGTGCAGATTCCCCCTTTCAGAGTGGTGAAATGGCAAGGAATTCAAATTCCCCTGCCTCCCATTGGAACGGCCACTTCCTGCCCACTAAATGTGTAATAGTCCCTGACAAGCACTGTTGCTTGAAGCAGCTTCTAAAAAAACCCAGGAGAGGGCGGGGGCTGAGGGCTGACCTTAATTCAAGGCAAGGCAAAGTGAGATGATAACAATGTGAGCTTGTAAATGTAGCTCCCAGTGTGCACAAAGCTCACATTTTCTTTTCTTCCCCTGCAGTTATCAGGGGGCAACAGAAAGCTTCAGGCAAATACTTTCAGTTTTGGCTAAGACTGAGGTATGTGGCGACAAAGGAGTTAAGTGATGCGGTGATAGCCAATGATTTATTAAATCTGGTTCAAGGTTAATGAACAGTAGTGAATGGCAAAATGCTCATACTAAAGGGCTGCACTGCCCCTCACCCCTCAAGCTTTGACCTTAAGCAGCTCCCCCATTCACTGGAAGGAGAAAGAGCTTTTACTTTATGTCACTTCCCTTTCATTATAAAGTTCAGAATCTGAGGAAAAAAACACTACGCTCTTCATCTACAGTGTTATAGTTCCACAAAACAAATGCAGGTTATTAAGTAATACAGGAAAAAGTCCCCCTGTCCCAGTAGCCCTTAGCAAACAGCCAATGATGGGCTCTAGTTTTTTTCTTTCAATGGCAGTAGACCAATCAGAATAAGCTGCTGTGTGTTTGCTATTGAATCCAACCCTGTACATGCACTGGGAGAGCAGAATACATCTACCCATTTCTAACTGCTTTAGTAATGTAACCTTTTAGTGTAACAAACATTACTTTTTTACACTTTATGCATGAATAGTGACTGCAATATTATTAAATATCCATGAACAAAAGATACACCGTGTCAACATGAAAACAGAACTTTAAGTGCAGTTGGTATCTCCCAATCTCTTCCTGTAATTGTTACAGCAGAACATGTGGCACAGTAGATCCAGTGCTCTGAGTATCAGGAACAATCGCCTTCCTGTTTAGTCAACAACATTATTCCACATGCAGGCTAATCTATTATAGACATGCCTTCAGTGATTACACTGATATACATATACAAGAACTGTATATACAAGCTAAAAATAGGTGTGTATGCTAATAGTTAACTGTAATTAGAATCTGGCTGTTCAACAGATTCTCCCAGCATTCCCTTACAGCAGAAGAAGCAAGATTTATGAGCTGATTCACGGTCATATTGGCTAAAATTCACCAGAGCAGACTGCCACAGCAACCAATCAAATCTTTGATAACATTTGTAAATTGTAGAAGACTTTGTCTAATTGTTGATTGGCTGCTATGGATAGCTGCACTGGTGCAATTTAGTCATACAGTACATTGGGAGATCAGCTTGTTTGGCAATGTTGCCAAAGGAGTGGATCTCTCTCTGATATGCCCACCTTGAAGTGGAAGATATCAGGCTGATCCGATCCTATAAGGGCGGTTGGATCGAGGACTGCATCAACAGACTAATTTGGCCCTTGACCTGACGGCCAGATGTCAATCAGGGAAGTCCACCAGAGGGCCAATAAGATTGTCCAATAAGCTGCCAGAAGCTTACATCTGTTACACCTTTATAGGGGAATGTAATATACGTCGGTAACACAAAAATTATTCGCAATGTGAAAAATGAAGCCTTTGCGCAAAGAAATTTTTCGAATGCAATATACCTTTTGCGAACCCAGAAACTGTTTAGCGACCACTTCTGCCAGCGGAAGGCCGTTTGCGAATTTTACACTTCAATGTAATAAAACTTCTTACTGAAAACGTTGCAATAGTTGCTCCAAAAGATTACGTCACCTTCAAGCACTTAAGAGTGTGCAATTACAATTCGCACTGCGCAATAACGATTCGCAATGCAATAACCGTTTAAGGAACAATATTACATTGAGAGATTTTACTTTTATTGGTGCGCAATGTTTTGCTCTTAGCGACTTTAATAACATTCCCCCGTTAGTGTCATAATTTACAAAAACAGCAATTATCATATAGCTCGAAACAGAAATCATCATATAGCTCAGCAAGGTATAGCCTATATTTTCTCAATATAGCTTTGACCTATAAATTGTAAGCCCTTATGCCTGGGCAGGACTCACATTACCTAATGCAGTGATTTTCAACCTTGTGCCTCCAGCTGTTAAGGAACTACAAGTCCCACAATGCAATGAAGGAGTCTGACAGCCACAGTCAGGCAAATGCATTGTGGGAATTGTAGTTTCTTAACAGCTGGAGGCACAAGGTTGAAAATCACTGACCTAATGTATCGGTTGTTTGCCCTTATGTCAGTGTTTATGTACAGCGCTGTGGGAATGTTAGAGATTCTTAAATGTATGTAAAAATAATGGCACAATATTATAAAGCAATCTATCCTAGAAATTTCAGTCTTACAATGCATTGCTTTATATATGACTTGGTACTTGGAAGAATGCAGAACCACTAATATATGTTTAGAACGTGCAGTATTAAAGGCTCAGCAGTTCTCTATTTTTAAATAATTAGTGGTTAATAAAGTTTCAAACTGCAGTCAAACACAATGTCCCACAAAGAATACTAATGGTGAAAGTGACCGTGTCTTTGGAATCACTGATTATGTGATTGCCACTGAAAACATATATATATATATATATATTAGTATTTACTTTGACTTTTGTGAAATGATGGCTTGGATCTATTTTAAACTGATCCTAACTGTCCTGTTTGTGCTGATATTGACATATTAATGATGGACTGAGAGATGAAACTTTGTTGCACTGATGCACATATGTTTGACAAACAAATACAACATAAAAGAAAAGGTGTTAGAAACTGAAAGAAAATGAGGAGGAGGATGGAAAAGGCAGCTGGTCACTGTCCTGTATCCTGGAAATGGGGACATGACAAGGAATGACTTATGTGTAGAATTCTCTTAGTGCTTCAGATTCTTTCATGCTATACATGAGCAATACAATAGCATTGACTGGAAACACAAACATGAACTCTGTGTTCTTTGAATGCCACAGTGCTTACTACTCACACTGATATATATTCTCACCAGTCTGTGGCTTCTATTTCAGCACAGGCTAAATAAATAGAAACACACTTCCAAAATGATTTAGTGGAATCTGAGTACAAAGTAAGAAATAATAAACATATCTACCTCTGAATGTCAATAAAGACAGCACTTGTACTAGAAATACACAGGCTTTAAGGCAAGAGAAACATGAATATTTCACTGATTCAGCTGGATAGTTCACTAGGACAAAATTTACCAAATCTTTGGTTAATGAATAAAACATGGGAAAACAAAGGAACTGATAGAAGCTTCCGTTTAAAATATGTAAAGCTGGCCATAGACATGTAGATTTTACCTTTGTATCTGGTAAATAATCGGACATCCCAATCTTCTGACCTGCAACTAACCATTCAGTATATTAAAGGAACAAATCCATTGACATTCTACCCGTAATAGCAATTGTATGACAGCTATGTCCGACAAATAGTAGTGACAATGTCCCATTGATATCATCAGATAGGCATATCTTTATATATATATAAAGCCATTCAGTCATTTCGCCAGGTCCTAACCCAATTCAATCATAAAGTCCAAAAATATAAGTAAGCATTCACGGCATAAGGGTTATTAGAAGTCCTTTACTTAAATCAAACGAACATCAACGCGTTTCGGTACCTCAAGGGACCGTCATCAGGATTAAGTAAAAGACTTCTAATAACCCTTATGCCGTGAGTGCTATATATATATATAAATATATATATATATATGCCTGTTTTGTTTAAAGAGAAGGGCAGAGTAGCTTTTTCACAAAATGTTTAATATCCTGATATAGGAGTGTGCAGATGATGTGTTTTTGTGTATGCGTGAATGGGGTCACGCCCTAAGTGCACCTCCACCGTATAATTTAAAAATGCTTAATGGTGAGCACAACTTTCCATTTAAGCTCTATTATCAGGGGAGAACAAGTATAACAGCAGAATTATTGCTTGGCAAAGTATTATATTTCCAACATTTGGCCTAGTCCAGTAATGCACTGGAGCAACCAGCAGTTGGTTTTTACCAGTCCCAACCTAAACAGCAATGTAGTTGGGGTCAGAAACTGGGTCATTTTTAAATTAGGAAAGGCACTGATATACTGTACTTCATGTCCAATCTATAGCCGCCAGCTTTCATTGCACTGCAATCCTTAGTATCTGCTCATCACTGGTTTATATAATTCTACCCTCCCAACATTTACTCAGAGATGGGCTCAGCCTTACTGTATTGCCTGACCCCCTTCCTCACTTACTCTGGCCCTGATCAAGAGTAGACAGCGAAAGCAGGATTCTTAGTGGAGAAACCTCTTGCATCAACAAGGCTGTTGACCCTGGAGTTTTATTATGAACTTTTTGTTTAATATTTCATGTGGTTGCAGGACTACAGCTCCTATTACCTTTTTTATTATGCTTTTACCCTTCATAATATGCAGCGATATACTGGCTGTTGTCCAGCAACATTTGGGTGCAGCAACACTGCTATGGAACAACTTCTAAATATTTATAACCCACCCCCTTCTTGCGGTACTGCTCACAGACCCTTTCATGTGGCAATTTCTTCTTCTGGGAAAGTATACTGCAATTGCTCATATCTAACAACTGTAAGTGGAAGAGGGAAGTTAGAGAATGAACCATTACCAGCCACTAGCCACTGGCATACATCACAACTCCCAGATAAAATCCAGATGTACCGAGTAGGGACTCTAGAGTCTGACTCATGCCACAGTCACAGCCCTGTGCTGATGCTCAGGGGATTTGAAAGTCATCATAATTTAGAGAACTACACTATAATTAAGCTTTAATTCTACATATGACTCATGGCAGAGGACATGCTGTTAGTAGCCAAGCAATCCCATAGAATGTAATCTCTTTCTTTTCATGTGCAAACTGCTTCTTTGTTAAAAGAAACACAAAACAGTTACTTTAGATGCCAAGGGTGCCTACAATTTCAGTTAAAGGAGAAGTTCACCTATGAATTAACTGAAGTACAACCACTACTATTCCTCAACACAACAAGTGTTAAGAAAACCCACTAGTTATTTTTATACTGCAAGTGGCCAAAGTCCTGATACTGAGAAAATCAACGGATAAATGCATGTTATAGCTATTTAGATGACATTAGGAAGTTTAAGAGATAACAGTCATTAGAAACAACTACACCAAAAATATCACATACTATGGTCCCCTTGGATATAATGTATCACACATAAGAAAATCAGTGACAATAGGCTCAAACTATATTTCTCCTCTTTTCATGTGTTCCAAATTAATAATCCCCCAACAGCTCTCAGACTCAGCAACACCTTAGAAGTTACTTAGGGTTATATAGTTATATAGATCATGTGACATCACTAAGCACCAATAACTGATGACATCATTAAGCACTATTTATAATAATATAATCTACAGGATATTGTTATAATAATTTTTGATATGTTATGGTTTACTATTCTAGATTTGTTTGATTTTATGAGAAAAAGTGACTGCAATGAATAAATAACTAATCTGGATCCCACAGAATTGCTTTTGTAATCCTGTTATCATCTCCCCTTTCTTACCACGATCTGAAAAAAACACAAATAAACAATATATAAAGCTTATATATCATTGATTGCCTTTCTTTACTGGCTTTCTCTAATCCACAATATAAAATTGTGTCACCTGTCTTTGTTAAATATCATGGCCACTTTCTTGGTGCTAGAGATTTGCCTTGTTAGCCAGCAATAAAGTGTGTCTGAAAAGAATATCCGTCCCTACATCTGGTGCTGAAATAGGAGCCAGGCTATCTGAGGATAATGGCAGCTGGAGTTGAGCACAAGGTGAAAGGCCACAGGTCTGAACCCACTACACATGAATGTAGCAGCCCAGGCTGGGAATACTGGGATTCTAGCTGTGTGTACATTGTTGACTGCAGAGCATAGGCTTTAACCCAATGTACTGTATGCAGCAAAACTATAGAGAAATGCCTATTTTAAACAAAACCACTGTCTAACAAAGAGACATAATAAATACAGTATTAGATTTCTTTGCTCAAGGCCTGTGGTTGTTCTAGTGCAGAGTTTCAGGCTACTTTGCCACTAAAGAATGCAGTCAGGGACAATAAATGAACACTAAGAAACCATAATACAATATAAGAAAGGGCTTTCTGGCATCTGTACTTGCCTTATCAAGGTTTGGAAGAGAAGTTAGATGAGTGCTATTTCACTCTATTATACGATCTTACTTAATCTGTTTAAGACTAATGTTTTTCTGATGAGTGGTGGAAAGGAAAGCCGTTTTCGCTTTCCAACAAAACATACTAATATAACAAAGATGTTCCCTTGGATGCCTCCCTGATCTACCAAACCGCACACTGTCTGAGCTCACACACAGAGTTTGGTGATTGAGGCAGGGGCAGAAGTACAATGTGACATTTATGTGACCTTCTCATTCACAGAATCCCTTCTTTTCCTGCAGAAACATGGCTGGATCAATAAAGGAGCAGGAAGTAAAATGGGCTTGGCATTAAAGCCTGTGTTTTTTGTTTTGTTTACAGCACCCTATTTATAAAAGGTAATCTCTACCTAAAAACTGTTTTTAGACAAGAAAAATTCAGTTTTAATTAACTTTCCGATATATATTAACCTTAACATTTTCAATGATTGTAGTGATTTTGGCGAAGTGAAATGGGACAGAATCACTACATTACTGTTATACAGATACTGAACCTTTAGGCTGGTGTAATAATGTGGTATTTCTAGCCATATTCATTTTTAGAGTTTAGTTCTTCTTTAAACAATGAAGTGGATGCCAGCTAAACTAGATGAGAAATTACTTCTGCTTCATTATTTCAAGAGTCAGAACCAGAGAATGGAAATAGATAAATGTACTCAACTCCGATTACATTTAAAAATAAATCTACATTTTTTAATATACATATATTAATTGATTCAAATTACATGTTTTTATTAAGCAATGAAGGGTTTTAGTGCTAATGCACTATTTTAACCAGCTCAGGTTATTGTAAATCTTTGTTGCATTCCTTAGTTTTTTATTGGCCTGGCTATACACTTTGAAAATGAAAGTATTTCCACACTAATTATTAGAATTTCAGGACAATGAGTAGAATTTTAAACTAGGCACAAATGCACATGACTTTTACAGGTCCAGAAAATGTAGCCTGGGATAGTGCAGCTGGATAGCACCTCATACAGTAGAGGTCACAGTGTGCAGTATACCAAGCTAGCTCAATGCCATGCTTCTATACACTGTGGAATGATGACTCTTTGTGCTCAAGGTACATAACTTCTTTAGTAACAAAAAAAGGGGGAAATGATTCCAATAAGGATACAAGATCAAAACCTTACTCCTAAAGGTTGTTCACCTTTGAGTTAACATTTAGTATAATGTAGAGAGTGATATTCTGAGACAATTTGCAATTGGTTTCCATTTTTTATTGTTTGTGGTTTTATAGTTATTTAGCTTTATATACAGCAGCTCTTTATTTTGCAGTGTCAGAAATTTGGTTTCTAGGGAACAAATTACCCTAGCAACCCTGCATTGATTTGAATAAGAGACTGGAATATGAATGGGAAATGGACTGACTAGAACGATAAATAATAAAAAGTGGCAATAACAATACATTTGTAGCCTTACAGAGCATTTTTTTAGATGGTGTCAGTGACCCCCATTTGAAAGCTGCAAAGAAACAGAAGAAAATTGCAAATCATTAAAAAAAACTATTAAAAATAAATAATGAAGACCAATTGAAAAGTTTCTTAGAATTTGCCCTTCTACAATATACTAAAAGTTAACTTGAAGGTGAACCACCCCTTTAAAGTAGTTTTCTGCCTTTGCACAGCACACACAAAACTCCCTTACGTAAGCCTGGCTCTTCTAAGCTAACACCCAACATGGAAATGTGCAGATGAAGCTATGTTTATGCTCCAGCAGCTGGAAGAATAACTGTTTACAATAGCACAGCTTGTGTAGTTCAGGTTGGTCAGCAGCGGTTAACCCACCCACACTTCTGCTTCCGAATGTCTGCCATGATATCACATCTTTGTAATACAAATATGCTTTGTTTCAGTAGTGAAAGGGCTACAATCACAAACAAGAGAAAAAAAATTTGTATTTGCAATATATAAATGAGAATAATGAGATAGTGGATTCATTAAGCAAATGTACTATGGTCAGTGTTTGCGGGAGTGTACTGTAGAGGACACCCTTTCCCTTGTGTGTGAATAGAGAAAGACTAACACCAGGAGTGCTCAGATAGGGCTTACTAACAGCCACTGGAGTAAGTTCATGACATCTTGGCCCCCCGTAAAAAAATCTTCGGAGGGGCCTGGCACACACTGCCACCCTCGACCTGACCCCCGCTACATGCGAACCTGCCCACTCATGTCCCCTTCTCCACTCCAGCTCTCAGGTAAGAGAGTGGCTGGGGAGGGGGCATTTCTATAAAACGTTAGAGGAAGCAAACCCTGAAGGGGGGGGGGCCCTGTTCCCTGCCCCGCCAACAACTGTGGGGTCTGCTACCTCTATAGTATACCACAGCTGCAAACTGTCCCTAACAGCAAATGCTTATTGCCCCCAACAGGGTAATCCCATGCTAATCACTGTCATTACTTTACTTAAAATTAGTAGGTAAGATATTGTATTACCCTTGAATGGCTCAAATAATACGTTGCTCTTATTTCTATGTCCATCTTCTAGATTGTAAGCCATATCAAACTATGACATAGGTCAAATATTTGTTAAACACCAGCACAAGGGACAAAATGGTTTTCACACATCACATACACTCAATAAATTAAGCCAATTTGCTTTTTTTGAGGTCTTGGCAGCTTAATGCACAGTGGGCAAAACCAAAAATAATTTATTTTTTAAGGTTCAGATAGTGTTTCAGAACTTTTTCTAAACAAGCCAAAATGAAAGAACTTTGTGTCGAAAAGGTGGGTATACTTACCCTTTAATCTAACTTTTGCATGTTTTTTTATACAGTTTTATACATATTCTGCTTAGGGCATAGTATGCTGCGGTATCCGCTAATTAGCACACTGCTTATTTCTGGTGATCAATGTGGCTTCAATGCGGATTACATTTTTATTACTATTTATATACTACTTTTACACCTACAAATAGTAACATCTCACTTAAGTAAATGCACATTCTTATGGCTGTGTCGAGTTAAAATAATGTAGGGTAATGTTCTCCATAGCTTGCAATCTGAAGGGAAGGTGAGGGAGATATCAGTTAGAGGAGACCCTGTGGTTTTATTATGGGTATGTCCATAGTACTTCAAACAGCACACAGAATATCTCAGTATTGCTTTCCAGATGTAAAGAAACCACTTAACTTGAATATATTTAGAAATGGGCTCTTACAGGTCATTTATTTAATAAGGAATCTGCAGTAGAAAAGGGGAATTGGATTATAAAATTGTTTCCGCTGTCTGCTTCTTGTGAAAGGAAGCATGACATGAACGCAGTTCAATAAGATCTAGTGGTCTCACATCCATCCTGCTTCCTAGCCACTGACTCATTTGCATTTCTCTAGAGATGGATGCTGAGATACACACACTTCCCAACACAGACTTGCATCAGTATCTAGAAACAGTTCAGCATTCTGTGCCACACTGGGTTGGTCGATGAATTTCATTAACTCTTTCTCTCCATTTAACCTCCCAATTTTTTGTTCTCTGTTTTTCTTCTTCAAATTTTGGTTAATAAAGGGGGAAAAAGGAAAACCATGACCTTGTATATTACACCAATAATGTGCCCCTTGTTGTAAAAAATAAGGATATTAGAACTAAGCTTAGAGGCATTTGGCCTAGTACCTTCATAATCATGGAACTTCTTGGTGACTTCTAACATCTAATTAATATTCAATAACAGGGCGTACAATTCTCCATATTCAGAGCTGTCAGTGGAGCTTGTTTATCAGACATGGGGGGCAGCGGCATAACTATAGAGGAAGCAGACCACTTCCTCCACTGCCAACCTATCAGCAGCGGGCAATTGCGTCTGATCGTAGGAGGGGGACTGAACGGAAGAGGGTTTGAGGAAAAAAAGGTGTGCATTCTGGGCCTCTCCATAAGTTGTTTTGCAGGAGGGCCTGGCACAGTGTAATTAAGCAGTTGGAGGGGGTGTGGTTAGATTTCGCAAGAGTGGTTTGGATGGATTGATCAGAAAGCTCTTAAAACTATCAACTGAGAGGGTTCTTTAATTAACAATTTAAATCAGATGGGAGAGAACAGGGAAGTAAGCCATTCCAGATATTATTATTACATTTATTTATAAAGTGCCATCACTTTCCAAAGTTGTATGGAGGGATGCAGCAGATTTCCAAGTTTATGGACATTAACAGGAGAAGCTATAGTTAAGATCCCTTAACAGAATGGTTTATAGTAGAATTGTTAATCCAGTGAGGGATACTAAAGCAAGGGTATTATTCAAACCAATATTACAACAAGAACGATAAGTAAAACTGTTAAATGACTGCTGTATATGATGACCACAGTCTATTTATTAGCAGGGTGTTAGGCTTTGTGTGATAGGGCAGAGTTAAAACCCCTCATGATATCAGCAACTGAAAAATTCAGTTTGCATTTTCAGCAACATAAATAGGTTCTGGCACTTCCACAGAACACTAAAGTATATAACATAACAGACAGAGAGACCAACTGAAGCTACATCTGTCTTTGTTTTACATATCATGTTTGTCTATAAACATACATATTGCCACACCTTACATTATTACAAATAATAATATATATGGAAAAATCAACATAAATAATAATTACATAAATTCCTGCAGTTCTGACTGTGACCTGTGACTAATACACACAGAGCCAGATAACAATGGGCTTTCCCAAGCAACACCTACCAAGGGCTGTGGTCCATGATTTGATACTCTGAATGCTCTTTTCCTGTCTACCACTAGTAACTAGCTGGACGTTATATAAAAGAACAAAACTGCTGATACCCAGTGGAATACAGACACTGCATTTGAATGGTGCTGCATAATGGTCTAGGTCTACTATTTTATTGTAAAGTACAAAGCTCAGGAACTTTTCTTTTCTCTCATTGAAGGGGTGGGGGGAGGGTAACTAAACCTAATTTAGCAGCAGGAGACTAGAACAACATTACACCATGCTGCACTGTGGGATTTGTGTGATGTGTCCAATCCCCTATAAATCAATTCCAAGCAGGGACTGATTAATAATTGTTTGATTCTAGCATGAGTCAGCAATCTGCAATTCACTACCGACAAACAGAATAGCTATTTCCTCTCTTAGAATGTAGTACACGTAAAAAACAACCCGCTCTACTTTCTCCTTAAAAACTGAGGAGTAGGGAACTTGAAAAGTAGTTTATTGGTGATAATGCCCCCCACATCAAGCTGAAAACACAGCTGAAATAAATAGATGGGTGCTTTAACAGATTGGATGATTTCAGGCTTTAGAGAGTCTTTGAAGAGTTGAGCATACATCATACAATACAATACCTTCTGTACAATGATCTTGTTGCAGTTGTGTAAAACACTTTTTACCAGGGATACAAGAAAAACACACCATACCTTATTTCTCTCTAACCTAATTACCATTTTTATCTGTGTTTGAGACATTAGTATGACTTGACTCTGAAGACGGTATAAAAACATCATGCCAGCGAGTGTATGTTCATTGCTCTCAGTGTAAATATACAAACCCCTCCCCTAGCTCAGTGACAACACACAATGAACTTCCTGCCTCAAATTCTAAGCAATCATTCCTTTAGCCCATACCCCAGCAGAAATCCCCCAATTTTTAAAAGAAATTATTTTTTTTGGCAAAACGAGAGAAAAATTGTATCCATAGTGTATTGACTATTTCATTTTGACCTAACGGAAAGAAAATACACATACCTTTCGTGGTTTCACTTTATCATGATGGTCGTACTGGAAAATACCTTTGTAACTTAACCCCAACCACCATGGGATTCCTTGCTTGTCCTACAAGGGATACATTAGAAGCTAAGTGCATCTGCATTATGGAACCTTGAAATTATAGATAACCAGCTATTTACACAGAGCACACACCAATTCTGGGATATAAATGAGGGCAATATTCTGTCAATAAAAAAACAGCACAGTTACAGTAGGGCTTCAACAAAAAAAGAAAACATTGTAATGCACTAAGTAACTTGTCTGAGCTATTTAAATAAATGATCATGATGTAGAAAGCCATTCACCGAATCTGTCACTAAAAGCATGACCGCCAACAGGTTCTATGGGTGCACCAACCTCCATATTAATCAAACTTGTTTCCATTCTCCATGTGGTACCGTAGGAATGGATTCATTTAAAGTTTATTGTAAGCAAAAATATCAAAGGAACTGGAAAAAATTGCATATCATATCCCTTGCAATAATTTAGTAAATCCCAGATTTTGTTCAATACAGCAGTGTCTGGGCTCTGTCCTTGTCTTCAATTGATGACTGAATCACTTCTCATAATGGGAGAAATAATGGCTGAATTTCCCTAGAGATAAGCCATTTAGTCCCTTATCAATAATTCAGCAGCTATATCCTGCTTAGTCCTTTTCTGTATTGACATGTCTAACTAAACTCAGCATATACAGAAAGATCAGAAAAATAAAATGCATGCGTATTAAGATAAATCAATATATACACTATATCTGCAAGTCCTCATTGCTTGACCAGCTCATTGCTTAAACTATTTTTAAATAGTTTTTGAATGATTTGCCTTCTTCTTCTGACACTTTCCAGCTTTCAACTGGGGGTCAATGCCTTGCTCTGTAAGACTACACATTAATTGGTATTGGTACTTTTTATTACTAATTTTTCTATTCAGGTCTATTCATATTCCAGTATACAAGTCCACAGTACTGCAGCACACTGACAAGTTGATCCATTTGCTAAATAGTGTTTATTGGTTAAAACATAAAGTAGACAAGGCAACGTTTCGGGCCTCGCAGGACCCTTTGCCAAGCCTTGACAAAGGGTCCTGCGAGGCCCGAAACGTTGCCTTGTCTACTTTATGTTTTAACCAATAAACACTATTTAGCAAATGGATCAACTTGTCAGTGTGCTGCAGTACTGTGGACTTGTATGCTGAATTTCTGGCCCATGGCAGTTTGGGTGAATCGCT
This sequence comes from Xenopus borealis, assembly GCA_024363595.1. NCBI lineage: Eukaryota > Metazoa > Chordata > Amphibia > Anura > Pipidae > Xenopus > Xenopus borealis. The sequence goes on along the minus strand of CM044435.1, from coordinate 73,265,030 downwards.
GCAAAAGCACCTGAGTCGCAAAGGAACATACAGAGGTGAGCACTCCAAACTTGTGTGGAACGATATTCATATTCCAGTATCTTATTCAAATCAATGCATGGTTGCTATGGTAACAAACAGCCTGATTATCATGCAGTTTGGTCTAAAATCTCCAATGGTATCAAAAAACATTCTATTGTGTGGGTCATTTTCATTCATTTGCCAAGTTTTAAAACCAATAAGGATTCTAACGGCATGGGGAACAAAAAATCCGGCCTGTACCAATGCTAGTACTTGGAAGAAAATAAATACAACTGCGAAACAATGAAATATTCTTTGATACACATGATAATGAAATGGTAGATAAGTTTATGTAAATGTTATTATTCGTGAAACATATTCTGTAAATAGAACGCTTACCTTGACTGCATAATAATGCACTCCATAAGTAGGAAGCGACTCCACGATACTCATATAACTGGAAGATAATGGGGAAAAATGCAAATCCACAAGATTAAAAAGTAGTTATAACTGCCCTATATAAAAATCTTTTTGGAATGAGGAGGCAGATCTTTTGGGGTGAGCCTTTAGAACATGCCCAGCACTTATTTGTAAAACACAGAGAGGATCTACAGGAAGCTCCAATAAAGGTGCCATTTTTAACAGAAATGATCCTACTTAGCTGAAATTGAAACCAGTCATATGTAATTCATCATTGCCTACATCACTAAGGAAATGTTCCATAATGCATTATATGCCTAAGAACAGTCAAAAGATACAGCATAAAAATCACATTATTAAATCATCTTACTTAACAATTGCTTGTCCTCTTGTTTGTCCATTCAGTTTCTTGTAGTATTCTATTACTCTGTCCTCACTGCCAACAAGAAAAAAGTGACTGTAGACTCTGCATATGCTGCCATTGTATCAGAGGGTTAAAACAATATCAGAAGATATTCAAACCAAAAGAAAAATATAGTTTTTGCAGATAGAGGGATATTATGTAGAATTTATACCCAACAATGCAAGGCAATAGTGCTAACCACTGTTCCAACATGTAGTATGCATGCCACTCTAATATAAACAACACACTAAACAACATGCAGCCCATGTTGTGCTCATTTGTAATTTTAAATATTGCATGACATTATGACTGCTCACTGTGGCCAGGTTCACTGCTGATCCAAAACTAATTAGTAGCTACATCAAATGGAAAAAAATGGCTTGAGAAGAATACATTGAAATAAAACATTGGGTTTTCACACAAACCAATTATTTAATCACAACTCACACAATAGAATCTTGGATACGGTCTGTCTGTAAGAAAACAGCATGTTTTATACTGTCTATACTAAGCTAAAAGGCCCTTCTGCTGACAAAAGGAAACCACAATTGGAGTTCAGTGAAGCAAAAAATGAAATTATGGATGAATATTTTACATTTGCTATGTCTGTTAAACGCATGTACTGTCATTTCAGCTGTGCTCCTTCTAAGTGCTGTGCTGTTAACAGCTACTGGCAGCTGTGGAATACTCTTGTCTGGCACAAGACCACCTGCCACTTTCAAGGCTACGTGTAGACTACAGTCTGTCTCTCCTTGGTCATTTAAAACTTCAATGTTACGCCACATCACTGCAGCATAGAAAGTAGACAATCCTTTCATGTCCAAAATAGCTAAAAAACAGTGTCATGCTATCATAGAAATATGTTTGTTAATGTTAAAAAGAAAAACAATAAAACTAACAGACATACAAGGTGCAGAAGGGATAAGATCAGCTTTTCTCCACTGTAATGCATATGCCATCGAAAAACAACCCCTGTGCTATTGGCCAGTGGCACATAAAACATTTTCTCCAATGGTGTAGAAATGGATCATTAGTGTCACACATGGTGGATTTTGGAACATAAATGCAAGACTATCTGCAGGCATATCTACACTATTTGAAAAAAGCTCTAGGTGTTCCACAGGCCTTATACTGAGATGCTTTTAAAAGAGTGTGGACTGGGCCCAGACCTGCTCCCACTTAATGAAATAAACTTGTGCATCTTTTTGGCATGTGTACACTTAGCGCTCTGTGTTCGCACATGAGCGTTCAGAGCACATGCAGCGGGCCAGACAATCGGAGATCAGGAGGGGGCCCCCGGGGACTGCCAGGAGGGCCCTTCGTTTGCAGCACCGGTGGGCCCCCAAGGCTCCAGTCCGACCCTGATTGGAGATTTCCAGAGTATTGCTTTATCATAACAAACTTGAGAACAGAGAGGCAGTTCACATCAGAGGTTCTTTGCCCACCCCCAAACCCTATATTCCTGCTGAAGCATCCTTGGCTTTCTAAAGCAAAGCTGACACAAACAAACCTGGAATGTACAACACAACCATAATTTTTTAAATTCAACAGATTCACTTACCACTTATTAGGCCATCTGTTTTTTGTTTTTTTTTTACATTTAAAGAATGCTGTGTTCTATTCAGTTAAATAAGAGATCATGATATAGTATTACCAGTATGCAAGAGAAGGGTGCTCCTTCAGGGCCTGAGTTGGAAGGGCTGGAAACTTCTTTAAATCTGCTCTTGTAAATTCATCACTAAAGCAAGACAATAAAGAAACAGAACCGAGATTAGAATGTGTTCAGATATTGTGTTCAAAAATTGTGACCTGTGGAACCCATGCAGGCATGGTGTGAATATAAAAGCTTAATGCAGACAAAGCCCTGCTTGGAATCACCCAGGACCTTGACACTAGAAGGCACTGATCTTAACCAGTATGCCACCGTGCTACATTGATTTAAGGAACATTATTTACAGCAAAATTATCACAGCAGAGAGTTAACCATTGTCATTATGGAAAACTACTACATATTACATTGACCTTGTTATTTTCAAAACTATTTAGCTATCATGACAACACCACATCATTCAGTTTAAGAAACTTTACAGAATGTTTACATAAATATTAAACTATTGATCCCCCCATGTGCAGCCTTTCAGCTGGCAGGCCATCGTATTCCATTATTTATTCGAGCACAATTGTTGGCAGTGAAACATTGTAGATTCCAAGGCTTTGCTGGGGAGACTCAGCCAACCAAGAACTTGGTCCTTTCTCTCAAACCATACACTTCAACCTGCTTCTGAAACTGCTGAGTTAGTGGGAATATGCATTTAAAATAGTGGTTATTTTTTAACTATGTATAGAGCCAGAAAAAACACAGGATCATAAAAAAGAAAAGCAATAAATGGCATGTTTAATGTCTGTGATTTTTCTTTTCTCTCTGCACCACATACTAACATTTACATTAATAAAAAATGATAATTTGTCACAGATGCCATTCCCCCAGTTACACAGACGTGGGGCACACACAGTACAGAAACTTAACTGAAAGCAAGCCACAAGGATGAGAAAACAGTGGAGACAAAAGACACCTTTGTGGTGCCTCAGACTTGCTCTCTGCAGCCCTAGGAAACCAGTCCTCCTTTAACCTTCTCTATTGTTTCCTTATATAAAGCAGTTCTGTTATTAGATTGCTGAAATGAAGGGAAAATAACTAACTTTCAGTACACAACACAACTTGATATATGCTGAATTGTCCTCCGTGAGAGCTCATACAATTTTAAAATGAATGCAAAGCCCAAAAGTCTGCATGTCTTCAGCACTGTAGCATATGTACATATACAATGGGCTAATAATAATAGAGTTAACATTAAATACTCTTGTTCTTATAAATAAGTAGACATTGTCATTACAGGTATTATGTGAAATATAGGTATACATATACAGGGAACTATACAGGGGCATTTGCAACTGTATTTGTGTTTTGCTTAGCTAAGCATAAACACTATAAGTGCAGCAATACAGTATAAAGTCACCCCTTGCATCTTTACTCAAATGGCATTTGTATTACTATTTTGGGCACCCCAACAAAAATATTACATCAATACTAAGTTGATCCTCCTTTTGCATATTTAACAGCCTCTAGACAACTTCTGTGATGAGTGTCTGGATTGCGGTATTTTTGACCATTCATCCGCACTAAACTTTTCCAGTTCAGTAAAATTTGATGACTGCTGAGCATGGACAGCCTGCTTCAAATCATCCCATAGATTTTCAATGATATTCAAGTCGGGGTACTGTGATGGTCATTCAAGAATATTTCACTTCTCCCTCTGCATAAATGCCTTTGTAGATTTCGGAGTGTATTTAGGGTCATTGTCTTGTTGGAATATCCAACCCCTGCATAATTTCAACTTTGTGACTGATGCTTGAACATTATCCTGAAAAATTTGTTGAAATTGGGTTGAGTTCGTCTGACCCTCAACTTTAACAAGGGCCCCAGTCCATGAACTAGCCCCAAAGCAATATGGGACCTCCACCACATCTAACAGTAGGTAGCAGGTGTTTTTCTTGAAATGTGGTGTCCTTCTGTCATGCAAAGCACTTTTTGTTAAGACCAAATAACTCATTTGTTGTCTCATTTGTTCCAAAATGATTGTGGCTTGTCTAAATGAGCGACTCTGTGTCGTGAGTGCAGAAAGGGCTTCTTTCTCATCACCCTGCCATACAAATGTTCTTTGTGCAAATTGCGCTGAATTGTAGAACAATGTACAGATACACCATCTGCAGCAAGATGTCTTTGCAGGTCTTTGGAGGTGATCTTTGGGTTGTCTGTAACCATTCTCAAAATCCTCCGCATATGCAGCTCCTGTATTTTTCTTGGCCTGCCAGATCTGGGTTCTGCATCAACTGTGCCTGTGGCCTTCCATTTCCTGATTACATTCCTTACAGTTGAAATTGAGAGTTTAAACCCCTGACATAGCTTTTTGTAGCCTTCCCCTAAACCATGATACTGAACAATCTTTTTGAGAGTTGTTTTGAGGATCCAATGCTGTCACTCTTCAGAGGAGAGTCAAACAGAAGCACAACTTGCAATTGGCCCCCCTAAATAACTTTTCTTGTGATTGGACACACCTGCCTATTTTTTTTTTTGCACAGACAGTGTTTTCCTATTTGATTTAATTTCATACAAGTGAATACTGCTTCAATAAACATCTTTGTTCAGAAAACACCCCAGTGCTCAGATGTTCATTGGAAATGAAAGGCAAACCATTGTTATCTTTTTTGTTGCAAGTGAAGTAATTATTATTATGCAGGCTGAGAGGGGTTCCCAAACCTTTTCATATGACTGAATGTGAGACTGAATGGCTCTTAAGTTGGTCACAGAAGCTCTATTGAGCCTTTGTCCCCTGTGTATAAGTAAGCAAGTTATAAAGTTAAGGTGGTCATACATGCAGACTTGGACCTCTATTGACATAGTAAAAATTGCACTATGCATAAGGAACATCATATCTACTCCCTTTTGGGGCTTTACATAATTGCATTTATATTTTTGTGCTTATTATCAAAATACAGATATTTTGCACATTTTAGTATGAAAGATAAATATATTTATCAGCAGTGAGACTAAATTTCCCCTAAAAGGAAATATCACTTTACATCCAATAGCACAGATGACTTCACAGACAGTTGCGGTTTAGCTGACAGGCAGATGAAGTGGCTTGGTTATTAAACATCTTCCCAACCTCAAAGGTTGCTTATTCCTTTCTGCTGAAACCGGTGCCTGTCTGTTTTCCATCACTATAAATGTTTTTGCTCCAGCAGGCTCCCAGACACACATAATAGATGCATGCAAGATATGAATTATTTCATTATTTGGGAAATGGATTTGCTTTCACATAGGTTTATATACTGTTTGGGGATGGCACCATACCAACACGCAGGTGAATGCCTTGCTAAAACATCTGTGCAGCCTGATCTGTTCTAATGTTTATCAGTCTATAACAGGTTTCTTAGAAACAAGTGAGCCGTGTGCTTTCTCTGCTTGTAAATCCTGTTTAACTGCTTACATGCAGAGAGCCCTTTCATCTCTTGTCCCTCAACTCTTGCTTACAGAATCTGAGAGTGTCTTTTAAAATCTGCTTACATTTTTGTAAACTTGCTGGTGTAAGTTTTCCTACTAAACTGCCATTAGGTATGCTTAAAGAGTCACACTAAAACACATTTAGCTTGCCATGAACAGTAGCTGTAATTGTGACTTTAACCATCTATCTGAATAACAAGTCAACAAAATAGTTGCTAAATATTAAAAAATATGAATAGGTATCTCTTTACTTCTCGTTCACTCTAGCAGCCAATGGGCTTGCCTTCCTGTGCTCCTACCCCATTTAGTACAATCAATACCATACAATCTGTGACAGTTCAGCACTGTTTTGTTGTATTCTTAGTACTGTCCTACTGGCCATAGTCAAGGATGATACTAAAACTGGATCAGTGTGCTGTTTACTAGTCATTTGGGAAATGCTGCTTGTGTATTAGAAAGTATCTTCCTGGATAATGTCTTTTCACTGCTACAGAATTTAATGTGTATAAAAAGCACTGGGTGAACATCTGGTTTCAATGTTGCCTTTGCAGGGTGGAATACAAATCTTTTATAGTGTTACTGTGGCAGTTGTAGTTTGCAAAGAGCTAAAGGGTCACAAGGTGGGCATGTCTGAATGATACTGAATTACAATACCGTTGCAGTATGCTATGGTATAAGGGTGAAGCTGCCAGGTTTGCATTTTTGCTATACCTGGAGTCAGGCTAAAACGTGCCATTTCAAACAAATGCACTGTATCTATTAATCACTGCCTTAACAATGCATGGGACTTACGTTCTCTTTCTTTCTGCATACCAGGAATATATATCATCTATATTCGTTTCTCTACTAAGAACTGCTTATGCGACTCATCCCCTATAGAATCTGTAAAAATAGTGAAGGAATGTATAGTAAACATGGTCAAGGGAACTATGTAACCATTTTGGACCAGATTAGTGATATTAGTTTTTGTGTTACTTTTATTTGCATGTATCATTCCAAATTGCATTACAGAAGCTGTTGACATTTTTCTTTGTTTCAAAAGCCGGTTTGGGTAAAATAATGAAGATTGCTGAGGTTTTTTCAGCACAATTAATAAACTCACACAGGGTCCCTTAAAGATTGCTTGTTTCCAAAGGCACACAAAATGTTAAATTCCCTAATGCTCAGACAGAGCAAATAATGACAAATTTCTACATTAAGTAACTCATAGTATCATTGTTTCAAAAGCCCCTTCATGCAATATGAAGAAGATGGCAGAATTGTTTTGTAGCATGACACCCTGCATTATTAGTAAACTCACGGGGGGGGGGTTTCCCCTCATTTATTTATTGAAAGTAAAAATTGTTTTATTTCTACTATAAAACATGCTGGCACTTATTTGAAGAATAAAACCATAATAGCAATACCCATGTTATAAAATATACAACTAAAATATAATTTAGTTTCCTTTCCAAACTCTACCATTTGCTCCAGGTAATATATAAATTGCCTTTCTGGTTGGCTGCACTCTAGTAAGCATTCACCTGCCAGCAATGGTTAGTAATATAGAACGATACATCTGGTTGGATTGGAAGGGACAAGCAGAGGCCTAACATGCTAATATTACGACATTTTCAGGATCAGTGAACATTTTGCACTTGGGACATATTTGCGAGGTTGGAGCCTGTGATGGTGTAATGTTATTTGACTCACATTTGACAATCATAATGGCACTGAACCATCTCTAGATTAAATCAGCCTCTCTATCTCCTGAAGCTGAATGGATCAAAGGCACAATAACCCTATTGTAATGTACATAAAAATAGTTAAAAAGGGAGGAGAGTGGATATTATCGAGTGAGAGGACTTTTTATATTATAGCTGTTGGTTAAAAAGTAACAGTTAACCAAAATTAAGCACAAGTTTATTTTGGTGATTATTGAGAACAACATATTATTTTATCAATGTTTTATTCCATAGCTGTCTGGATGATTCCCAACTGACTGGATATAGACCATCAAATACTATTGCATGGCTCCTAGCCTGCTATGAGCTCCACAGATTTGTATATGACCATAGGTAGGCATAAGCCTATTTTGTATTTACAAGGCAATAAACCTCCGAACCCCACTCTTTCAACCAATACTACATCTCTTGAAACAGAAACAAAAGTAAAGATTAGGCATACGTTTCACCCAACCCTAAATTCCACGGTTTTGTTCAAGTACTAGGGCATGATGGAAGATAAGAGGCTGCCAAGCTTCACACTGGAAATTTAGATCACTTATCCAGTTGCAAAAGGTTTCTGTAATTGGCTGAATAATGTATCACTTTGGCAAGATAATTGACAAAGGAACTATATTTTGATTAAAAAACACTGCACATTTTGTTGGTCCGTTTCTACAGGCAATTTTACTCAAATATGCAGATAAAGAAAATAATTTGAGTAATTTATATATAAGTGGCAGACAGTGTTTCACTTGGCTTGACAAAGTTTCCATATTTCCTTTATTGTAAACCACAGGAAAAAAATTAACATTAAAGGAAAACTATACCCCCAAACAATGTAGATCTCTATAAAAAGATATTGCATAAAACAACTCATATGTAAAACCCTGCTTCATGTAAATAAACCATTTTCATAATAATTTACTTTTTAGTAGTATGTGCCATTGGGTAACCATAAATAGAAAATTGCCATTTTAAAAAATAAGTACAGCCTCCTGGGATCGTAGGATTCAATGGTCCACATAAACATACCAAACAAACTATAACGTTAGGTCACATGAGCCAATTAGACAGAATTGTGTCTTTTGCTTCCACACTTCTTCCTGTTACAGTTGAAATATTTCTGGTCAGGTGATCTCTGAGTCAGCACACAGACCATCACGAAATGGTGGTTCAAGGCAAGAGATGTAAAAGGGCAATATTTACTTAAATATATATTCCAGTTTGATAAGATTCTTTAATATTCCACATAATTTGATATTAACTATCTGTTGCTCAAGTATTCATTTTGGGGGTATAGTTTTCCTTTAATGAAGACTTGGAGAAACATACTAAAATGTACTAGAAATGTACAGTCAACTTTCAGGGAGCCTGGTTGGTGGGGCAAGAGTAATACTAAGAACTGACTTGAAAGGGGTGGTTCACCTTCAAGTAAATTTTCATGATATAGAATGGCCAATTCTAAGCAACTTTCCCATTGGTCTTCATTATTTATTTTCTATAGTTTTTGAATGATTTGCCTTTTTCTTCTGACTCTTTCCAGCTTTAAAATGTGGGTCACTGACAACATCTGAAAAACAAATGCTCTGTAAGGCTACACATTTATTGTTATTGCTACTTTTTATTACTTAAGTCTCTCATTCAAATCAATGCTTGGTTACTAGGGTAATTTGGACTCTAGCAGCCAGATTGCTAAAATGTCAAACTGGAGAACTGCTAAATAAAAAGCTGAATAACAAAGTCCATAAACAATAAAAATTAAAAACCAATTGCAAACTGTGTAGAATATCATTCTCTACATCATTCTTAAAAGGTAACTCAAAGGTGAACAGTCCCTACATAAAGTGCACACAGTTAATGCCAGGAGGATGATGATGATATGTTATCCACAGCATCAATTAAGAAAGATTTCTATGTTGTTTTGAACACAAGCAGTCTTGAGTTAAAATAAAGCGAATGTAGCACTTAGTGGCACAGGCCCAGCGCTAACCTTTCCTGTGTCAACAACCTACTGAAATGGATCATATTTCAGCTCAGAGATTAGTATGTTTACAGAACTCTTTCCCCAAACTTGCCTGTTTGTAAGAGATCAGGTAAAGAAAGACGTTTTCTTCCAGAACTTCTGGTGACTGGCTTTTATCATTAAAACATCTACACTGGGGGTTGGGTAATGTTTGGCACTTTAAACAGAAATGTAAATTCTTTGTATGTACAGTGTTTGCATTTAAATAGATGCTCTGTCATTTAAGTATAGCTACAAAGTTATGAAGGCAGAGGCACCATTCTTCAGCATGGTTACAATTGCTAGGTTAGCCACACGTCTGTCTGTCTTATTTACGCTAATGCTACCATAGGGCACTGAGTGATGGGGAGATTTGTCACCCATTATTATTCATGCATGACTGCGAGCAACAAATCTTGTCAAAATGCATCTCCATTGGACATACCTGAATGTAAAACCACATATCAAAGAGTGGCCTAAAATTGCCTCTGGAGGAAACCTCCAGCGACTTTGGGTTCAGTTGGTTTTACTGACAGTGATTTCAGTTATTTCCAATGGAGATGCATTTTCATAAGATTTGTCGCCTGCAGTTACAGTATGCATACAGTTCATATTATAGGTGAGAGCAAATTAACAGGATTAAGATATCTTTCTGCTACTTATTAAATATACTTGCAACTTTCCTTAAAAGGCTTTTTGTGTGTCTACTTATGGGAAACATAAAAAACCCCACCCCATATGGCATGAGATGTAACGGAAATATTAAAGCCATATTAGATTTCTTTGGCTGTTTACACTTGTTAACTCCTTCACTCCTGTTAGGCCTGCAGCTAATTGCTAGGCACAACCATCTCCAGCAATTTGTTCCACTGCACATGAAATGAAAGTAACACTTAAACAAATGTAACAAGAAAAGTAATAACATAATGCGATACATTAGATATTTCACATTTTGTATATGTTGTTTGACAGCAGCCTGGGAAATAATATTTATGCTAAGGGGCCAGGAAAATGCTAGGAAGCAACTAAAACATAATAATTATTGGGGTTTATTGGGAAAAAAGGCACACAAAAAGTGCAATGCAGGATAAAAAAGAATGTTTTCTGCTAAAGTTGACACATTTCTTGACCAGCAGTAATTGCTTGATACAATTTCCACAAAATAAATATAAGGAGCATACTTGCTTTTGTTTCTATTATGTGACAAGGGCACAGAAGGATAGTGCTTGTTTAAATCATAGTTTGGTTATATGAACCTTTCAGTCTATGAAATGAGTGCTCTCCAGAGCAATGATATGAATGTCTTTCATCCTATCCCAGAGGAATCCAGAACAGGAAGGTAAGAACATAAATCCTAAAGAGCTGATGCAGTAACTAAACAAATTGACAGAACTAAATGTCATTGTTATGCCATGGATTGCAGTGACCTATGCAACTGTTTTAAAATGCTTTTAATTTTTCTATTAAAAAAACAACTTCTGAATTCCTGGTTATTTTATGCCTACCAGCATTGCAACACTCCGAACCCCAAGCAAACCTCTTGGATGAATACTTTAGGAGATGGGTAAATAACCAATAGAGATGCACTGATTCCCAAATCCTTTCTGAAAGAGTCATGAAATGCATTTTTGTGCCAAGGTGGGTGAAGTTGAGCAGTCACCCTGTTTCTCAGCCTGTGCAAGCCTTTCATTCCCCTTTAGGCTAGTGGCACACATGGAAGACACAAAAAGCAGACGTCTGCAAAAAAAATGATGCTTTTTTGCTGCAAAATCTGCATCAGGCATGTGCACACAGGCCAACACAGTGCTTGGCTGTGCAGTTACAACAAAAGGGTGGATGGGAGTCAGTGGCATAACTAGTGTGCACCTGGTCCCCCTGTAAAAAAATCTTCAGATGGGCCCAGCACACTTCGACCCCATTCTCCTGCCCACTTCACCCTCTGCCCACTTCCCACCCTGACGTCATTCACTTCTTGCCTGGACTCCTTCCACTCTCTGCCCCGTGTCTCTGCTTCCTCGCCACAGGTAGTAGAGTGGCTGTGGAAGGGGGAGGTTTCTTGCAGACTCAACAGTCTAGGCCCCCCTTTTACCCAGGCCCACCTGTGACTGTGAGAGTGTAGTGGCACCAGGTCCTCAAAGTTACATGTAAATGTTATTGTTATTAAAAGTATGTGTTTGTCTCTTGTTATGCTGGTTCTGACTTCATGTACCATTGACAATGCCCCCACAATGACTTGCATGTTCTTTGGTTCTTTGGTTCAAACTATAAGAGGACAATCACAGAAGTGTGCAAAGCTTGGTAGGAACCATTGTTTTTGCTGAGAGAGAGTAGGCTCTTGCTACACCGTTTTAATAGTACATATAAGTCAAAAATAGCAATGCAGAAGACAGAAAACAGCAAAACAGAAATTAATTTCAATAGCAATTACATTTACACAATCCTTAATTGTGGTATTTACTTAAAGGAATTGCCCAGTATAAAAATAAAAACTGGGTAAATAGATAGGCTGTGCAAAATAAAAAAATGTTTTAATATAGTTAGTTAGCCAAAAATGTAATGTATAAAGGCTGGAGTTACTGGATATCTAACATAATAGCCAGAAAGCAAATTTCTTCTTTTTCAGCTCTCTTGTTTTCCACTGACTGGTTACCCGGGTTACCAGGCAGTATCCAATCAGTGACTTGAGGGAGGGCCACATGGATCATAACTGTTGCTTTTGAATCTGAGCTGAATGCTGAGGATCAATTGCAAACTCACTGAACAGTTATGTCCCATGTGGCCCCCTTCAAGTCATTGACTAACTCAAAGTTAAAGAGCTGAAAAGCAGGAAGTTGGATTCTCGCTATTATATTAGACATCCAGTCACTCCAGCCTTTATAATTTGCATATTTCCCTGACTAAATATATGGGAAACATTTTTTATTTTGCGCAGCCTATCTATTTATCCAGTTTTTATTTTTACACTGAACTGTTCCTTTAAAAGCTGATGCAAAATTGTGTCTGCTACATATAATATGAATGCATTGTTGCAGCACTACTACTGCTACAGATCTTTAGGGTTAGTTTATTACTAGTCTCCATGTATTTAGGGAAGGCTCTGTAGATTATACATATTCTATTGTTGTTTTTTTCATGTTGTGAATATGTACACTGGTCACACTGTGTAGAGCAAAGTCAAAAGCCAGCACTTACAGGGTTTACAGGTCAATGCACTGCACACAATTTGCTTATTTAGTACTTTGGGCATCTCTTTAGCTGTAAATATTGAACAGGGCCTCATTATCTTTTATATTGGTCAATATTTGTATACAATATGTATATTTAATGAATACACCCATCTATTGTACAGCATTGTGAAAAACATTGGGCTTGGAACGATGTGTTCGTAACACTAATAATGACTGCAAAGTTACAAAGAAGTCACTATGCATTATGGATTATTAGACTACCAGAGTAAAAGCAAATGAACATAACTGGTAACATGTCTGGTAAAGTTCAATGGAACAGGCAATGGTCTTGACGGACAAAACAGAAAAGAGCCTATAACACAATGCCTACTCCTAACACAAGTTTTAGGAGTAACACAGTAGCAAGTCAGGGATTATCACAGAGATGCAACACTGAACTGTTGTTAGCCACAACTCTTTAGATGTTGAGATCTGTAGCTCAGCAACAGTTAGTGATCCCTGCAAATATTCAACCTCCCACTCCTTTCTTTAGCCCCTTGCTCTTACTATATTTACCAATTTAGACTGCCACTAAAAGAACATTATATAAATGTATATATACTTGATTGAATCTGGAAACTTACCTTGTAAAATCTCCCTTTGCTTCCTAAAGGAAAAAAAAAAAGAAAAGCAAAGTTAGCACTTTAACATACACATATAATGTGAATCCCAACAAGAAAGTATTTTAAAGTCAGATTATGCCACCTCAAAATTTTATAAAGCATACTACAGTGTGCAACCAGATTTTGCTATTCAAATGCCATATTTGTGAATCTTGTTAATACTATATACTGTACATGAAGAAGCCTGCAGAGATTCACACAGGGACAGTAGACAGGTCAAACACACATAATTTACCTATATCAAGAAATTGTTACTTTTAATCGCAAACAGTCTATAGTTTATTGTATGCCTATGTGCTAACGGTATTCCACTTTACATATAAACATTGTATTATGAATGTACCCAATACAAGATTTTACCTTTTTCAGTAGGATTCAGATTCGGCTGAATCCAAGTGCCTGGCCGAACCGAATCTGAATCCAAAAAATCATATGACTTTTCAACACACACAAACAGAAAGTCAAAAATGTTACTCCTTTTTGCTCTTTCCCCACTGTGTACCTAATTTACATATACAAATTAGGATTTGGATTCACTTCAGTTAGCCAAATCTTAACATATTACCAAAGATGTGTGCCAAACTAATGAAAACTTTAGGGAGCCTTCTTCTAGTAGAAATGAATAAAAGCCTGAATAATGATAATTAACCTAATTTCATGGTCATGCATTTTAAGTAAGAGACTTATTTTCAGGTAATTTATTCAGATATTTATATCAGGTTGGTTAAATAAGCAAAACTGAAATAGGGTTTCTACGTCAGGATGCAATACCCCTCACTAAATGAGTTAATGGATATCATTGTTTCTAGTTCTATCATATTTTCCCACAGCAGTACAACAGATATTTGTAGTTATTTCTGTTGGCAAGCTTCAAAGCCACAGCCATTTTTTAAAGGAAATAATTGTCTGTTGTCTGCTCTGTGGTTTTTAAAGGAGGCAGCATATTTTAAAGAGTAACTGGATTTAATTTGTTTGTGTTGGGATCTAGTTAAAAGAACACTAATATGAATATATGGGTTTCTAAAAAATGAGAAGTCACAGTATACATGTAAAAATATATTTTCACAGATACTAACTGGGGAAGAGCATACCTCACTTCCAGTCAGCACCATGATACATAGGGGTATATTTATCAAAGAGTTCCGGAATCGCCCGAAGTTACTTTGTGAGGAAACTTCGGGCGATTCCGGAAATCGCCGCGCTGCGTGTGGATTAGCGCTGGCGTGTTTTCATTGTAACAGACGACAGACAGGGAGGAAGCAGTTCGGGGAGATTGTTGGCCGCGATTAAACGCCAGGCGACAGAATCTCCCCGAATATCCCTGTCTGTCCCCAGCCTAAGAGTGAAGTTCCGCCACTAGAGGGAAATTCCGCCGATCTCCATTAATTTCTATGGGATTTTTAAAGGCGTTTTTATCAAATGGTGAACTTTCACTTCACCCATTGATAAATACACCTTTCAAAATCCCATAGAAATGAATGGAGAGCGGCGGAATTTCCCTCTAGTAGCGGAACTTCAGTCTTTGATAAATTTACCCCATAATGTGCATTGTGATGGTTGGAGATAAAGTGTTAAAGGAAGTACAATAAGTATCCTACATTCTCCCTATATGGAAGATTCTGGGGGGGGAATCGCGTAGACAACAGAAAGGCAAATAATAGGGTACATGAATCTGATTTTTTTTTGAGTGGGCCTCATATTCAACTCTTCGCCTGCTGAAATTTTGGGAATAATTGTCCCCCAGGGAATGTTTTATGAAAATATGCCTACTTGACTTGCTCTTTTCATGGACACCGAAAATTGACAGCTGAGGCTTAAGTCTTTCAATCCCATAAAATGTTGGCACATGGAAGCAGCCCTAAAATGCCATTGTCATTTATCTTTAATGCCAAGTCAGGAAAAAAATACTACCGTAAGTAAAACATAATTGTGGAATCTAAGGGGCAGATTTACTAAGGGTTGAATTTCGAATAGAAAAAAATTCGACCATCAAATTTTTTTAAAGGCTATTTTCGATCATATAGGTCAATTTTCAATTGAATTAAAATCATTGGACTTGTTCCAATGCATCGTTCGATTCAAACGATTTTGCTCAAAATCCTTTGATTTTCCAGAACTTATAAAAATCTCTGAGAAGGTTCTAGGAGGTCCCCCACAGGCTAAAATAGTAATTCGGCAGCTTTAAGGTGGAGAGGTGTTGAATTCAAAGTACTACGAAATTCAAATTTTTTCAATATTTTGGGCTATTCGATTGTCAAAGTAGCCAAAAATTACTTTGAAATTTGAATTTTTGAAATGGAATTTAATTTGAATTTTCACTTCGACCCTTAGTAAATGTGCCCCTAAATGTCTAGTGACAAGACCTTGAATACCCTTAGATTCAGTTTGGGTCGTTTATCATTACTGGACAAATTTGTACCTGGTCACTAACCAATAGCAAGCCGGTATTTGATACAATAACTCAGAAAAGGCCCTTGCTGAGAGAACTATTTTCATTATTCTGTGGGCAGCAGAAACCAATATTAATTGCTGATTATTTGGTAAAGTTTACTGCACTTGTTCAAATATGGCCCTTTATATTTTTTTAAGTGCTCACTCTTGCATCCCTTAATGCTCTAGCCCTTCTGTCCAGGGGATAAATAAATGACCCCTTACGCCTCTATCTAATGCAAGACTGCACCTCATTTTAAGAAGGTTTAGAGCAGTGTATCTAGAAAAGGCAGTGTGTCCCTGTTGGGGGTGGGGGCAGCCACATCCCCTGAACATAGCTCGTTGCTGGAGAATATGTTCTCCTTACTCAACATACCTGTAAAAAATTAGAAAGCAGTAACAATGTGTTTTGTAAGCAAATCTATAATTCAGTTAATGAGTCTAATGGCATGACTATAGTTTTCTAGAATATAAAGCTAAAAATCCTTCAAAGCCAGAGTTATACATTCTCCAATTAAAGAGTACTCCCTATGAAAATTCATATATTTGTGAGGCTAGTAAGCATGTGTTTCTATTATTCTTTGATATCTATTTTAAGACTCTTTTGGGCTTAGGTAATAAAAAACACTGAATTTACCCAGGGCAGTCAGCCATAGCTACCTACAGTATAAGCAGGTAGCATTTACTAGTCACATGATTAGTAGCAAATTGGTTGCTAAGGATTAATCTAGTCAGGAAGACCCACTGGAAGCCCCCATACACGTTCAGATAAACTGCCAAATTGGTCTAAAGGACACATATTAGCTTTATCTGTCGTGTATGGCCACCACTGTACATTGTCTTAAGGTGGCCATACACGTAGAGATCCCGCTCCTTTGGCGATGTTGCCATCTTTTGTAGCAAAGAATATTCTAGGCTACAGAAATGGATGCAGTATGGAAGTATAGACACAGAACTTAGCAGAGTCTAATTGTAGAAGGCAGCCGACCACATAAAGCACTTACCTGCAGGATATATGCAGCTAATTCAAACACAACTTCACTGTCAACATCTATTAACTCCTGCAAGAGAAAAAAAGAAAGCTATGCTTTAATTTAAGCAGATTTCAGTGTATTTGCTCTATGCCACTACATAATGATATGTATAGTGCTGTCTCCCTGCTGTGGCTTTAAAGACTGAATCATTTTGTGAAACTAAATGCTGTTTGGCTCAAGCCTTCTGCGCTTGTGAGGGGAAATGCAATTAAAAGTTTACTTCCCACATAGGACACACCAGATGTGAGCAAGATTCCCTAACAGAGAAACTTCCTGATCCATTTATAAAGCAGGAATTCCCTAAAGCTATAGACACATTATATAAAACATTGTTACCGTCTATTCAGCTGGCTTTGTAGCTGTTACTGATCAATATTTTCATTTAATTAAATTAAGACAATATTTAAGGATTTTGAATTAGTTGACTTTCCTATATACTTTAGATTCCCTTTACTGTATTATGATATACTTTCAAATTGTGATGCAATTAGCATTGGCATGATATTTTAGAAGGGCCACTATACCCTGACATTTTCCAGCAGAACTCTGGTCTCTCCATCTCTGAACAGCCTATAAAGCTGGTCATGCACATAAAGATCGGCTTGTTTGATGAGGTTTGTTAATTCAAGTTTTGGCCCCTACATCTGTCAACGCAATAGATGCATAAAATCTTTGAAAGTCAGTACACACTGGGTTTTTATTAGCAGCATTAGACAAAACCATAGGATGAAGTTATACTGGCCTTTTAAGGTGCAGGCTATGATGAATAAATATAATGGCCATTGATACAGAATGGTGCATTGCATATGCTGGGAGTCAAGCAACAGGTGCTGAAAGATTGGTAGTTTATATTTGTGTCTGTATGTTATCCACCCAACTAGAGAATGTCTACGGGCAGGGACTACTTCCTACTGTGTCTTTTACTAAACAGGACTTTTTCCGTTATAAAATACTTATTTATAAGTTGAAAATACATAAAGTGTTTCCTGTAACTGTCCCTTTATCTGTACTTTTCCATATTGCATGTCCATAATAAACATGATGGACATATTCCTTTTCTTTAACCTTATCTACTATGTCTCTAGGCAAGATGTACTGAAGCAAGTGTAAGTAAGATTATCACATGCACTTATTACTTAGGTGGCGTCTGTATTTGGAAGGATAAACATTACCGTGTGGCTGGGACAACCTTAATAAACAGTGAGATGTACAAAGCTGACAGAGAAGAAATCAGCACAGGAACCCTAAAAGTGGAATTCAACCTTGCCGGCGCTAAACCCCTCCCCCTAGGCCCCCTCCCTCCTCCCCCCCGGACTATTGCCCCTAACTTGTATATTACCCCAAAGCGCAGGTCCCTTCGTGCAGGTTCATGGGCACCATCTTCGGCCACAACGTCTTATTCCATCGAAGATGGTGGCGAATGTGCAGTAGGTAGTACTGCACATGCGCTCGAAATTCACAAA
This sequence comes from Xenopus borealis, assembly GCA_024363595.1. Lineage (NCBI taxonomy): Eukaryota > Metazoa > Chordata > Amphibia > Anura > Pipidae > Xenopus > Xenopus borealis. The sequence goes on along the minus strand of CM044435.1, from coordinate 73,246,657 downwards.
GTTTAAACTTTGTGAACTTCAGGTGCATGTGCAGTAGTACCAACCGGCAAATGCTGTGCATACGCCCCAGGAATAAGGAAAGAGACGTTGCGTCAGAAGATGGCGCCTGTGACCCTGCACGAAGGTACCTGCAGTTAGGGCAATAGGGGGGAGGGGTTTGGCACCAGCGGAGTTGAATTCCTATAAAGTGATACTGACAATAAAAATGTTCGTTTTCAAAATATTGATCTACATTAAAAGTTACCTATAGGTCACCGTTTTTACTTTTGTCACAAAATTTCTGAAAAAAGAAATTGGAAATCTATACTGTTTGGCGCATGCGCAGTAGATCCGCAACGGCAAATGCCTCCTACTGTGCATGTGCCAAAAGACGCCAATGGAACCAAGAAGAAGAGCGCTTGGGGGAAGATGGTGCCTGTGAACTCTGCTGGAGAGGATCTAGAAGAAGGGGTAAGTAGCAAGTTAGGGGTGTTGGCCTGGGGGGAGGTAGGAGAGAGGGGGGCCTACTCAGGGGAGGTGGGGAGTTTTGCACCAAAATTCCCCTTTAAAGGCATTTTCTGAAAGAGAGATATAATGAAACCTGGGAAAATATTTACTGATGCAGAAACTGCTGGTTCCAGCTGTACCTGATTTTATGATTTTAGCTACATGCCTTCATACCTGGGATGTTTGGGTTTATTGTAGTTATAAGTTGTAGTTATTGACAATACAATACTAATTTCCCCTCCTCAAGTAACTCATTGGTCACTGCCTGGTAACCAGTCAGTGGAAACCAAGAGAGCTGAAAAGCAGGAAGTAGTGTTCTGTTCTGGCTATTATGTTAGGCATCCAGTCACTCCAGTATTTATACATTACATTTTTGGCTACCTAACTATATTAGAAAACATTTTTTATTTTGCACAGCCTATCCATTTACCCAGCTTTTATTTGTATACTGAATAGGTTGGCCAGAGAGATTAGGCACAGGCAGACATTAGCTTGTGCTGCAGGTAGAAAACTGAATGTTCCCAAGGAAACCAGGCAGGCATAGTTATTCCCTTCTCACGGTCCCCCCCCCCCAAAAGCTCTTCAAGTCATGGTTGCTGCTTTTCATTGAATAACAATCAAAGCACTGTTCTGCATTTCTGATTTAATTAACTGCCTCTCATGGTATTATTAGCCGTTTATTTAAATCTCCAACTCCCACCACTAAATATTTGTGTCAGGATATGTAATTTAGGGAACCTTTGACTCTTATTGGATAGGGAGAATCCTGTAAGCTTTGGGCCATTTCAGAGAAGCCTACAGAATGTATAGCTAGATATGCTTAAAGGAAAACTATACCCCCAATATTCAATATATCTTATAAGTGGCTCCTTTTGCCTAGAAGATGTATTAGAGCTAGGGTTGCCACCTTTTCTTAAAAAAAAATACCGGCCTTCCACTATATTTGGCTTTTTTTCATATTACTAACATTGGGATCAGCCATCAAAAATACCGGTCAGGCCGGTAAAATACCGGCCAGGTGGCAACCCTAATTAGAGCCCACACTATTAAAATCACCAGAAATCCTGTCTCTCTACATGCAGGATTTGTGCAAAAGGCAGTTATTTTGTCAGATTCAGTTATCTGAGTGAGCTCTAATACATTTGCTAGCAATGGAGGCCCAGACGATATATACTAGATCTAACTGTCAATGAATATCTGACACCCAACTGCTGCATGGAGACAAAATTAAGAGAAACAGATGCAGAGAGCAGAATAGTGAAGATAAATTTGATTATTTCAGAAACTATCAATATTCATAGAAAGTCAGATGAAAGCTCCTCTGTATGAACTATACAGAATAAGTAAAAGAAATGAACATTTCAAGCTAAGCCTCATACTGATAGTTCTCAGTCAGGAAAACTGCTTATCTATAGCAAGCAACTTTTTGTTCCAAGACAATAGTGTTTAGTCAACAAGAATGCCACTTTCAATAGACTGCAGACTGCAGCATACTCTCTGTCAGACAAGCACTGGCATACTTATAATTGTTACCCTGACTGCTAGAGTTCTAATGTGAACTTGGCCTCTTTGTATTAAAATATATACGCCCACTCTCCCCAAGGAACACACTGGCCTGAATACGTTCCTATCAGAGGGACTTGGGGAAAACTTTCATCTTCCGCTTACTTGCACTTTGTAGAGGGGGATTGTGAGAAAGAATGCAGAGAGATCAAACACTTTCAGACAAATATTTAACCCCAAGCAGGAAGAAAGGGACTGGCCAGCAGGCCCAGGAGACCAGCCCATTGTTGCCCACTAATTGCTTTACATTCCATGTGCATCTTCTCTAATAGAGGCCGAACAAGGGAAACATTTGTACAAAAACAACTGTATTCAGTTAACTGGGAAAAAGTTGTTAGCTGCACACAAAACATCCTATGTAACATACACCCTACTGTCTCTGTGTATTTATTTAACATTTCTGCTGTATTACTGAAGCCCAGCAATCGTTGGCCAGTTATTGCTCTCAACATCCTTCCAGAGGAAGATAGTTCAAAAGCATCTTTATGGTGTAGGATGGACAACACTGTTCTAAGCTTTGTAATGCATCCTTGCCATCTGGCTGGATACAGATATTTTTTAAATTATTTAATTAATTGCATAGTGAACCTTTTTTCACAGAGATCTGCTGTTTTAAGCCAGGCCACAAATGCCTGTGCCTAGGACGGCAAATTATTAGCGGTGGCATGACGCCAGGCTGCTCTATGGGGAGCAGTAGGGACAGTGTCGGACTGGGAGACCAGGGGCCCATATTGGTGAAACCTATGATTAAGGGATACACTCCCGAAACGCGTTAGGTTCCTTTGCAGCAGTTTTTTCCAAATAAATGGGATCCAGACGTGCCGTCATTTCTTGGTGATTTTTTCATATCTTACAGTGGGGACACTGGTTGACTGAGCACCTGGACCAACTATAAGGGAAGCACAGTGAGCTTGAGCGGTTTTCTTTTCTTTTTTCTTGACCAGGGGCCCACCCAAAACCTTAGACCAGGGGCCCACCATAAAACCTTAGACCAGGGGCCCACTCTCAGTACTAATATTCTTCATCTCCTCATCTTCTTTACATACTATAATCAATTATTCCATCTATTTAGCCTCTTTGTTCTCATATAAATAGGGAATGGCCATGAATTAGGCCAAAAGTTTAGCAGCATGAGGGCCCACTGACACCTTGGCCCACCGGGAGTTTTCCTGGTATTCTGGTGGGCCAGTCCGACACGGAGTAGGGATGTGCAGCTCCCCAGTGCTCCGGCATTTGAAGGGGATAATGGAGGTGGGTGATAGGACCCCCCGGCCTAGGGGCACCCGCCCTGGAAATCTGGCACAACAAATGAAAAATAAAAGGGGGTTGAAATCTGATGTTATAAGTGCTTAAAGGTGTTGTTCATCTTCCCACACTTTTTCCATTCAGCTGGTTTCAAGAATGTTCAAAAGAAATAATGACCTTTGCCAATTGCTCTCTATTTTCTATGTGTGACCGTTTTTATAATATTTTATATAAAAATATTACCTTCTAAAGCAGCTCTGGGAGGGGGAGGTCACCTACCCTGTAAACTGTTTTAAATTGATACATTTAGGGGCAGATTTACTAAGCTCGGGTGAAGGATTCGAATGCAAAAATGAGATTTTCTAAAAAATTTTTTGGCTAATTCGACCATCAAATTTTCAAAATTCGATCGAATGACGATATAATCGAATGATTCGAATAAATCATACGATTCAAATAAGAAAATAGTTCGACGATTTCTATCCGTTCGTTCGATTTCTAGAAAAAAACGAATAGCAGTAAAATCCTCCTAATTCGATTCCATCAGATTTTCCCTCGACCCAAATTGTTTATAACCCTCGAAATTCGACCCTTGATAAATCTGCCCCTTAGTCGATACATTTATCTGTGTCCCTGCTGAGCAGAATCCCTGGGTTTCATTGAGGGTGATGGCAGACTGGGAGATTACTCGCCCAGCTACAAATCTTATCTAGATTGGGCGACTCTACTCCTCAAATACATCATGAGGCAACTTCAGAAATCCAAAGTGATTTGTATGCCATCCCAACGAAGATCTGTATTCTTGCTGGCGGGAAGGCATTTTGGGGAGATTAGTCACCCGAAGTAAAGAAGATTAATTGCTGGGTGACTAATCTCCCTGCCTGCCACTACCCTAAGGCTAAGGCCAGACGGGGAGATACGGGGGAAATTTGTCGCCTGGCGACTTCTCGCCCCCGAACCTCCCCGAATAGCCAGGCACCCACGCGCACCGGCGTAGCTTGAAAACGCCTCGCCAGGCAATTTGGAGCGATTTCAAAAATTGTGCCGCTCCGTGTGAACACGCGCCGGCGTATTCAAGCTACGCCGGTGCACGTGGGTGCCTGGCTATTCGGGGAGGTTCGGGGGCGAGAAGTCGCCAGGCGACAAATTTCCCCCGAATCTCCCCGTCTGGCCTAGCCCTAAAGGTAGCAGTTATAATTGATACAATAGTTGCCAATACTCCAGAGATACTGCTACAAAATGTATAAATGAAATGTTGCAAAATTGTAACAGTTTAAAGTCTGCACCTGAATTACAGAGCTGACCATCCTGAAACAAAGACAGGAATATTAAACCTTAAACTTTTTTTTTTTTTTTTTAAAACCAGTAATGCTTAAAAGATGGAAAGTAATTGAAAAAAGTCTATTTCTGGGGAACAATCTGAAAACAAGTGAACTGGAAAAAGTGTTAGGAAGGTGAACAACCCCTTTAAAGTACTTTGTATGCTATACTTCAAGAACTAATATAAAGTGCTTCCATCTAGTGGAAATGCATCAGAATTACACATAAATATGTTCTAATAATTGGTTAGTCCGCTCAGCATCATGCACTTAAAAATGCCATACAATTATATTTCTACCATAACCCAGATGTAATACATTACAATGTCACTTTAAACACAACACATTACAAACAGTATATTACATACAGACACACACCTCACGTACAAACTCAGTGTATTTCCAGCTAACAACATAATGAAAATTGCTGCAGTGCTCAAAGCATTGATGTGCTTCATCTAAATTATTAAACAGATAGTAGCAGGAGCTAATTTAATACATCACCAGCATAAAACACTTCAGAATCTAGATTTAGATGTATATAACACTTTATCTATTCATTCACAGAACACCTAAAACCCAAGTGTATGCAATAAATCATCTACTGTCATGGTTTTCAATGCAAAAAGCAATCCTGAGAAAGCTGGCATTGCTCTTCAACTTATTTACAATAAAGAATGAATTACCTTGTATATACAGGACTTGGCATTAAGGAAGAACAGCTCAATTGTTGCATTGTCCTTCAGGTATGATATACTTTCGATGTAAAACCTGCAAAACAAATAAAGAATATTCTGTAAAAAAAAAACAGCATCATTACCTAAACACTGCAAACATCTGTATCTCCCTGCTGTGAGCACTACCAGTGGCTGAATGATAATGCTGAGAGCTGCACTGCAGCAATACCTGAGGCAATAATAATTGACAGGTATTTTAAAATTGCCCCAGGTATTGTTGCAGTACATTACTGTCTATTTACAGCTCTACCTAAAACCCATGTGACACACTAAAACCCAGGTTGATATAAGCATTTTCTAACCATCTTTATCAGGGTCATACCAACACACAGGTACCAAAGTGTGTGGGTCTTTATGCGGTAACTGCAGCAATAACTGATAATCACACCCAGGCCTCACTGTGACATGACTGGGACACTATATCTATATCACATCCATAGCCATTTTACATTTTGTTTGATTCACAGTTTTAGCTATCCAGGGAGAAGAAAACAGAAATATAACACTTAAAAGGAACAGTAACACCAAACAATTTAAGTGTTTTAAAGTAATGAAAATATCCTGTAGTGTTGCCCTGCACTGGTAGAACTGGTGTGTTTGCTTCAGAAACACTACTATAGTTCATATAAACAAGCTGCTGAGCAGCAATGACAGAAATTGAAAAAAGGCTATATGGCACAGGATAAGTAATGGATAACAGATAACATTATGTTCTACAGATCTTATCTGCTATCTGCTGTGTAACTTGAGCTTTTTTTTTTCCTTTGAATGGCTACCCCCATGGCTACACAGCAGCTTATTTATAAAAACAATAGTAGTGCTTCTGAAGCAAACACAGCAGTTTTACTAGTGCAGGGCAACACTGCATTATATTTTTATTACTTTAAAACAATTTCATTTTTTGATGTTACTGGTCCTTTAAAGTTACTGAGTACTCCTTGTCCATAATCCCCTAAATCATGCAGGAGATACATTAATATTCAAGGGGTGTTTAAGAATTACAGGAGAAGCTATTCAAGCTATTCTTGAATTACAGCCTTTAGGAAGTATGCTGGGAGTGAACATGTTAACTGTCTTGTATTTTTGGAAGCCTCCCTGTATTTGGAGATTTGTGTGGTTGATGCATGCCATGATGTGTCCAAAAACCTTCTAGTCTAGGGTGGCAAACATATTACATGCTTTACAGATGGTGTTCATCATTCAAATTAGCCCTAGCCCCAGTGTAAACAAGTTGATATGCAAGTTTGTCAGGAAACCACAACTATTTTATTGGGACTTCCTGTGAATAGTTGGTTTCACTGTTATTAAAGAATTGTACACTAGTTATAATATAGAGAATAGAGTACCCACTATTGTAAAATATAAGGATATTTTAAGTTACAGAGCAGTTCCATGGCCATATAATATTATATAGGTCCTGGAACTCCTAGGTGACTTCTAATATCCTCATATTTTGCAACATGGGGTACTTTATAATTATAATAAACAAGTTTCAGTGAGTCATGTGACAATATAGACATCACTAAGCTCCAATAATAACCAATGACATCAGTAAGCACTGTTTATAAGGATATTATAATATAATGTATTATAATACTGAAAATATGATGTCACTATAGGGGTGTAGTCTACCACCTACTTCTGTAGCTCCTGCACCAGAGAGAGGAGAAAAAAAAACAGAGATCTCAAGCTCAGTGTTGGAAAACAAGAATCACAGTTAATGTCTCCACTAAAGATGGCAGCTTTTTATAAAAACTGTTTTGCATAGGAAATGAAATGGGTTGTAGAACCAAACTTTATTGCATGTGAAAGGGCTGATGGTTTGCCCCTCAGGCAGCCCCCCCCCCACTGAAATGCACAGACCATGCCCCCTCACTCAGGAGGTTTGCAGAATTGCCTAAACCACGGTTTTCACAATCCTATGAATAATCTATTAATATAGCATGTGAATAATAGAGGAGGTCTATCCATTACCATTACAAGTGAGCTGAAACTACAAGCACAGCAGAGAGAGTGATGACTAAGGTAATTCACTTGCCTAATGACAAAGGCTGCTCAGTTTCCCAGCAATAATGTTGTTTCTAAAGCAGGTACATTGCTCTTATATCCATACAGTGTAAAATGTTGGTACTTTATTTAACCTGTCCTTTGTGTATCTGCCAAAACTACCATAGAGCAGCACAATACAGGAAAAATTAAACAGAACTATGTGTTGCTAGTGACCTGAGCCAATGTTCCTGTATATGTGCTTTGTAGTGAATAACTAGTTCTACACACAGGAGGAAATAAGAAGTCAATGGCAGAAAACCTTTGCTTTTCAAACACACTTTTGAAATAAACTGTTTTATATTTCAAGGATTATCATAGCCCATGTGTCTGATAAGTACACAGGAATCTTTCCAAAAGGAATCTTTCCAACATTTTGAGGTTGTATTATATTGTTGTAATTACTGCATTGATACTGCAAGATGAATGACATGCTATAATGATAAATTATACTTATATTCTTATTTTTTGGGAAATACATGTCAGATAAAGAAAAGCAGGTAAACTTTTTGCACGATGTCCCTCGTTTTGACTCTTACTCTGGAAACTGTTATTTAAATCGACCAACTTCAGGGTGGAAGTTCCAGGATACTTTGGTTAGAAAGTAGCAGCTGAATGTCTGTTTTCACACTATCAGTCTCTGGTAGGTACGCTTGAACTAAAATGATTAAGTAAATTTAAAAGGTTATGTTTGCAGTGCCCAGCACTAAATGCATGAGAATCCTGAATAAATGATAAAACTATAAAAAGCACATATATACTAGTATGGAAAAAAGAATGCTTATTAAACAATTTAAGTCCTACAACTGCATGAACTCTATGGAAACAATGGCTTAAAACAGATGTCACAAGCATAAAATACTGGGGGTGGGGGGTGGGGTTTAATACATGGAAAACAGCACAAATGTGCAAGTCGGTAAAAAAAAAAAGAAAAAACAGTTCAGTTCAATGTAGCATTAGTGCTTGTACTTAGCAGTATTTAACAATAGAGGGCAGCATTGTACTTTTGTACGGATTATGCACCTCTTAGAATATAGTATACACTAAGAAAAACAAACATTTAAGGCAGAAATCTGTTACTGGCATTGTCTAGACAACCCCCTTTCTCTCTCTCTCACACACACACACACACACACAAAATAACTTAATTTTTATCTTAATGTTTGAATTGCATGTAGATAATACTGTGGCATGGATCATCATCAAGTGTGTTGCTTGCTTTAAATTCTCATGTAGTCGGTGTGTATCAGCAAACCCTTGTTTGATACTGAAACAAGGATTAAACCACATTCAAAACCCACATACACTCAGGGACAGTCAAACTGGTTTTCCTAATGGAATGTTACAGCAGAAGTGTCTAGCCACTCTTTGGGGTTATACAGATAAATTAGAAATGATCAAATTTTTTTCTTGTTCAACCCTGCCTGGGTGTGAGCCGTTTAATGTAATCTGCATTATAGAGCATCTCAGCGTTATGAGGCCTTACATCAGCAGAATTGTGTTTATGACAGCTGTTTGATGCTGCCTGTAGCTATAGACTAACATTTTCCTTATGCTTGTGAGCAATGCTCACTCTAACCTGTGCGCTCGTATGTACCTACAGAGGTTATCACTAAAGCACACACAACAAACTGTGAAGTGCACAAAGGAAGAAACATGATAGTATCAACTGCTTTACCCTTGAGATAACATTCTACAGAGAAGTACAACAGAACCATATTTATACATGCAGGACAATGTGGTGTGATCATCAGTTAGGCATGATCTATACAGAACATATGTCAAGGTTTCCAGAGTATGTCAACCCTTTGTTATGCTACATAAATGAACCCTTGTACAAGCCTCTCAGGATTCAGAGAAATATTCCATTCACATAAGACCTAGCTGCGCTCTATTTGAAGTGAATTTGATTGTGACTATATATATATATATATATATATATATATATATATATATATATATATATATATATATATAGAGAGAGAGAGAGAGAGAGCAAAAAAACATCCGCACACATAGGTCTTGATAAGTGAAAAAAAAGCTGGTAGATTTTATTTCAACTTTTCAGCTTACAAAATCAAGACGTCATCAGGAAGCGTATCACCATGGCTATCTGAGTGCACTTATCTAGTTTTATATATATATCTATATATATATATAGATAGATAGATAGATATAACTAGTGCTTCATGAAAAGCAGATTAAGGATGCGGATGACAATGAACAAGGCTGCCACTGTTTACGGTACATACAGACACAGCAGGGGAGAAAAGTCCCAATTCAGGCACAATTATCGTGTGTTGGGAGATGAACCCAGACTGCAGACTACCATGCCTCTGTTGGGAAAAGGGAAGTCAAGGAGATAAGGAGCTCCCAAGAGGACAGAGAGAGGTTTGTTATGATGGTGTATTTACACATGGGATTTGACTGTAGTTCTGCAATTACTGGGTACTAATATGGAGAATTATAACACATTACAGACATTGATTCTACACCATGCAAACAATGAGTGAAAGAAGGAAGTAGTAAAAAGTAGTTTTTGGCACCCAGCACAGTGGGTTTTAGCTGGGGGGCTTTCTATGTTTGTAATCAAAACCAGTGACTGAGATATCTTTATTTCATTTTTGACTGCCTTTTTCTGGGTAGGCAGAGGCTGCCCTTTATTTTTAAAGGCTCTAGACTGATTAGTGCTTATTGCGATTTACTGCTCTGTGTTTCTGCAATGATGCAAGTCAACAAATTAGTTCTATAGTGCTAGAAGCGGACTGTAGATATTTTCTTCCCAAAACCTCCTTCCTAGCTAAAGGCAACAGTTTGGGTATTAAAAAGCTCAAGTAGTTTGACAGAAAGCAACAGCTAGGAAATACTACAGGCATGGGACCTGTTATCTAGAATGCCCGGGACCTGGGGTTTTCCAGATAACAGATATTTCTGTAATTTGGATCTTCATACCTTAAGTCTATTAGAAAATCATGTAAACATTAAATAAACCCAATAGGCTGGTTTTGCTTCCAGTAACAATTCATTATATCTTACTTGGGACCATGTACAAGCTACTGTTTTATTATTACAGAGAAAAAGGAAATAATTTTTTAAAATTTGACTTGATTATAATGGAGTCTATGGGAGACAACCCTTACGTAATTCGGAGCTTTCTGGATAACGGGTTTCCGGATAACAGATGCCATACGTGTACTTATATAAAAACAACATCCAGTTTGGCATGATTGCTATAGCAATGGACTGGTACCTATAATTAGCAGCAAGGCATGGCTTTGGTCTCAGGACCACTGTACTATGTGAAATGTTTTATATGCAAGGCTTCAAACAGTGAGTAATTAGGCAAGTTTGAGGGAAAACAGATGTGGAAAATAATTGCTCGCCTGCATTCTTGATGATCTTTTACTTTTCAATTCAAAAATGCAAATCCCTTGTCAGTTAAACATTTGTACACTGCATTAAACTCTTAAAGGAACAGAACACTGTATGGTTTTATAAATCAAATATTTTGTATGGCTCGTCTTGTGGAAGACTACAAGGACACTCTAATGCAGGGGTCCCCAACCTTTTTTTTACCCGTGAGCAACATTCAGGTGTAAAAGGAGTTGGTGAGCAACACAAGCATGAAATTAGGTAGTGCCTATGTAGAATGGCAGCCTACAGGATGCTCTTTTTGGCAGTAAACGTGATAATTATACAAACCCAGCCTGCCTTCAAGCCTGGAATTCAGAAAATAAGCACCTGCTTTGGGGCCAGTGGGAGCAACACACAAGGGGTTGGTGAGCAATATGTTGCTTGCAAGCTACTGGTTGGGGACCACTGCTCTAATGCTTGGTAAAAGCCATAAAAGTATTCCACATTCAGTTTCAGTCAGACAGTCTCAAACTACCTCCTCAACCACACTTTAAAAGGCTTCATCTGTTGAAGTTTTATTCACATATCAATTATTTACAAAGAACTATACATTTTCTATGGTGTCCTCTGACAGGGAATCAAATAAGGAAATGTCATTGGAGCATAAGGTAATTGAAGGCCGATGCCAGATACCCGTGAGGTACGTTCTGTGAATGTCTCTTACATATCTCCCAGTCCAGCTTTGTACTACAGGTATGTGATATATAATTTAAAAAACTGGTTTTCCAGATAAGGGTTTTTTCCATAATTTGGACCACCATCATAATTCTTCTAAAAATGTTTAAACCAAAAACCCAGTATGATTATTTTGCCACCTATATAATCAGCCTTTCCTGTTATCCTTTTGCTGTAGTGCTGCCAGCTCTTGTGATTCAAACCAAGTATCTGCTTGTCTTGTCTGCAGCAACCAAGAGAACCTGGCAGCGCTACAGTAAAAAGAAAATATTCAAAAGTACACATGTTAAGGATCAAGGAAAATACACAAAGGATCATGTTTTATTATGCAGGATTGCAACATGTACAATACATGATCATGTTTCATACCACAAAGGTATGTTATTTCAGGGTTTGGGTAAAGCAATGATAGAGAAATAACAGCCTGTGCCTGTAGGGGATGAGAGACAGAAAGGAACTGTGAACATTATTAAAGTGTGTGCTACTAACATAAATCCAATATTGATATTCATTATTTATTATGTTGGATTTTCAGGCAGCATTGCATACTGCAATACTCACACTGGTAGAACCACCAATGTTGACTACATTGCAATATACATTACAAATTTTCTACGGTTTTAACTTTATTTGTATATATAGTGCTATTAAAACCAGTGTTTTTCTGTCCCTGTCTATTCTCTGCCCTGATGGCTCAGAGGAGATTATGAAAAAAGAAAAATGGCACAATTAAAAGCTTTTGGCTACCATGGTCTCATAATGTAAAATTGCTACAGCTGTACAGTACCTTTATACCAGGGCCCTTAAAAACAGATAATGCAACAATATGTCGTAATATTTAATTTTTCTCTTACTATGCGTTCCAGAGAAATATGAACCAATGTATGTCGACAAACATATTGTGTGATATAAAGTTGTCACTGATAAAAGTCTAACCCCTCCCCTTTTCCATTGTCTACTCCTCTTAGGACAAGGAATCCAGAAAGCAAAGGGGGGGGGGGGTAAATATTAAATGAAATAAGGTCAGATATACAAGGGCAGTAGAATGGAGAAAAAAATAAAGAGTGTAAAGATCTGAAGTGTAGGCTTCGCTAGCGTTCGCCGCACTTCGCCAGGCGAATTTTCGCCAGCGCTATCCAAATCCACTAAAGTGCGAATTTACGCTCAGGTCGGCGAACTGTAGCGTAGTTGCGCTAGTATTACTTCACTGGGCAGAGTGCTGTTACGCTAGCGAGGCCTAATTTGCATACGGCAGGAACTTTAACTTATAATAGAAGTATATGTTACAGCCATTACATTCCACTACACAACAATATAAAGTTGTCCTATGGCCCAACATGTGCCCCCTGTATAGTTGAGTTGCCATATGTTAGGAAATGTAGGGGGGAAGAAGGGTAACCCCCCAAAAAAATTATTGATCTTTTTCAGACTATCACCCTCCTATGCTAAAATACGCCAGCGTTTTTTTGGGACTTAGAAAAAATGTGACTTTTTTTTTAACCTCCTATCTATTGTATTGAACTTTGCCTGGTCTGACCAGGCGAAGTATTGTCTAGCGTAAGTGCTAACATTTAGAAAAATGTTCATCTTAGTGAATTTGCGAAGTTACAATCCTTCGTAAGTGCACAACTTCGCCTGGCGTAAGGGTGCAAAGTTGCGCAAGTCTATCTACTTCCCTAGCGAAAATTCGCCAGATAGTGAATTTGCGAAGTTGCAAAATGACGTCACGCTGGCCAATTAGCGCTAGCGTTAGACGCTTCGTGCTTTAGTGAATTTAGTGGATTTCAGGTTCAAAATGCAAACTATGGCCTGATTCTCCTCCTCAGTTTATAATGCAGAAGAGACAGCCATGTATGGCATTAACTATGGTAAAAGTTGGGGAGAAGAAGAACAACGTACAATAAATGTAAGGAAAAGTACAATGGAAATGGGAATATATGTAACACAGAAAAAAGCTTAGAGAAGAACATGAACGGAACTTGCAAAACAAAAAATAAAAAAGGCATCTGATGCATGTATGGGAAAAACATAAGCAAACACAAACATCTGTTGCTATGGGTTACTATACATGGGAAAACTAAGACTTACACTATTATATTACCCTATACCTGTGTATTACCAAACTGCAATAGACCGAACTGATCAGCCAATGGGTCAGCTGACTGGACCTCCAAGTAATTAGTTCTGTACATGGTCATTTACAATAAAGAAAAAGACAGTCTTTACTTGTAAAACTTTATAATGTTCCACCTTTGATAACACCATGGGGCAGAATTTTGAATGAAAAAAAAAATTGAAATTCGACCATGGGAATAGTGGGTGAAGTAAAATTCTTCGAATTCGAATATCGAATTCGAAGGATTTTACCGCAATTCGATCGATCGTATAGGAAAATTTTGATCGATCAATCGTTCGAATCGATCGATTCGAAGGATTTCATCGATCGATCAAATTTTTTTTATTCAATCTAAAATAATGATTCCCAATTTGGTAGCTTGGTTCTGGCGAAGTAGGTGGTGGAATAAAAATTTAAAGGGGAAGCAATTCAACCATCGAATATTCAAATAAAATTTTATTCGAATTCGACTATTCAATGGTCAAATTTGCTTAATTTGCATATTTGACTATTCGAATTTAATTAAAATTCGATCGAACTTTGAATTCTTCATGTGAATTTTGTAAATCTGCCAACATATCTTATTTTTGCCCTATCCTTATATGTGCTATATTTTGTTATTGTTGAAGAAAAGTTTAGAATACTACTTCTAAATTTTATAATATACCATGAAAACAAATTTAGCAATCATCCCACCCTTCTAATCTTCTCTAGCAATGCCTTCCAATATGTCATACAAAACACATACAATAACATAGCACACATGATATGACATCCTCCAACTACTGTTAATAGCTTATTTCTGATGTTTCTGGCTGCAAATATTTTAATGAAATCAGTGTTAATGACTCTCCCAGAGGGATCACTTAAATTCCCTGTTCCACCCACAAGTCCACTGGGCTCCTCTGATGACCATTACTGCTTAAACAGTCCTATAACACAATATCCGGATTGTGGAAGGAAAGAACATAACTCAACGTGCTATTCCTGATTTCATAACTCAAATGTTATCCTTAAAATTCCCAAACCTTCATTATGTGCAAAAACTAGATAATAGATAAGCTTTGTGTGAAGAAATCTTACATCAATAAACCAGAAAATGTGTATCTCATCTCTGCATCCAGATTTCAGGATGGTTAAATTATTGTTTCCCATGGGAGAATGAAAGGAAGGAAAATACATAAAAAAAAGAAAGAAATAGAAAGAACCTATTATCTTATTTACTGTACACTGGTGATAAAGGTACAAAAATGATGGATGTAAAGGGCATTAGTCTCCCTGCTGGTTTAGATTTTGAGATAAATAATGGTCTCACAAGCACTGTCCTTACTAACTTTTGTGAAATGTAATACATTTGGCTGTGAGATGTTTGTAAAAAGCCAAGATAGATGTTAGAATACAACATTATATCAAGGCAGTACCTCATGGTGGGGAAAAAATGCTTTGTATTATTTTAAAACAGGACAACGAGAGAGAGGGTTGCCATGGCAGAGTGTTTGGATTTCTCTATAATATAATAGTAGGAGATGAATAACATAGCATGAGTCCTTCATTTTACCAGAACTCAAGAACCACTGGTGCAGTTAAGAATCAGCCAGGGAATGTGGACATTTGTGTGCATCATGAATAGATATCTGTGCATATACTAAACAAATAAACTAGGCGGAACAGCATCATTAGGGATGTATAACCTCCAGCCCACCAAATATGAATGAATTACATTTTATAACATCCCCCAGCAGCTGCTATAAGGGGTTACTGAGAGTTTTAGACCAACTACAACTGCAAGGTTGTACATTTTTAACCAACTTTTCTCCCATTCATAGAGATCTGTGCAAAGGTACTTATCATTCAGTCACAATATAGAGTAATTCAAAAGGTTTCCAGAAGTTTGTCCCTGTAGCCGTTTTCCACCCATTCTCCAACTGGGAAATCCTTTTAAATATCAACACATCTGAAAACAGCGCCCCTCTAGGAAGCTCAGGGAAAGACAAAAGTAGAACAAAAGAATATAGTGTAGTATTCTTTTAGTAGTTGGACACCTCTTTGTGCAGAACTATAACTCTCTCATGTGACCCACTGCAACAACCACCGACCTGCAATTAAAGGAAAACTATACCCCCCGAACAATGTAGGTCTCTATAAACAGATATTACCTAAAACAACTCATATGTAAAACCCTGCTTCATGTAAATAAACCATTTTCATAATAATACACTTTTTTAGTAGCATGTACCATTGGGTAATCATAAATAGAAAATAGCCATTTTAAAAAATAAGGACAGCCTCCTGGGATCCTAGGATTCAACGGTGCACACAAACATACCAAACAAACTATAAAGTTAGGTCACACGAGCCAATTAACAGACAGAGTTCTGTCTTTTGCTTCAACACTTCTTCCCTTTACAGTTAGAGTTTAAATATTTCTGGTCAGGTGATCTCTGAGGCAGCACACAGACCATCATGAAATGGTGGTTCAAGGCAAGAGATGTAAAAGGGCAATATTTACTTAAATATATATACCAGGTAGGTAAGATTCTTTAATATGCCACTTGATTTGATATAAACTATCTGTTGCTCAAAAATTCATTTTCACGGTATAGTTTTCCCTTTAACGCTACTCCCTAGGGGTCACCGGGGCTAGTGCAGATGGGTACTTACAAACGTTCAAATGGTTAACAGGCTTATCTGCAGATTCTAACAAGGATCTTGTCCCAGGTGCTGTCCAACTTGCTAGAAAGGTGCTGTCCAATTTAATAAAACCAGATAAAGTAGGCATGTAGCTATCTGTCCCAAGTGCGCAGTTGGGACAGATCGCTACATGCATTTTTCCAAGAGCCGGCTCCTTCCAATGTCCGATTTTTTTTACAAGTATATATTTTTTCTAAAATAAATAAATCACTAAAAAATCACTAATCAATAAATTAAAAAAAAAATCATTAAATGAAAATAAATCACTCCTCCTGCTGAAAAAAATATAAACATCCAACATACCTGACACAAAAGTACAGCACAATTGGACCAGACTTCTTGGGAAAGTCATGTTCTAGTACTCTGCGGTCCAACTGCAACCAATTCAAATGGCCCCTGTTAAAGGAATGATATATTATGAAACATACACATAATATATACATAAAGAACATTATCTTGCCCAAATAATAAAGAATCACACCCCTGATGGACAAAGCATAACAAATTATTTTGCCTCAGGCTTTAAATCCTGTTGCTGTATGTCTCTATATTTTATTTGTACTTATTCTGTTATACAGATGTAGCTGGATATTAACAACACAATTTTGCCCATCAGTTCTGGGAGTACAGTTTTGAATGTACAAAGATGCTCTATAGAAAAAAAACACATTGTAATGCCACATGAGCTGACAGATATACACATGTCCTGTTGCCTTGCTCAACACCAGTTTGTATTTGTATAATAATGTACTTACGTTTCATCTGTAAAGGCTATCCCAAAATATTCCTTTTCTTTCAGATTGAAGTGTGATGCAACAAGATCAAGCAACTCCTTGGCCAGTAGCTTTGGCTGTAAAAAGACCAATACATGTAATTAGCAAAAAATCATGGGAAGCCTCTGCTTAGGCAAATGATAATGGTGGCAGTTGGGGTATTGCTTAAAAACACAGAACCAGAAATTTCTGAAATTTACGTTTGCTATAAGCAAAATATTTCTAAGGGACATATTGTGGGAAGTTGTAACAGGTAAATAATGGCATTTTAATTCCAAATTATTAAAATTATTCCAGAGAAGTGGATTCTAGCCTTTGTAGTCTCATCATCACTTTTAACGTATCTTGAATAAAAAACAAAAGCGACAGTATCCAAAAATACTGTGCATAGGGATTGTCATCTAATACTAACAAAGCCATTTGAAAGGTATTTATTTTCATTACAAATCAACAACAAAGTGACCCAGATCTCAAAATGTGTTTGTTGCTGCACAAGAATTAGCATTTTTTTATTTGTGAACATTTAAGCCTCACTGTTCTAATTATTTTCTTGATTCTTTTTTCCCCCATAAAATGAACAGAACAGAACAGCGCAAAGCCGCAGGCGGATCTGCCCCTGCAACCGGGAAGAGACGCTGGGAAGTAAGAACTCTAGACAAACTCCCGGCATGACTTACAGTCACCTTTACTGTCCTGTTTGCTTTGTATAAGCATATTGATATAGTCCCCTGCCTCTTGGAATTCAACAACAATATATTGTGCCTTTTCTTGTAAATAAATTTGTTCCACTATGCAATGTTTGCTTAGTGCAACAGAAAGTATAGTAACTTCCATGAGCCGAAGTGTGCCATTCCATCCCAATGCATGAGAAATAACTGTACAGTTCCAGGCTATAGATTTCACTTTCTGGAAACTGCTGTTTCTTTGTGCATCAGCCATTGGCTATACAAGGAAGTGCACACACACAGCTGCCTAAACTCCATGTGCACTTAGTAAGCCTGTAAATAAGATAGATGAAGTGTTTTGCTGTGCAGCTGGTACTGACTTGTTCCTGACTGGCACTACACTCGCGTGACTCATGTATTCTTTCACAACAATAAGCCCTGTCTCTGACCTACTGCATGGCCAAGGACCTCTCACCTAATAAAAGCCTATTCTGTCTGAAAAACAAAGGACACACACACATTTCTTGGCTTTAACTTGATCGTAGCTCTGTCTGTGAAGAACCTAAAAGATTTCATAGAGAGAGAGATCGCATATTCCTGGGATATTATTAACATGAATACATTCCTCTTTTTAACACCATATAATTGATTAAATAAGTGTGAATACAGCTCTGTTCTGCAATTTTTAAGGCTTCATATATATTTTTGTGGGCTCTGCTGACTCAGGCCCGTTACTCACTGCAAGTTGTAGTTGGATTTTACTTCTGCAGGAGCTTGTGACTGGTGAATGGTCGTTACTCCGCAAATTCACTAAAATGCAAAATTTTTCTGAACATTACCTCTTTCGCCTCAGTTTCCTTCACCACCTTTGACCAGGAGAACTGATAAAACTAAGCTACATCTTACCCAATTTTATGTCAGTGACATAATATCCTGTATGCCAGAAATGCAAAAACGCTGGTGGCTTTTACTTTTTTAAAGCGGAATTGCCTTCAAAAGTCCTAATTAAAGATTTTTGTATTTAGACTTTTTACAGACATTTGAGGAGCCTGCCACATTTATTTTAGGGTGGGCTCATGTCTAGTGCATTAGAGGATCTTTTATGTCTTTACTATGCTTCCTTGGACATATGTACTTGCCCTATTCAAATTGACCTAAGCGTAAGTGTTATAACAAAGTTTAGCTATGAAATGCTCTCACTGCCAAAGTAACACTAGCAAAAATTCGCCAGCATTCGGCTGCTGAGATGCAACTTCGCATTTTAGTGAATTTGTGTATTGGTAGCACAATTGCGCCGGGCGAAGTGGCGTGAAGTGTGGCCAATCAGTCACTGGAAACATAGCATTGTAAACTTTTTTATAATAAATAATTCAAGGCATAAGTAAACCCAGAAGAGTACATAAGAGGATTTGCAAAACACCAAACCAGTAAAAGACATATGTGAGATGTCAAGGCCAAAACATGTAATAAATGCTGTGATATAGATGCACTTGCAACCTATATGTTAGCCATCACACTGAATTAAAAACCCTTGATACAATAAGGCCCATTTACGAACACAAATCTGGCAAAATAACCCATAGCAACTAACCAGTTATTAGCTTTTGTTAAATCAACAGCAGGAAAATGTGATTGGTTGCCATCTGATACTTCCTAGCGAGGACTGAAAAAACAATGGCTTGGCCCAGTACTGCCCTGTGTACAACTGTATGTATTCAGCGACATGAGTGGCATCTGCCTAGGACAGCGCTACGCAATATGTTGGCGCTATATAAATACATGTTATTAATAATAATAATAGGACCTAGGTTAATTAACCCCATGAACACACAAAGCAATGCTTTCCTCTTACAATACAGTAAATCAAACAATAATTTATTATTTAATCAATATGCCTTGAGAAATGCATTTACATTTTTTTCCAGAGCAGGAACAGTGATCACTAATTTACTATAGGCCCTTGAACGTTTTTCTTTAGCTTGGTTTCAGATGGGGTATTTACCAGAGGTTTATACCTTTGATGCACCTACTTGTCATCTTTAAGTGGACATTTGCAATTATAACTACAGAGTCCCACAATATATCTCCTATGCTCCTTACTGCTTTGCAAACTGAAATGTACAATGCAGCTTCATTACAAATTCCTGCTATTTGTAGAAATCTCTGCAGCTTCATAAAAAATTTCTTTGTAGAGCTACAAGGATCCTGAATTTCATGGAACAGTTTTAGCGGAATATGAGTAGGGCTTTGCTAAACACTGGATGGCTGGGGGGTATCTATGTATAACTGGATGTGGTTAGGGTAAAAGAGGGGCATGGTCTAAACTGTCCCTCATATGAGAATATAAATGTTGAAAGGTATGCAAAAGACTGCATAGTCCTTATCGCCAGCACAGACTTTGTTTAAGCTCTCCATCCTCACACTCAGTACTCATATGATGCTTAGAGCTGTCTGGAATAGAAAGGGACAGTTTTGAACCCTTTTGCATCTGCAAGGTTATTGTACACTGCTCTCCCTTCTGCCACGTGAAAAACAAAATTCTGAAAACTGAAATTGAATTCTAATGTATTTAAATGTGGCTTCCTGATCCTAAAAGTAAAATAAACCAACAAGTGCAGTTTGTATGCCAATATGCAGTTACCACATTATTGAGTGTAACAAAATGTTGCTGTTATATGCACATACTTATTTAATTCATACAGCCAACTCAACCGGATCAAACATTCTACTGATTTCCCTGGTCTTTTTTATTCAGGGTTCTTGCATATTCATGATCTCTAAGTGCAGGAGGGAGGGAAAGGCGTTTAGTATTGTAAACACAATAATTTCTTAACAGCAGTTTTTCATTAAGCGCATAAATGGCGATAAAGAATCCCGCTCTTCACTCTATGAAATTACACTGAAGAGTGAAAACACATGGCAGCTTTCCATTGGAATTTTAAGCAAAAGCAACTCCAGATTTGCAGTTTGGTGCCTTTGTTCTTCCAAATCCATGTGGTTTATAGTGCATAGATACAGCTAAATGCAAAATGTTTGGGTACCCATGATCAAATCACATATGTAGTTAATTTTGTAAGTGAAAAGTAAGTACACAATTACTGCAAGAATCAAGTGTTTAAAAATGTTTACTAATGTTAACTCACAGTAACATTTTATTTCACATACTTGAATACATAACAACAAAGATAATACTAATCGCGGCATTTGTAAGCCTTTTGTATCCAGCTTAAAGTTTTACGTTCTCGTATAAATTTTTGCCCCATTCTTATTTGTAGTTCACTTCTAATTCAAGATCCTTTTGGCCCATCTTGCATAGTTCCTCCCAAAGATTTGTAATGATGTTTAAGTCAAGGGATTTTGAGGGTCGAAACCTTCAGCTTGCTTTTCATCAAGTAGCTAGTGGTGTCATGGTGGATATTTTGGGATCACTGTCTTATTGTGGTACTTTTCACTTACAAAATTAACAAAACAAGTCATCTGGCAAGGGGCATAGGTGGCAGAACCAGCATCCCCAAAACTGTGTACCCCAGCAGCTGTCCAATCCTTCCCTGCCAATGCAGATAATTGAAAAATGTTTTTTGCAGAAACCTATTTATTATTAAAGGGATTCTGCCATGATTTTATGGTTTACTTTGTATTTCTAAATTACACTGTTTACACTGCAAATAATTCAGTCTACCATTTAAAATTTTACTCTTGAACCAACAAATGTATTTAAGCTGTAATATTGGTGTGGAGGCAGCCATCTCTGTTCATTGTACCTGATTCTGAGCATTGAGAAGGAGCCAGCACTTCAGGATGGAACTGCTTTGAGACAGCTATTGTTTCTCCCCTCCCTTGTATTATATCATGATCCTAGGTAATGTTTGCATTGCTTAAAGTGCTCCCTAAGGGTTGGGGCAGACTCGGGGAGATTTAGTCGCCTGGCGACTAATCGCCTCTTCTGCGGGGCGACAATCTTTCCGAACTGATTCCGTCTGCTTGAATGAAGAATCGCCTGAGCTAATGCACTCGTGGCGCTTCAATTTCCAAAGTCGTCCGAAGATTCCTCGTGAGGCAACTTCGGAAATCGAAAGTGACTGAAGTTTATCAGAGCACAAGTCACATGGTTGGGGCCACCTGGAAAATGGACATCATGTCTTTTTAAAATTAAATATAAAAAAGTTTGCCCTTTTAAAAAACAGATTTCAGTGCAGGATTCTACTGGCGCAGCAATATTAACTGATGCGTTGTTTCTGGCAACATTATCCCTTTAAAAAGGTGTTGATTTTATCTAATTTACTAGAATGACATTTCTTCAAGGGTGCTAATTCCATATTCTTTCATTGTATAATATGAGGCTGATGCCTTTACCAGTTTGGATATAATGTGCAGAAGACAACATTGCCTCTGTATATTAGCCATTTTCCTCTTGTATACAGAAGTTAGAACCAACGAAAAAGGACATGATATGTCCTTATGTAGCATTTCTTGATTGCCATATAATTGTGCATTTTCATGCAGCAAAGGATATTGTTATCTTATTGACAAAACCGTTACAAAACTATAAGGGGGGGGGAATGTAATTAAAGTCGCAAAGAGAAAAATATTGCGCACCAATAAGTGTTAAAATCCACATTTCGCAATGTAATATTGTTCCTTAAACGGTTATTGCATTGCGCATTATTATTGCGCATTGTGGATTATAATTGTGCACTCTTAAGAAGTGCTTGAAGGTGTCGTAATCTTTTGGAGCAAACATTGCGACTTTTTCAGTAAGAAGTTTTATTACATTGACAGCACATTAGCACAAAGTATGAAATTCGCAAACGGCCTTCCACTGGCGGAAGTGGTCGCTAAACAGTTTCCGGGTTCGCAAAAGTTATATTGCATTCGCGCAAAGGCTTAACTTTTCGCATTGCGAATAGTTTTTGAGTTAGCGATGTATATTACATTCCCCTAAAAGTCTTGATTGCTGTAAAAAGAAATGAACTAAAACTCTTCTAGACTATATTACTGAGGACATTATGGTATTGTGTCAGAAATATTCTACTTTATAGTTGGTGCAGTGTTTTCTTCTGGTCTAATAACCTACACCAGCCATCTATTGCTCTGTTAATAGTTCTTGTTGTTTGTTATTAAACTTGTAACAAAATTGTTACTGCTGCAATCAATGTGCCTTCCACTGGCACCCTGTGGCAAGGGGTGCCCAAAATTGTGCATTCAACTGTATATAATGAAAGTACAGAAAATGTCAACGCTGCCCTGTTTATGGCCCCACAGCTGTTGTTGAAGTACAACTTCTCTGGCTGTTGGGCTGCTGGCAATGTTAAAATTCGGGCATATACAAAATTACTTCATGCTGAATTGTCCATATATTCCAGGTCGGAAAAGCCCACCTGCTCCATATCAAACCTAGGCTGAAACGTTTCAAAATATAAGAAAATAATGAGATAAACATTTGTATGAAAACAATTATATAAAGAGAATCTTACCATCCAATTATGAAAATTCTTGCTGAGCAAAACAATAATGCTCCAATACCTGAGAGAGACTTTATTAAGAAATGGCAGTTTGGTGTCATGTTTCCCTGAACAAACCCAAAACACAGAAAACGTGAGAAGCAAGGATTACTGTGGTGCATTGGAATATAGACGTGTACAAAAATATAGCAATGCTATTGTTGGAAGAATGGGAAGAATTTCTATAGCTTATCATAGACACAAAGGGGCAAATTCACTAAGTGGCGAAAATGCGCTAGCGTTACGTTCGCCGCACTTCGGCAGGCGAATTTTCGCCAGCACTAAGCAAATTCACTAAAGTGCGAAGTTATGCTTTGGTCGGCGAACGGTAGCGTAGTTGCGCTAGTGTTACTTCGAAAGGCAAAGCGCATTTACGCTAGCGATGCCTAATTTGCATTCGGTGCGAATTTCAAAGTATAATAGACGTATATGTTACAGCCACTACATTACACTACACAAGCCCAGGAAACCTTTAATAAAAAAATAAAGTTGTCCTATTGCCCTAAACATGTGCCCACTGTATAGTTGAGTAGCCATATGTTAGGAAATGTAGGGAGGAAGGAGGGTAACCCCCCAAAAAAATTTTGCTCTTTTTCAGACTATCACCCTAAAAAGGTAAAACACGCCAGTGTTTTTTGGGACTTAGAAAACATTTCCATATTTTTTTTTCAAACTCCTCTCTATTGTATTGAACTTCACCAGGTCTGACCTGGCGACGTAACGTCTAGTGTAAGTGGTAACGTTCAGTAAAATGGTCATCTTAGTGAATTTGCGTAATTACGATACTTTGTCAGTGTGCAACTTCGCCTGGTGTATGGGTGCGAAGTTGCGCTAGTCTATCTACTTTGGTGTTGGTGAATTTGCGAAGTTACGAAATGACGTAACGCTGGCAAATTAGCGCTAGCGTTAGATGCTTTGCACTTCAGTGAATTTGCCCCAAAAAGTCTACCACTGGTGAAAAATACACAAAAACATAATGATCTCAAGCACAACTCTTATAATATATAGTTATAGCTTATAGCTCTGTATTACAAATGCCTTTATACATAAGAAAATTAAAGATTTGCCTGCAAATAAGTTGACACTAAGCTGATAATTGGCTATATCTGAGCCATGATAGACATTGGTTTATATGAAAAGGTTTTACAATAATTTACTGTATTTGTTACTGAATTCCCAATTCAGTTACTCATTCGCATGCTTAGCCACACATTTACATGCCTCTGCCTTTTGCATCCCAGTCCATTTTGTGAATAACATCAGGAACAGTAACACCAGAAAATGAAAGTATTTTAAATTAATGAAAATATAATGTACTGTTGCCCTGCACTGATAAAACTGATTTGTTTGCTTCAGAAACGCTAGTATAGTTCACATAAAAAACGGTTGTACAGTATAGTAATAGAGCAATAGATTGCTGTTGTAGGTTATTAGACCAGAAGAAAACACTGCACCATCTACAAAGTAGAATATTTCTGACACAAAGGGGCAGATTTACTAAATTCACATGAAGGATTCGAAGATGGATCGAACTTTGAAAAAGATTCTAATTTGAATTTTCGAATGTTTTTGAAGACCACTTCGACCAGTGAATTTTGAAAATTCGATCGATTCGAATGATTCGAATAAAAATCTATTTGAATATTCGACAATCGAATTACTTCCCCTTAAAATTTTTATTCCACTGCCTAGTTCGAATAAACTGAACGAATAAAATTCGATTGAATGGTTAAAATTGTTCAAATCATTTGATATTTTCTATTCGATCGTTCGACCAATCGAATTGCGGTAAAATCCTTTGAATTCGATATTCGGATTAAAAGTATTTTACTTCCCCAACAATTCCCAACTATTTCCATGGTCGAATTTGAGGGTTTTTTAACCCTCGAATTCGACCCTTAGTAAATCTGCCCCAAAGTGCTTTGAAGTATAAACCAATCATTTAAAGGAACAGTAGCACCAAAAAATTCAAGCGTTTTAAAGCAATGAAAATATCATGTACTGTTGCCCTGCACTAGTAAAACTGATCTGTTTGCTTCAGAAACACTACTATAGTTCATATAAACAAGCTGCTGAGTAGCCATGGCTAATGGAAATTGAAAAAAGTCTATATGGCACAGGTTAAATAGTGGATAACATAACATTGTGTTCTACAGAGGTCATCTGTTATCTGCTGCGTTACCTGAGTTTTTCTCCTTTGAATGGCAGCACCCATTTCTAAACAGAAGCTTATTTATATTAACAAAAGTAGTGTTTCTGAAGCAACACAGCAGATTTACCAGTGCAGGGCAACACTGCACTAAATTTCAGTACTTTAAAACACATAAGGACTTAAACCTCATCTGACCCAAGCTGTCCTAAACCAACCCCTTCATCTATATGAAACTCTGTAGCAGACTTCTGAAAATGATACAGGCCTTGAAACACAATCGCTCAAGATTAAATTCATGTACTATTATTAGGGGAATATAAAACTGCCAATATAGACCAAAAGGATTCCAAACTAATGGAATATAAAAGTGCATATTACAGCATGTGAATATACAGTGGTGTGAAAAACTATTTGCCCCCTTCCTGATTTCTTATTCTTTTG
>CM044435.1:73180849-73217643 GCA_024363595.1 Xenopus borealis | reverse complement strand
ATTAAACGCCAGGCAACAGAATCTCCCCGAATCTCCCTGTCTGTCCCCAGCCTAAATGATGCCTATTAGCTCTAGGAAAAATCAGTCAAAATTTGCCAACACTGTAGGGTGTTTTGGTTGTCTAAACCACAATTAGATGGGAGTAATGAGTAATTAAATGACTCGCCTTCTAGATGAGCACAAGAGGAAAGCCTGCTATAAAGAAATATTGTTGAATGTGGAGGTATGAAATTCCAGCTTTAACCTGTGAGTAATTGCACCTAAATGATCATTGTGTAATCAAGTACAAAATCCCATAAATTTATTTGACTGGTCTAGAAAATGATGCTGTGAACAAACAATTGATCACAGTGACAGTTACTGTGACGCTTTAATAGATTGGCACCAAGGTAAATATGGCATGAGAGGGTTTTCTTTATGTTCTGCAGTCCATTACTAGTAAACGGATCCATGCAGGCTCTGGGAGACATATGTCACATACCTTCAAATGCTATATAGTGCTGTGATATTTATGTGAAAACAAAACTTTATTTGAATGCAATTGGCAGTGGTACTCTATAATATGGAAGTCCAACAAAGTAATGACAAAAAGCAGGGACATACATGTAGGGCAGTATACAAAAATATTTCAGTGACACACTGCACCAATAAAGTTTGCATAACAAAGTGAACTAACACGTAGATATTAATGGATGAACAGTATGACAAAACATTTACATATATTTAACCTTGTGAGTTTAGAGGGGCCCTGGCCAAATTATGGTCTACAAATGGAGACACAAATTCATAACATCGCATCTGCAAACTGGTTTAAGGGTTAAGGTCCCCATACATGGGCCAATAAAATCTTCCGACTGACTGAGTCTGTGCGTTGATGCGATCCCGTGATCCGACCGCCCATATCTCCTCCATTCTGATCCGATCGTTGGGCCGTAGGACCCATGATTGGATCAGCCCAATATCACCCACCTCAATGTGGACATATCGGTGAGAGATTGGCTCGTTTGGCAACATTGCCAAACGAGTGGATTTCCCTGTGTACGGCCAGCTTAAGTATTACAACATTTTAGATCCTTCTACCACTTCTACTGTTTCATAACCTTCATTAATTCCCTCCCTGGGCTGCAGTAATTAGAGCCTGTGCAGCCAAGTGATAGCGCTCACCATAGATGCATGCTGAGCCCCAAGTGCACACTATTAAACTATATCAACCATCATTGCTTCATTCTAGCATGGATCACAGATCAAATATGCAGGACTTCAAGTATCTACATCTACTAACTCAGTTTTTATTGAATGTAAAAACATTTATTTAATTGGGACACTGCCTAAAAATAAGATAAGAACAGCTTACCCACAGGCAAATACAATTTATGGAGTCTGATAAGAAGTACAAAATAATACACAAAGGGTCAGAGATATCAAACTGTGAGTTTAGAGCTTAATAAATAAAAACTCACCCACAAAGTGTTCATTCCTATGGGATTTTCAGAACCATATTAATCAAATGTTGAGTTCTAGCTTCCACCGATTGATAAAAACAATTTAAAAATCCCATAAGAATGAATAAAACATGGGTGAGTTTTTATTTATTAAGCTCTAAACGGATATTTTGATAAATCTGGCCAAAAGCGTTCAACTAGTACAGAGGCTATTTTTAGACTATATTTACCTTATACAGACACAATTCATGGTAAAATAAATGGTACAGACTGCAGTTTGCACAGTGGTGATACCAACTTTACTGATCCAAAACAGCTTTCAGATGTGAGACTGAGCAAGGAATGTGCATACATATTGGCAATACTTAAAGTGTAGCAAAAGTGTAATTATTTCTGGAGGCAGGGGTTTGCTGGTCCATTTGCTAGAGATTAAGCATAGGGCCTCACTCATTCATATAGTAATATAAATTTACAGATAGACAGTGTTTATCACAATTTATAGCAACATTTTCTAATAATAACACAGTGGAAGGATTGATTTAATTCCAATGTCATTGGGAAATAATGACCCAGTTCTGCACTTTTTTTTTAACAACCACAAGTGTTAATAATGTTTGGACTAAGTACTGGTGGAAATGCAGCGCGCTTCCAACAAAATAGACCCATTTTATACCATGCCCACCAGGACAGTAACCTGTGACAACCAACCAAACCAAAGGTTTACAAGTAATAGTTAAAAAGTTGGTCAGAAAAGTATAAACAAAAGCCAAATATCTATGATTTTCTTATGATTTGCCATTAGTTATTTATTCTCTTTCCCATAACCTGTAAATTACTTATTTCTTAACGGTAGGTCAACTAGAAAGTAGCAAAAACAACAAACAGCTCAGTTATATGCCCAATGTTCCTTCTAGTGCTACTGGAATGAAGATCTTGTTGTAAAGCGACTGCATTGCTTTGCAAATGAAAAATATAAATGAGAATAAACTGGTTGTAATGTTTCTGTCTGTATTAAGTGTTCACTAAATTATTCTTCCCATTTCTCATTCAAAACAGCTGCTTCCCATGCACATCCTGCGGGGACAGGGAGTAGCTGGAGATATTATCTTATTAAGTTGCAAGGGAAGTAAAATGACATCTGCTTGCTATAGGAAATGTATATTTAAAGAATCAGAGCGGCAGCATTTTTTATTGCATGTGTCAGGACTATATCAAAATCCACGTGCTCAGAAATTTTATCAAAGGATTTCTAAAACAACAAAAAATTTAAAACGCCAAGATTTTACCATACATGATTCTTATGCTGAGGTCCAAACATGAATTGTAAAATTGGGGGCTTTGGATTTTACCATACATGATTCTTATGTGGAGATCCAAACATGAATTGTAAAAGTGGGGGCTTTGGATTTTACCATACATGATTCTTATGCTGACGTCCAAGCATGAATTGTAAAAGTTGGGGCTTTGGAGCCAATCTGCAGTTAATAAATAAAACCCTTTGAAATGTATGAACTACAAATTCATTCATTTTTTAAACACAAAACATTCACAAAAAATCTGCTGACACTGCCCTCGCCTGGCCACTACCACTAAATCAAAAATAGCATTGCTTTCACGTCAGTATTTAATACTCTCCTGTGGTGTTCATGAAACTGACACCAAAATATTTAGACCCTATTAGCAAACATTTCCAGGTATTCAAATGTCTTACAAAAGTCTCCATTCATCTATTAGCAAAGTCTTCCTATAGTAAGTAATCTCTTCCTGCCCACCCATTTCACGCCTGGTTAAGGAATGTCCTTGTGACTTCCTCTCCTGGAAAGGGATGACTAGTTAGGAATCACCAATTTTTTGCTTATTTCTGCACGATTTCTAAGATTCCTTGAAGAACCATTTAACATTAACGTGGACTAAATATTTGCCATTCTTTTTTTATGGTTAATAGATTTAACCTTTTCCTAGAATGTTGTGGCAGCAAAAAACATGCATATATACATATGCAAGGCAGGAGTTGTTTTCAAATTTCATTTGCTTTCAGTGACCACTGCTTTGCACTTGCGCAAAATCTATTAGAGAAGGCTCCCATTCAGTGTTAAGCTCCCCATAGACACAAAGATCTTTCCCTGCCAAACGACCGATCTTAGGGAAGTCCGACC
This sequence comes from Xenopus borealis, assembly GCA_024363595.1. Taxonomy (NCBI): domain Eukaryota; kingdom Metazoa; phylum Chordata; class Amphibia; order Anura; family Pipidae; genus Xenopus; species Xenopus borealis. The sequence continues at coordinate 73,214,045 of CM044435.1, read as the reverse complement.
AATCTGTCAAATTATCGTGCAGTTAGTGGGATACAAACGATCGTACATTTTACAATTTTTCGTCCAACATCGATCTGAAAATTGATCGGCCAGGTTAGAAAAATGTATGTGCCCCCATGCAATCTACCTATGTTTGCAGGGCAAGCAGGCAGCGACCCTTCAGTTTTGCTGGCAATATCGCCTGAAATTGTCTTTTTAGTTGATGGACATTTAATCGATCGTTTTGAGACGATCGTGGTCTCAGGACTCAGAAATCTTTAGGTCTATGGCCAGCTTAAGTGCTATGTTCAAATTGTAAGGAGCGTGAATAGGAGCAAATATCTTTGTCAATTGCATTCAAGAATGCACAAGTTTGTATCTATTTTAGAGCTTTGCACTTATAAATGCTCCCGTGATTCGTTCTCACAAAAATCTGCAGATATTTGTGATTATTATGAAATGTCAAAGAAAATGCTGACCTTAAACACACTAATGTAGTGTTGTTGCTTTTTATGGTATGCAGGCTGGCATGCTTTAAATGTACATGCAACTGTAGTGGATCACTTCTCACTATAAGTAATGGGCACCACTGCAAGTACAGAACAGCTGATTGGCTCTCCACATTTTTAACAAATTCTATAATAGGGAGATTCTCACAAAAATATCATTAATCCAGATTACTGATTCCAGAATCATTAGTCAGACATGTCTGAATACTGATTCTGTGATTGTTTTTCTGTTATTAGTTAAAGTGAATTAGCTATTATGTGAATGACTTTCCACATGGGTGTTCTATCTGCATGGAGTCTGTATGTTCTCCTGTGTTGGCATGACTCTAAGTAACTAACTGGGGTATGGAATGATGTGAATGATAAACAACCCCAGTAAAGCACTACATTATACATTGGCACTATATAAATAAACAATAATGCTAATTTTAGACAGGTGTGGTTGTTAAGCTACCTGGAAGATTGGTTCAGCAGGTGAGCCTGTTTACTGTCTAGTTCGGTGATCCCCAACCAGTGGTATTTGTGAGCAACATGTTGTTCACCATCCCCTTGTGTGTTGCTCCCAGTGTCCTCAAAACCAGTGTTTATTTTGGAAATCCTGGTTTGGATTTAAGTTGTGGTTGCATAAAAACCACATGTACTGCCAAACAGAGCAACCTGTAGGCTGTTTGCTAAGCAAACGGTTACACCTAAGCAGAAATTTAGTCAGGGTCCTACAGATTGTTTCTTTCAAAGGTGTATATATATTTGTACTTTTTCAATATCAGAAAGTGATGAGCTTCAGGTCCTTCAACTATTGAAACAGATAATAGGTAAGTTTGTTTCTCATCAAAATAGTACCCCATATGTAACAAAAGGCACAAACTTTGTAAGGGTGCAGCAAGCCATTGCAACCAATAAGATGTTAGTTTGTAAACAGGTGACCAGTGAATGCTAACTGTTGATTGGCTGCTAGACCAGTAGAAAACTGTGCACCTTTTCATACATAAACTAATATGTACCAGCAGCAGTTTGTCAAGTTAAAAAGGAAAGCAAAAATCACTAGAGGGGTTTCAAGCTGTTATGCACCTTCTAATGATTCTAGTTGCTACTACCCCACTGTAACCCCTTTTCTTCCAGGGCTAGAACTAGGGGTAGGCAGAAGAGGGCCTTGCCAATGGTGCAATGATGGGGGAAAGCTGAGCAGGTACCTCTTCTGTCTGCCCCGTTCAGGATCCCGTCTCCACTGTCGCTCCTCACCACTTGTTATTGCACTGGCAAGATGACCGGCTGGGTTGCCTCTGTCTCTTTAAAACAATTCACTGTATTGTTGCTGATCACCATACTAGCCTCCCAGGTGTCCCCTGCACCAATTCTAGCAGAGCACATGCAAAATACCGAAACCTCAGAAAAAAATTCTGTATTGCACATGTGCTTGCCCAAGCAGAATGAGGATGCCTTTAAGACCAGGGAAAATGTTGGTATGGTGCAATTTTGTGGAAAAGGAGTTCCAACCCTGAGAAGGTAATACGTTACTAGATATTGTGGGAACAATCAGGCAACCCACTAGGGTTTTAGCTTGCTTTCTCATTTAAGTCTGCAAAGCTCAAAGGAGATGTTGATTAATGTAAAACTACAACATTTAAGGTTTACTCTTCCTTTTGACATTTCCACAAACCAACAATAAAATGCTTTGGTCATGTTGAATTTTGGGGAGCTGCGTTAGCCTACAATTTAAACATTGAGTGCGCACAAAATATGTAGCAAAGAATAACCAGACCACAGTTGTTGCAAATACATTTCTCCCTAAAGCAAACAAATTACCCATTAAAGACACAAAGGAATTGTGTTGACGTTTATGGAATAGGAAACTATAAAACAATGTTTACCTGCACAAGAAGTTCCAGCTTCCTGTCATCTAAAAGGTGAACTTGACATCGCCGCCCCTCCGTCATCTGAAAGCAGAAAAACAGATAGTTGTTTATGACTATGAAGATTTTCATTCATCCTGTTCATGGTATATCTAATATAAGTAATTAAAAAAAAACTAGTTGCACTACTGTGTATATACACACAAACACACACAGACAGGTATATGTGTAGGTACGGTTAGTGGAACCTGGTATCCAGAAAGCTCTGGACCTTGAGTTTTCTGGATAAGGAATCGTCTGTTATTTTGAAATTCACCATACTTTTTTTTTCTCTTGAAAAATAATTTAAACATAAAACCATCCTATTGGGTTTATTTAGTCTCCAATAAGGATTAAGCATATATTTTAAATGATTTAAAAAAATATTTAAATAATTTGTTTAAAATGGAGTCTATGAGAGATGGCCGACCCATAATTTGGAGATTTTTAAATGACAGATTCCATACATGTATTTAGAGTAGAAAAAGGTAACAGGAGTACATGCTTAAAGGGATACTGTCATGGGAAAACATTTTTTTTTCAAAACGCATCAGTAACAGTGCTGCTCCAGTAGACTTCTGTACTGAAATCCATTTCTCAAAAGAGCAAACAATTTTTTCTATATTCAGTTTTGAAATCTGACATGGGGCTAGCCATTTTTTCAATTTCCCAGCTGCCCCGGAGTAATATATTGCAATTTATGAAGACTAGAAAGCTTGGCCTCTCACAAAGCTGTTTGCAGAACCTAATACATTGAGAACTGAAGGTAGCTATTACCAATATTTGATGAAATCCATTCATACCTGTAGAGAACATACAAACCCCTTTGCAGATTCTGCCCTGGCTTGAAATCCGGAGCCACCATTCTACCCATGATATATCAGATGGCATGCTATTAAATGAGTACATTTGTTAGTTTAGAATGTGTCGCAGGAATTTGCTTCTTAATGAGTGCACCAACAGTTGTATGCCCCAATCCATAAGCAATACCAAAAGCCCTAGGGATCACCTATGCACTGAAACAAACAAACAAAATATGGCCATTGTATTTATTAATTGCAATTTGCTATGATTTTTTTCAAACCAGCTTATACTAAGGGGCTGATTTAATTTAAGCCATATCAGGCCAGATTTTTAGTCATCAAAAACCTGAAAAAGTTGCACTAAAATCTCAACTTTTCCAGGATTCATCATACGACAAAACTGTGACAATTCCCGACTTTCAACTCCAAATTGAAATTGTACTACTACTCTTACAAGGTGCTGTGCACTCATTTATTCAGAGACAGCAATTACCTTTCCTATATGTGTTACAGTGCCTTTTTTTATTCCTAAAATAGAAATAAATAAAGCCATTGTAGACGGAGCAGGATCATGATTAATGGCTCAGTAATACCCTAGAGTGTAATGAGACATGGCGTGAACCTTACAGCTACTTTTGCAAATCCTGGCTTTCAGCAAAATGTATAAACCAGGACCAGTTAATAAAACAAAGAAATCATATTTACTGTGTGGATCCAATTATTTGATAGTAAAGGAGAAGGTTACTTTCAAAAATTTTATTCTGCAGCAAATGAAGTCTTTGCTCTAATAGCTAGATCCTGACATTCCGAAAGTAAATCTGCAATGAATTCCTTCCGCATTCCATTATCTCAGTTAAATTTAGCTCATTCAGCAAAACCCAAATGTTTTAATGCTGTGTGTAACTGTATCTATATGAGCAGCTTTCCAATCAGCTATATATAGCACAGACACCAGGAGAGCGCCAGTCAGCTGCAGCCTCACACAGGCCTTGTGTATTACTGTAGCCTGATTTCTGATTTTATATATGTTGTTTCTTTCACTTATATTAGAAAATAGGCCCACCCCAATAATTGTACAACAGCATTCAGTGTATATATTTATAGGGGTTGTTCTCCTTAAAATGTAATTTAACTATGATATAGAGAGTGTTATTCTGATAGAATTTGCAATTGGTCTTCATTTTTTTATTTCCAATATTTAGCTTCTTGATCAACTCCCCAGTTTGGAATCCGAGCACCTGTCTGGTTTCTAGGGTCTTAATTATCCTAGCAACCAGGAAATGGTTTGAATGAGAGACTGGAATATGAATAGGAGGTAGCCATAACAGAAATATAAGTTATAAAAAGTAATAATAATAATGATAGTGCCTGGGTCAGTGACCCCCCCCCCCCTTTTGAAAGCTGGAAAGAAAGAAGAAGGAAAATAATGCAAAAACTACACAAAATAAAAACTGAAGACCAATTGAATAAGGCTCATTTAAACAAGCATTTGTAATTGAAGTGGTAGGACCCATAAGCATTAATTTTTAGTATGACAGAAACAATGGTATTTAAGACAATTTTCAACAGATCTCCAGATTTGGTTTTGTTTAAGAAAACATTGGTATTATTGATATTGTTATTATATATTATTTGTCTCACTCCATCATTTAAATCACTCCCTAGATTGAAGGTAAGTAGAACCCTTAAAAACAAGGAATAGTAGAAACACCAAACTACGAAGCAAAAAAAGTTAAAGAATTTTAAAATTACAACAAAAATCCATATGGGGAATAATTGCAAATGGTCTTAAAAACAACACTTTGCAATTTTAAAATGAATATTTCCATTAATGTATTAACTCAGGCTGGCTTGCTTGTTACAGACATAATTACCTTCCTCTATGTCATTCTGCTAATAAATAATAGAAAAAATACCCAATCGTTGAAAGGTCCTATGCCAATGATACGCAAGTAGAAAGAGACAAAAGGTTCATAATACTGGACTGTTCTCAGACAGCAAATCTCCAGGGGATATAAGAAATATCACTTATTTATCTTAAAGCAACTTAAAAGTAAAAGGTCAAAAGAACCAGTTATAATGGCTCCCATGCAAAGGCATTAATAACAAGCTAAAGTACAAATATCTTATGGAGAATTAATGTTAAGTAAAATAAGGTTTTTATTCATCATCAACATTAAAATGGGGTTTTTCACCTTCCAACAACTAAAACATGTCAGCTATTTTCAGATTGTTCACCATCAATAAAAACTTTTTCTTTTTTTTTTTTTTTACAGTTTTTCCAAAATTGAAGTTTAACGTTGTCGCTGGTGTTTGAGTCTGGCAACTCAGTAATCCAAGTGCAGTTTCTGAACTGTTATAATTTTCAACACTTAGTTGATACATTTCTCAGCATCATCTGTTGTATATTAGCAACTATTGTATCAATTCTAACAGCTGACTTTAATGAAATGTATCAACTAAGGGTCAGGCCACGTGACCAGATTCGGGGAGATTTAGTCGTCCGGCAACTAATCGCCTCTTCTTCTGGGCAACAATCTCCCCAAACTGCCTTTGCATGTCTTACCATCCGCTATAATGAAAAGTCGCCTGCACTAAAGCACGTGCAGCGCTTCGTTTTCTGAAGTTGCCCGAAGTTTCTTCGTAACCCTAAATGTATCAATTTAGTTGTTTTTAGTCGCTTCACAATTACATAAGAAGGTGAACAATTAAACATTCAACTTCAACATTAGAAGAATGATCACATATATAAAATAGAAAGTAAGTGAAAAAAAAGTCTTCTGGTGAACCTAAAAATGGAACCCCTTTACGTAGTGATTTCTGAGAATGAATTACAAACACATGTCTATCATGTTAAACCTTCTCATAAGTGACTCTTCCTTTCTAGTTGCCAGATAAGAAAATAAAGGTGGATGCCAAAGCAGCATGTAGGTCTGATAAAAATGAAGTCCTCTAAAGGTGGCCATACATGCACCAATATTGTACAAAGCTAATTTCTGTATAATATTGAGTGCGTGTATGGCGGGAGACAAGCCTTCAGATATAGGCAGAAGGCTTGGATATCAGCTCGTCGATCGGACACAGGATAGAATTTTGATTGGGTGACTTTGGAGGAACATGGAACATTGGCCAATGTTTAGTGCTGAATCATCAGATACAGGTAGAATTCTATTGTTTCTACCTGTATATCGAACGATTCAGCTCTATTCATGTGTACGGAAACTAACAGTCTTTCCTGGAAAGCTATTTTCCAGGAAAAAACATAATTGTTACATCTAAAGCCGGCCATAGATGCAAAGATTTCCCTGCAATATTGGACAAACGATCGTAAGTCCTCATCACCCAACCTGCCACTAACCATTCAGATCAAACAAAGAAGTAAAGAACAGATGAGCCGATGTTCTGCCCCACAGCAATCGTAGGAAATTTTTTGTCCAACAAAGCTGACAGTTACAGTCTCCCACTGAAGATCATCAGATCGGCAATACATGCAGAGATATGATGGGCAGCCGACAGAAATCTTTTAACCTGGCCGACTGAACAACCGATCGGCATGACAAGATAAATGTCAAGACACTCCACACAGAATTCGAAAATCGTACGAATCGAGGATTCGTACGATCGTTTCTTTGCATCTATGGCCAGCTTAAGGCCACCTTAAAGGAACAGTAAAACCAGAACCATGAAAAAAGTATTTATCATGTGGTGAACTCTAACTTTCATCATTGATAAGTAGACTAAAAATCCCACAGGAATAAATACAAAGTGGGTGAGTTTTTCTGTTCCTAAATGTTTCAAGCTATTCTCCATAGCTCACGCCTGGGTCACCAGGAAATGAAACCACATACAAGAATATTTTGCCACACTTGAGGCAGATTTATGAAAAAGTGAGATTAGAGCTCAACTCACAAAAATGTGCCCAGTTTTCTTTCAACCATTGATAATTAAAATCTAAAAATCCCATAGGAATGAACTGAAAGTAGGTGAGGTTTTCTGTGGAGAGCTCTAATCTCACATGTTCATAAATCCACCCCTAAGTATCTTCCTGATGGTGCATTTCAGGGGCCTGAGTCCTTATTATTGTTACATCCATTGTTTTTGCTGAGCGTACTGACAGATTTTAATAATTGTAAGTAGATTCGGTGGGAGCCATGAAATCTTCAGGATGAGAATGAGGGACAGGAAGTTTACAAGGTGAAAACACAGGCTGATAAAAGCTACCGGCTTGGTCCTTCTACACAAGGTCCTTCCAGGAGCCCACAGACAAGCCTGCCCAAACAATATATCTGGCCTGCATTTTATGAACTGGAGAATATCAGAGACATAATACTCTGTAATAATGCCCAGTACAGATGAAATGTTTTTATTTGAGAAACCAAGTCAGGCAAGAAGATGGATGTGGATTAAAGTTAATGTCAGAAGGTCTCATTCCCAGTAGTCCCTTGGTGATTTGCAGGACTTTCCTTCAAGCTCCTTGGGTTGTTTAAACATTTGCAGTTCCCAGACCCTTAACAAAAGAAAGTTAATGTGTCCCATTCAGCTATTTCTGATCTCCCAGCATTCCTGAATTGCTAGGAGAGATACAGTTCAATAGCAGCACAGTAAAGCAGAGCCTTCCCTGCTGCAGCATATAGGGCTCTTACAGACGAGCGGTTTTACCTGCGCTCCAGTTTCATGCGTTCACCCGCACTGAATTCTTTTCAATGTGGCTGTACTCACACAGACGCATGTAAGCGCAGAATGCAGGTTGGGACGTAGCATTTTATCTGTGTTTGGCGCTTACATGCGTCTGTGTGAGTACAGTCACAATGAAAAGGATTCAGTGTGTCTACTCCTGCGATCCCCTGCAGCTGTAACGCGTGTAAGCGACAAACGCAGGTTCAGACGCAGCATGTCGCGTCGGAACCTGCGTTCGGCGCTTACACGTATCTCATGGGTACAACGCCATTGAAACTAATGGAGTGCGTCTAGACCTGCGCTCCCCTGCGGCTGAGCGCAGCCAAACGGAATGCAGGGGAACGCAGGAAAGAAACGCTAGAGTGTAGGGCCCTAAGGATACCTCCCAACTGTCCTGTTTTTTGAAGGACAGTCATGCTTTTGGCAGCTCAACACACAGTCCACACACTGTTACTGAAATGTCTCCAAACAGCCAGAAAAAGATACAAAGTTTCTAAAACTTAATCGGCATTTGACAGAGAGCCAATCTACATGGCAGGTGTACTTAGATACATTTATTACAATTTAAGATAAGCAACGAAACAATTGTAACTATTAAAGATAAGCAGGCCTCTTGGGGAAAGGGCAAAACTGTAATAATGCATAAAAACCACAGAAATTTGTTCAAACTTTCATAACCTGCCTAATTTTGCAAAACAAACATGGTAATTAGGGGATGTGGCTGCAAAATGGACGTGCTCAAAAAATTCTGCTGTGCTCTATGTGGTTAGTCTTTTTTGTCCCTCTTTTTATTTCCAAAATGTTGGGAGGTATTGCTTAAGAGTATTAATAATTATTAATATGCAGGCAATAATGAAGGAATTCCTTAAATAGATCTTTAATTTAACTCACAATTACCCTACAAATCATAGCACTTTGCCAGTCGATTGTCTTTCAGTTTGTATAATCGCAGTCTTGCTCATGATAAACTACAATTATAAGAGTATTTTATGTAACAAGGCAGGTTAGTTATACCATGTAATTAAAGGGGAAGTACATTTATATATCTTTTGCAAAATGCAAAAGCGTTAACGTTTACAATGTATTTTTCTGCACATATATTCCTGTACCTACTATCCCAGATTCACAGGGATAATGGAAGTGATGATAAAAAGGCTGACAAGAGTGCTGCTTTACAGATTACAAACTTTGATTTCTAGTATCCTTATATTAACCAGCACTAACAAATATGTTATTTATTTTGAAGAAAACACACAAGTTTAGTCCATTGCCTATTTGCTTGAACAACATCTAGTGGCCAACTGAATTCCACCTGCTCAGCTTAAGCATATCTAGAGACCAGTATGGGCTCACTATTGATGAGTTACACCTCTTTATACTCTCTCAGGTATATACAGTATACACTACACAGAATTAACAACTGATCTCATTACATGATATCAGACCTAATCATCATACAGTAGACCAGATCTAATCATATGAATAAGATTAAAAGAATTCTATAAAGCTCTTTGCTAAGCAAGCAGTCAGCCTGTATATCATATAGTCAGAGTGCATGTTGGGCCTGGATTTAGAGAGCTAAATTAAAAGTGCTGTTCTATGGATTTTGATCTGTTAGATTGTAGCCCCATTAGCAAGGCCAGGCTATTTTCCTTTACTAAGCTGCTATGAAAGAGCCAGCTCTTTTAATGACGTAATGCTACACATACAATCTTTGGACATAATACTGCTAGACACTGCAATTCAATTAGATGGTCATTTCATGATTAGCTTAGTCAAACAGACTGGCATTTATCAATGCCAGTAGATCAGGACATTATACGTACAGATATTGTTGCATACATTAGAAACTGAGTTACACAGTACTCTGATATCATGGAAGGACAGGGGACACAGGAGTGAGTCTGTAAAAAGGAAAGAATAGAGGCATAATGGGGCATAGTAAGGGCACACATTTTGAACTAGTGTGTACATTTTTAAAAATTGCACATGCAGAACAGAATAAATGCAAAAATTTGTGTTTTGACAGAATATGCTTTGTGCTCACCACAATTTGTCGTGGGTGTTGGCCTCTAGGGATGCACCGAATCCACTATTTTGGATTCGACCGAATCCCCCAAATCCAGTGTGAAAGATTCGGCCAAATATCGATCCAGATCCGAACTCTAATTTGCATATGCAAATTAGGGATGCATAGAATCCACTATTTTGGATTCGGCCAAACCCCAAAATCTGCTGTGAAAGATTTGGCCGAATACCGAACCGAACCCTAAATTGCATATTAAAATTAGCAAGGGGTGGGGTAAAAGAGAGCTGCGCGCGGCAAAAAAAATTTTCTTCTTTGTTTTTTGGTTCGGCCAGGCACAACGATTCGTCCGAATCCTGCTGAAAATGGCCGAATCCGGGCCGAATGCCGAACCGAATCCTGGATTCGGTGCATCCCTACTGGCCTCAAAATTTGTGTGTGCGTGCGCGAGGGCACACGGTTTATAGGGAACATTACGTAGGAACCTGATTGTAGTATACACAAGTATACACAAATTCTGCGAAATAATATTTCATTCTTGGTAAAAAAAAATTAGCTCTAGAACACTGGAAGCAGATAAGAGAAGAAAAGTGACAACAAGCGAGGAAATGAAACTGCTGGTGGGAAGACAATATAAATATTGGAAAAAATAAGAGTGAGAATATCAAAGAGAGGTAGAAGAATAGGAGGTGGAGTAAGAAAAGAAAAGGCTGAGATGGGGAAGTAGGTCACGAGTGCAGTTACCAACAGAAACCAGAACATAGTTTTGAACATTCTACAGAATGTAGAATGTTGGAAAATAAAATCAAAGACCTGACAGGTTGCTAATGGCAACTGCACTTGTGAAATGTAGGTCCTATGTTTATAAATACGCTCTCATTTATCTATCTACACAAATATGCACACATATATATGTATAATATGTAACAGTGAAGCACTCCATTGCATCCCAATCAAAAATGTCCCCTTGCAAGGTCAAACTAATTTTCCATTCATACACCAAGGAGCCCAGTCATCCTTGAGGGGGACGGAAACATCAATAATTAGACACAGCATATTTGTTAAGTAAAATTTAGCCAAAATGCATATACTTAACATCTAGATTTTAGTCTGTCACCAATATATTTCTTAGGTAAATATTGTTCAGTGTAGTCATGACTGCTATAAAGCAATGTTCTCTTTCATGAGAGTAAAGAGCTATTTGCTCAGTTATGGAGGCATGCCACAACAGACCCAGAAATGTGCTTATTATTCAGAATTTTCACCCACTGCCCCAGTATCACAAGGTGAAAGCATTTATATGTAGTTGATTTTCCCAATGTAGAAACTTTGCCATAATAAATCAGATATTGTATTTGCAGAGCTGAATGCCCTATAGGATTTCTTCAACTGAAGTAGTGTTTGTTTCACAAATTGTTGTAAAACCAACCATAAAATTGCTTTATTTGTCACGGATAGGTTTATTCTGTGTGTCAGGAGTATATAACTCCAGTCCCCAAACACCCCTTACTGTCCTGCTTTTAAGAATTTCAATGCTTCTGTGCAGAAGTGTCACTCAAAAAGATGGATCTGCTGCTTGAACCACTCGTGCATAAGAATGGTTATCCGTAAACCTTCGATGGATTAGTCACAGAAGACAGAAAACCATGATGCTGCTAGTTCCCTCTAGGTTCCTTACAATTTGGAACAGGTATTTCTGCTTATACAAACCAAACACCTTCTCTGACTCATACAAAACATAAGCAATCACAATAACAATCTAACTCCATGGATTTAAAAAACAGAAACCAACCCTGAAAAATGTTTTTGTTTTGGTAACATTAATAAAAGTGTTAGCTTTGTGAACAATAGAGTATGGAGTGAAGGCAGACCAACAAGTGCATCTAACCAGGAAACATTTAGAGGAAGAATTACACTCCTAAGAAATGCAGTCTTTTGGGCAACATCTCATCAGCTTGATGACAGAATGTATAAAACAAAGTTAGCCATTCCCTTAGTGTGCCCCCCATAGTGTATGCTCTCATGAACTGGCTTCTGCCCTTTTGTCATGCTTTGTTTCTTTAGTGCTCAGAATCATTATTTTGACTAATGCATAGCACACTCACTGATGATAGGTAAAGGGTAAACCAGCTCTTAAAAAACTGAAAGCAAAAATATATTTTCAGTTTAAGAAAGAAGGGTTATAGATGGCCCTGCTCAGAAGAGCTTACACTATGAAAGGTTAGAGTACATTTGAAATATAAGGAAATGGTTGATATGGGTTACAAGTAGGGTTACCACCTTTTCTGGAAAAAAATAGCAGCCTTCCTATATATTTATCTTTTCCCCCTATTAATAATATCAAACATCATTAAAATACCGGCCAGGTGGCAACCCCAGTTACAAGAAAAGTAGTAAACTGTAGACTGTTTATTACATCACCCAACTGTATCTTATGCATAAGAATTACAGTTATAGTTTCTAGTACCCATATAACCAAACTTATACAACTGAAGCCTCCATATTTTCCTGGAGGCTGGTAACACCACTGAGCATGCTCAGTAAGCATCTACAGCAGCCCCGGGCACAGTGAGCATGTGCAGAGCTACCAACACCAGGAAGAGGGATTACCAAGTTTATAAATGTGGAACAAGAAGAGATGAATCCATCAGCATAGATGTTCACCAACTATAGAGCTGCAGTTTGTCTGGACAGCTACTGTACACCACACCACATGCATAAGGTACTTCAATTATAGCTTATACCTTTGTCAGACTTTACTTGTTACAGATATAAAATGCACATTGCATAATGTGTTCACTGACAGAAACAGATTCTCTCCATGGATGTTGACTGAGACATATTTATAGCATGCCAAAACTTGTCTTGAATGTTCAGAATGGAAAGGCAAAGTAAACAGTACCCTTGGTGAGATACAGTGGTCTCTATTTGTATAAAAGTCTGTGTGGCCCCTCTATATGCAATTGTGCTACAGGGTAGAAAATACATTTTAGTGCTGCTCTGTTATAAAGCACATCACTAACAGGGTTCTAATGTGTTTCCCTTTCTTTGCAATTAGATTTATAAAGGTCTTTATGAAACACCTCAAAGGAAATAACCTATTGTATGAACATTTTCGCTTGTTTGGTTACTGTGCCAAATATTTCACTTTCAGCCGCTGGGAAGCTAATAAGGGCTGTTGCCCATTATGCATGCAGAATGAATGTGTTATGCTCCTAATTATATCTGTTCTTGTAAAAGTCTCTGATTTCTAACACATGCAAAACATATTAAAATTTTAATCCCACATAAAATGTAGCATCAGTACCAAGGTTAAGAGTGATGGGAATGAGCAAGGCATTAACGGGGTTGTTCACCTTTGAGTTAACTTTTAGTATGATGTAAGACAGTGATATTCACAGACAATTTGCAAATGGTTTTCATTTTTAACAATTTGTGTTTTTTGAGTTATTTAGCTTTTTATTCAGCACAAATTCGGCAATCTGGTTGCTAGGGTTCAAATTAACCCAGCAATCATGCATTTATTTGAATAAGATACTGGAATATTAAAGTATCTAAATAGAACGATGATTTATAACAAGAAGCAATAACAATAAACGTGTAGCTTTACAGACAAATAATTTGTTTTTAGATGGAGCCAATGAACCCCATTTGAAAGCTGGAAAGAGTCAGAACAAAAAAGGCACATAATTAAAAAACCATAAATATAAATAATAAAGACCTATTGAAATGTTGCTTAGAATTGGCCATTCTATAACATGTAAAGTTAACTTAAAGGCGAACCACCCCTTAAACATTTGCTCAAAGAAGGCTAGGTGACCTAAGAACTGAATGTCATTTGATGCATCCTTCCTTTTCTCATAGTAAGCACAAAATCTATAGCATGATGCAATGTGTATCAGTGTATAAGTGTGTTCTTATACAGTGTGCACTCTATTTTGCTGAGATTATTTAATCTATGAAGCACTATATGAACAAATGTACTGTACATAAAAATACAGGAGATGCTTAGTTAAACTACTACCAAACATTCGTTTTAGCGAGCATAATGGATGACTTTCAGACCACGGGATCACACCAGGAAACCCGACTGGCTGAACCAATGCACATGCCAAAGGAAGCGATTAGTCACCCATGATTAGTATGGTGCTACACTATGTTACTGGTCTACTGACTCATGGTACTGATTGAAATACAATTTCAGAATAGCTAATCAACTTGCCACTGGATGGTAATACAAGAATATAGAGAAAGAAATTCCGGACCAGAACGGAATCTTGAACATATTTGAGACCGTGTTGTAAAATGGTCTAAAAACTTGAACATTCTGAAGAAACTCAGTGTAACCTCTGGCATTCCATCACTCTATCTGTTGCAGAAATAAAGCTCTAAGCATCTGTCTGTAGATCTGTTGGCGAACACTAAAAACTGTAGTTCAGCAACACAGTAACAGAAGTTGCATAGCCCTACTCCAACACTAATCTCCATGTGGAATAAAAGCCACCAAATTTGCCCAGTAACGCATGGCAACCAGTATGACGTTTGAGCTATCTTAAACAGGTGGCCAGTAAATGCCACCTGCTTAACAAACTTAGTTGCCTTTATGGCAGTACCCCAAAGGTGTTAGGGGACATATTTCTATCCAATAGCATACCTATACATCAATTAGGGCTACCCAGTATAGTTATAGCCAGCTGTGATGTGCATTGATAATAGCCTGTAAAACTAGTCTTTAACGATAGCAGGGACGATAAACTGCTCTTAAGTCACAGTTTCTGCACCCACAATTTATGTAGGATAGGTTTAACTGATATGAATGCAATGGTGTTTAAAACATGAGAAGATGATTATCTCGGGCATCAATAAACTTAGAAAATGTGATAATATATATACTGACAGATAAGCCACAGTCTAGTCATGCTCAATGGCTATGTGTAGTGAAGAAATATTTTGCACTGAAAAAAAAAAAGTTACACTTGTAATAAAAAAAAAATGGCAAGACTCAGCACCCCTCCACAGAACCGACAAATGCTTTAGTAGGATTCTACCATAGTAACAGCACAAGCCTATGTAGTGAAGTCTTCACGTCACCTCTACAATTATTGGCTGGATACAGCAATGTAACATTACAAGCCTATGCACAGAGAGGCCTTTCATGTTTCCTCTGAATACTCTATTAGCTGGATTATACCACTGTAAGAGAACATATCTAGCTACACTCACAATTTCCTCCTCCACACTAAAATACTGCATTAGGTGGAATATACTACTGTAACTGAACAAGTCTATGCACAGTGACTATTAAAAGGCTCCCTTAATAATAATAATAATAATAATAATAATAATAAATAAAACGTATATTTTACCACTGTAACAATACATAGTGCAGTGATTTGTTTTTTCACATCATCCCCAAAAAATCATTCACAGTAAAAGTATATGCACTAATGGCATTAAAAACACCCTGAAATGGTATATAGGCTTTAGTAAAAACTAAGTACAATTACATCTAGATTATACCATTGCAAAATTCCAGATCTATGTAAAATGTCTTTTGCATCATTTTCTTCTGCTAGTATATACCGGAATAGCAAGTCAACCCTTTGCACTGTATGCTTTTTATTCAACATGAAGTCTAAATACTAGACAAGCATTTGCGTTATACAGTAATGAACCTCAGTGGAATACTCAAAACCCTGAACAGACTGAGCTTCCACTAAAGATTTATTAAAAGTCTTCCACCAATAATTTTGTCTGCCCTTCCCCCTCTTTATTCAAAAATTGGAAAAATCATTTTTCTTTTCATTTCCCTGTCACACGCTGCATGATAGCGGCATGTCTCATCTTACCCAACTAACTGCATGATGTGTCTGGGTATGACTGCCTGCATCATGTAAGAGCTGTGTATATTACTATATCTGCCAATATTGTTTACAGAACAGCCTCAAAGAAAAGGGCATGCATTTTACTGTGACTATGCCAAATCCAAGCATCTGCAATGGACAGTGAAATAAATGCTTGTACCAAACCCATAATGTGGCTTTGCAGCATCCGCTTGAATTGCCTGATATTCTATACCCTTCACTCAGTGCAACCATGAAATATTTGCAGTCCCATCCCAGTAACAACTGACAGCCAACAAATCCAGCAGCATATAACATTATATTGATGGACTTTATTCATTTCAGTACAGTGGACTAAAGACTAATGAATTGTACATATATTTATAAATTTGCAGGTACTAACTACCCATAGAGTTGCACTACATATAATTGTGTATTTTACTCATGTTCAGTGTATATACGAATACACAATATGTACATGTATATATATTTATACACACACGGGTAAGTGTACATGTACTGTATCAGTACTGCATATGGAGATCATATGAAGGCACTTCATCCTCTCCTCACTCATACAGTGCCAGACACACATTAGACAGGGGTACCTTTTTTTCACCTTGGCAGGACCAGACGTTGTTCAGATGTCAGCTGTTCCCACAAAAAGCATCCCATTAAATCCAGGTTAAACAGGCTCGTGGCCTAACGAGCATCATCCATTTTTACTGCTGGTGCCTCCTCTGTGGCTTTGCTCTGATACAGACACAGCCCCTGCACTGGCTCCTTGCTAGATGAGCGTGTCTCTGTTTCTCTATCTCTCCACTGTACTACCACATCCCATCTCCTTGTGCTAACGCTCTCTCACACAGGCACTGGCTGCAATCCAGGGTGCACCATATAAAATGTTCATCTTTACAAAAAAAAAAATAGTACAGGGCTCCACCACACTACAGGGAGATTTCACACACAGTCAGAACATGCCACTGCAAAAGGGGGGGGTGAGAAAGCTGCTTCAGCCCAGTGGCCTTTCCCTTGGCTTTTTCTGCTGGAGCATTCTTTTTTTTAATGACTCACGTGCAGACAAAAACACACTTTAAATGAAAAGAGGCTGGCTTGCCATGGGGGAAGGGAAAGCTGAAATAAAAGCAGCGGCAGCAGCAGAATCTATCCAAGCACCCCTCGTGCACAGCAGGCAGGCAGTGGCTCTGCATAAGCGCTGCATAGCAACATCAGGGTAGGAAAAGCAGAGCACTCTATGCACTTAGGTTACCTGCAAAGAGACGGCAAGAGGAGGTGCCTGAAGTACAACCCAGTGCCTGAAGACACACAAACACAGCCATTTCTTTGCTTGAATCACAATTAGGGGTATATTTATTGTAGGTTGAGTTTTATTTTCTCTAACTCGTTTTTTTTTTTACATAAAATTCAAATATTTAGACACTTCTTATGCCACAAAGCAGCAAAAAAAAAAATCAAAATTTGAAAATACTCCAGCTAGAACCCATCGAATTAATGTAAACGTCAGTGGCAGAGTTCCCTTTAACCATTTGAGGATGGTTTTGCAATTACAATTTTTTCAGGAAGCTTATAAAAATTCCAACTCTCATTTTTCGAGATTTTTTTTTCTCAATTCGATTTGTTGAAGTTTAATTATTCCGAAATTTGTGGATGGGAGTTAGGACAAGTTTGTTTCTGGTAGAATATGAGAAAAAACAAGCTTTAGAAAATAACCCCATCTGTGTTAAAGTGGTGTGGCCCAGTTTTACACAATGTAGACAGAGTGCCACAGATTATCCTTATTTACACACACAGGTTTATTGGGCAGATGCAACCAGTGATTCCTATTCATCCCTGTCATGGATAATAACAAAAAGAAGAGAATTTGATCCTGCAGAATACTTCCAATACTGCCAATACTTGGCAGTTCAGTTATCAAACCCACATCACTCTCAGGAACTCCTAGCGAAGTCTTCTTTGAAAAAGCCTCACTAAGTCACTGATATCCCAGGTACATTTTTATTATAAATCATGTGTTAAGCACAGTCTGCAGTACTGCACGTTAATGGGGTTGTTCACTTTTACTACTGATGTAGAGAGTGATATTCTGAGACAGCTTGCAGATGGTTTTAATTTTATTATGTGTGGTTTTTGAGCTACCTAGCTTTTTATTTGTCAGCTGTCCAGTTTGCAGGTTCAGCAATCTAGTTGCCAGGGTCTAAATAACCCTAGCAACCATGCATTGATTAGAACAAGAGACAGGAACATGAATAGAAGAGGGACTGAACAGAAAGATGAAAAATAAAAAGCAGCAATAACAATTAATTTGTAGCCTTTCAGTCAATAAGGGAGATATTAGTAACAGGAATCATATCATAAGGTGCCAATTTAGCTTTATCATAACGTCTGGACCAACGTCTCATTTACGAATTCAAACATAAAGTGCAAAACTTGCTGTGTTGTGAACCCACAAAGATATTCATCTGTCATTTACTGAACAGAAGTCAGTTGGGTATGAGGTTGCAACACTGTAAGGGAACCTGGAACAAACGCATTCTCAAGGCAATTGTTTCCTTGTATTCAAGGGCCCTGTATTTTTCAACAGAGCATGCTGAAATGTGACAATTGTGTGAAAAAGAAAAGCTTCTCACCCCTAATAATTTTCTCACATGTGGTAATGGGAAGAAATTTAACAACATTATAGGGGTGTGCCACATATAGTCACAAGGTCCAGATTTGTGAAATGACAATGCATAATGGGTCACAGCAAAGGACAAGAGATCTGACAGGGCAACAGAAGTGTGGGGCTTTGAAGCTGCTGTCTCTACCATAAAGCCTACACAGGGGTGTGTGGCATCCTGTGTCACATCCTCAATGGACATCAATTGAGTGCTGGATAGTAAGCAGCCTTGAGCAGGACTATCTTCACCATCACAATTACAGTGTAAGGCACAGCTTTCTGAAAGGCCCAAATGTCTCAGAAGACAGAAATGTAACCTTTTCATTTGGAATTGGTTATAAAGTATAGCACACAGACTGACTTCAGGAAAAAATTAAGTTTTATAGTAAGCATAGCATTAACCATAGGGAGAAATTGGATGCATAAAAGCTTTTCATTATAATAAAATAAGGGACTAATAGAGGTTTTTGCATATTTGACTTCACATTTTTCCTTCTACAGTGAGTTGCACTAAAAAGACACACTGAGGAGTTTTAAAATTCTCCTATTTTGAACACCGGAAAATGATATTATAGTTACTTCTTCCCAAAGAGGATCCATCAGCTCCTATATCCCTCTCTTGTTACTGTTACTGCTGTTTGAGTGGAATACAGAATTCTGAAATTTCAACTCTGGAAGGCTGTGTCAGGGAACTTGTCTGCATTATTAATGACCTGGGCCAAGCTATGAGTGACATGCTGAAATCCACCACATTTTTAGACATTTAACACAAAGTTCATTGTGTCTCCCCCCCCCAATTCTCAGAAGAATGGAACGGCCAGACAGCAATAGCAGCACTAAAATACACAGGACCCTATGTCTCTGAGATCAAGTATCTTAGTAGTAAAATCCTGCTATGTTCAGACTGGGGGCACACACATGGCCTGCATTCCTTCAGGGACAAGGAAAGACAAGGCTCACTAAAAATGGGGGTCATGAACTCTTAGCTTAAACTACATACTGTACGAGACATGCAGGAACCAGCTATGGGCCCAAGGATTCTGCTTCTCCTATGTCTTGCTAAACTATCCAGACATTCCTGGCACACTGTGCTTATCAGCCAACCTTTGCATTGACTGAACATGTCAGACAGTTTCCATTCTTTGCTTCTGCCAATTTATACAAACCCTAGGAAGATACCATTTTTAAAAATAATCTTATTTTTACTTAAATAAACATTTTCCCGCATCTATAGTGAGAAGCCACATGTTGCACAGAGATACATAAGCTATGCTTTGTATTATAGTATTTTGGGTAAAACCATAAGGCCTGAAGATGAGTCCCAACTTGACTCCCAATATCAAATATCTGATAATTGATACTGCAATAAATAGATTAATAATTTAGATATCATTGCTACAATAATTCCTAATATGCAACATTGTAAAAGTTAAAAATCTGCACATGGATTAATGCTGATATCAAATTGATGAATGAAGCTAGAGGCACCCAAATTAAACTCTATAAAATTTGTCTCCCTGGTGCAGCTTAGATCTATAATGAAAACTTTGGATGGAAGATGAATTTTATAATTTTTTGCTACTATTGCCGACAAGTGTACGAGTATAATTTTATTATTATTATTAACATGCATTGTGTAGCACTTTAAAATATAACACATTGTTTATATATAACACAATGTTTAACATAACACCATTGGGCAAATTCACTAAAGTCCGGAAATTCGCTAGTGCAGCCTTCAACGCACTTCGCCAGGTGTAGTTTCGCCAGTGCTCCACTAATTCACTAAAATGTGATGTTGCTCTCAGGGAGACAAACGGTAGCGAAGTTGCACCAGCAAAAATTTGCATATGGCAGGAACAAAGTTTGAATGGACATATATGTTACAGAAAAAAACATTACATTACACAAGCCCAGGGAACCTTAATAAATGCAAACAGAGTTGTTATATTGCCCTACACGTGCCCAGAGTATAGTTTATATGCCATATGTTAGGAAAAGTAGGGGGGAAGCAGGATATCCAAAAAAAAATTGAATCCTTTTGCAGCCTATCACCCATGAAAATGGAAAAAACGCCAGCGTCTGGCAATAGATGTAACCGTCAGTAAAATCAAAAACTTGGTGAATTTGCCTAGTAACACCGAAAATTCTGCGAAGTTACGCCAGAGTCTCCTTGTTGAAATTACACCAGCAAAATTACGCCAGCTACCGTTAGTAAATGTGCGAAGTTCCGAAATGACGTAACGCTGGGGAATATGCGCCAGCATTAGTCACTTCGCCCTTTAGTGAATTTGCCCCCATCTCTCAGTATTTGTATGTTATTGACATTTGATTGTGCTAGATGCTTCGCGCTTTAGTGAGTTCCCCCCAGAGAGATCTGCTCATTTGGCGATGTTGCCAACCAGCAGATCTCTTCCCGATACGCCCACCTTGGAAGTGGGTGATATCTGGCTGATCCGATCGTGGGCCGTACGATCAGATCGGAGGTGAACGGGCAGTCAGATCACGGGAACGCATCAACAAACAGATGCGGCCGCGATTTGACTACATCTTTAGTCCCGTCCGATCGACATCGAAAGTTGGCCAGATATTGATCGGAGAAGCCCATCGGAGGGCCCCATACACGGGTCGATAAGCTGTCCTCTTTAGAAACGCTATCATTATCTACTGCTGCTGCAGAGTTCTGAAACAGTGTCATCATGGAAAATATAACATTTAACTATGAGAAATTGCATTGTTAAATGAACATCATTAGTTATTAAAAGGAAAATCTAATGGAGCTGTTCCTGGACAAATCTCTATTCTTATTTTCTTTAACAGGGGTCCCAAATCCCAGTCAACAATAAGTTGGGGAGCAACACAAGCATTGAAAAAGTTCCTGTGGGTGCCGATTGGGGGATGTGATTGACTTTCTGGTGGTCCCTATATACAAGCCACTGGTTGGGGACCACTGGTCTAAAGGTAACCAGCTGAAAGTCTGACTATTGATCACAATCTACTTACTGATGACTACTCTGCTAAGCTAGTAGCAAATATGCCACACTGGGGTTCAAACTTCAAAATTTTTAATAGCTATTCTAAATTGTTAGTTGCATGCCCGTATAGAGACAGCATTTCTGTAAGTAGCTCTTCACTCAAGGGGCAATATATACAACTGTACTTGTATTTTACCTTTCCTTCTCCTTTAATACATCCAGTGTTTGCTGACACTTCACACAGGTGTTGTACAGGTATGAAATTGATTCATTTTCATATACTTTGATGGTCTTTTCATAATGTTGATCTTGTTGATAATGGTGTACCTTAAGGCCATAAACCTTAACGTAGGGAGCTAAGTTATAAGTATATGGTATAGTTTTAGCATAACTGAAAGAAGGAAAATTAGCAAAAACCAATAATTTTATTGAATAAATACTGTCCAGTATCTAGTAGAATAATGTCTAAATCAACCGGACTTTCCTAAGTTTAGAATTAGTTTTACTAAATACTATATCTCATGACCTGGAAGAATGAAAATCTTCATAGACAAATATTGTCATTTTAACTGAAGCTGTGCCCTCCAGCTTTAATTAAACCTCAGTAGTCAGCTGGTGGTCAGGGGATTTGGATATATACCATGCTTGAGAAAATGTAGGACTGGAGCTGGATTAATATGTATGGTAATACTGTGTTGGGAGATTTCATTGCTCCCTGCTTGCTTCTTCTATTAAAATAAAATAATTGTGTAAAGACTGCAAGCAGAACACATATACCAGTGGACCTCTGCTAAGGTATACATACAGGGTATACTTTACAAAAGTAAATTTCCTGCCTTGCAGAGTCCAACTGATTTCCCTAAAACATTATTTTTACTATTATTTTTCCAACAGAAGGGCTAACAAATTAAAGGCCTTGACCCTGTCATTTGAGGGTTGAGTTAATAATTATAATTCAGTAGCTTTGAAAACAAAAGGTTAGAGAGCCGTATAATATATGTTACAGGGGAGGATTTGAAAAGGTTAAATAGAGACCCAATACACCTTAGTCAAAATTAATTTCTTAGCTTGATTATCAAATATTCATCAAACCAAAGAAGGCTAAAAACAAGCTCAAACACAGAACTGTGGCCATTACACAGCTACAGAACAGCTGGGCAAGACATAAAGTAGAGTATTCTTATCCTTTATCCAGCACTTTATATGGGGGGGCCTCATTTATAAAAATTCCCATTTTTCTGACTAAAAAAAAAAGTCTGAACAACCTAGAATCAATGATTGGACCTTATTAATTAATAAAAAAAAGCTGTTGTTTAATTGCAATGTCCAGAATCCGCTATTAGAAAAACTTACAATGTTATGATTACATATGTGATATATGGAATACAGAACACATAGTGAATATACTGTATATATTTGGACAACATGAAGTCCCCCAATCTGCTGTGCAACTACAGGAGTCAAATGCTGCCAGCAGTAGTTGGATTTGTGATAGAGCTGCAGGGTGAACATTCCTGATTTTAGGAGTCATAATAGAATTTAGTGGCCTGCAAGAAAGCCTGAGGCACATGTCAAGAGAACACCTAACACAGATATAAATTAATAATATATGTATGGTTATTTTTGTCCAGTACTATAACCTTTGTTTTTTAAGAAATACTCTACACACTACAGAAAACAAGGGCATAATCCCCTCCAGTAGCTATTTCTGTGATCTTAATAAAGAGACTCAACCCTCAGCCACCTATCGACCACAGAACTCCTTGACAACTTCCAATATCTGTGTTATTTACAGTATTATACTATATCTAGAATATATATTGGTTTTGTTTGTTGTAATGTGTTTGCCTAGTTCAGATAAAGCATAAATTATTTTTAAAACCCATAGCTGCAAGGTATAATGCCATATAAATAGCCTTTTTTGTTAATGGTAGGTAACTAAAAAAGCTTGACAATCAATAGGAATTATTAAGGATTTAATTATTTCAAATAAACTCTCATCATTAATTGGTGTTTCAGTAGCACTAAGAAGGGCCATTTACATTGCAAACACAGAACACAGTCTGGAAGGTGCAAATAAAAAGTTTCACAGGGGGAGGAACGCAGGCGACCCTTTTCCAACCCCCTACCTATCCCCTAATTGGCACCTCATTCTGATTCTGACACGCAAGTTGGGGAAAGGCAGGAGGCCCAGGTCATAATGTGACCCTGTCCTTGCTGCCTATCCAATGACGCTCTACAATCTGTGCATCAGGGAAACAGATATAACGCCTTAGGTGTATTTCCCCACTAGTAAGTGATAGATTCACCTTTTTATGTAATAAATATGTTTAGCTAAATTCTGCTACATTATATCAGACGGACTCAATTCCAGCTATACAAACACAGCCATATTAAGATTCCCATATATTACAATGATTATGTTTTAAAAGTTAAACTTTTTAGAAAACAGTTAAAAATCCCACTATTCAATTTCTCTGAAACCCCAGCAATTTTACAATCATGGGGATTGGAAATAGGAAGAAGGGGCCATGCATCGCCAGATCAAATTAGAAAGCAGATGCTGTGGGAGTATGAAAGGTGAGGATTGTAAGTTTTTCCTCCAATAAATGTCTTCATGAATAAACGTGGCAGCTTTTCTGTTTGTGCAGCCATGTGAAAGGCAAATCCTTCAATTTCGGTGACTGTAGGAAATATAAGCCAACAGGCCTTTGTAATGGAGAGTTCTATAGCTCCTTATTGGCCATTCCCAACACAGAACAATAGGCAGCACAAACATAAAACAAAGCTGGGTGCTACATAACAATGCAAATAGACTGGCTGTAAAGTGAAAGCTGCCTTAGTTCACATTCTCTAAATTATAAGAAAGCACACAGAAACCAAGTGGCAATTACTGAGCAGATGCTCCAATGCCAAGACATTAAATGATTCAGCTACTTAAAGGGGTTGTTCACCTTCAAACAACTAGTTCTTTTCAGATAGCTCACTAGAAATAATGACTTTTTCCAATTACTGTCTATTTGTGACTGTTTTTCTAATATTGAAGTGTATAGTGTAATTTTCCACCTTCTAAAGCATCTCTGGGAGGGGGGGTCGCCGACCCCCCCAACTGTTCTAAACTGATACATTTAAGGGCTGGGGCAGACAGGGAGATTCGGGGAGATTCTGTCGCCTGGCGATTAATTGCTGGCGACAATCTCCCCGAACTGCCTTCTCCCTGTCCGCCTGTTAAAATGAAAAGGCGCCAGCGCTCATCCACACGCAGCGCGGCGATTTCCGGAATCCCCCGAAGTTACTTCATGAGGAAACTTCGGGCGATTCTGGAAAACGCCGCGCTGCGTGTGGATTAGCGCTGACGCTTTTTCATTTTAACAGGCGGCGGACAGGGAGAAGGAAGTTCGGGGAGATTGTCACCAGCGATTAATCGCCAGGCGACAGAATCTCCACGAATCTCCCTGTCTGCCCCAGCCCTAATGGATACATTTATTATCTTTGTCCCTGTTGAGCAGAATCTCTGAGTTTCAGTACAGGCAGCTGTTAGAATTGATACAATAGTTGCTAATACTCCAGAGATGTTGCTGTGAAATGTATCAATTAAATGTTTCAAAATTCTATCAGTTTAGAGTGCGCCTGAATTACTGAGCTGACAGACTCAAACACCAGAGACACCAACATTCAACTTTAAACTTAGATTTTGGAAAAACAGTAAAAGATAAATAATGGAAAGTAATTGAAAAAAGTCTTTATTTCTGGGGAACAATGTGAAAACAACTGAACAGAAAAAAGTGTTTGGAAGGTTACCAACCCCTTTAAGTTGTTTTTTAACTTCATATATGGTGGCACTGCCCGAATGCTGTCTGTGGAAGGCATTTGCGTACCTTTTCTTAAAAAAGTTTACAGTAGTTTAATATTTGACAAATTCTTTTACATTCTGGAACAATGTCTGAATCCTTTCTCCCACATGGCATTTGCATGGGGGGGTTAAGGATCTGTTTTGGAAAAATGTAAGGGCTCATCCAGACGAGAAGATTTGTGGAGATTAGTCGCCTGGCGACAAAACGCCACGTCTTTGAGGCGACTAATCTCCTCGACGCGATTTTCAAAAATAGGCGCAGGCGACTTTACTTCTAGCGGGTGCGTGCTACAAGCAAGCCATTCGAGGAGATTAGTCACCTCAAAGACGTGGCGTTTTGTCGCCAGGCGACCAATCTCCACGAATCTTCTCGTCTGGATGAGCCCTAAGAAAGTGTATAAAAATGTGCTTTCTGTATTGTTTTTCTTTAAAGGGGTGGTTCACCTTCAAGCTAACTTTTAGTATATTGTAGAAGGGCCAATTCTAAGAAACATTTCAATTGGTCTTCATTATTTATTTTTCATAGTTTTTTAATGATTTGCAATTTTCTTCTGTTTCTTTGCAGCTTTCAAATGGGGGTCACTGACACCATCTAAAAACAAATGCTCTGTAAGGCTACAAATATATAGTTATTGCCACTTTTCATTTCTCATCTTTCTATTCAGTCCATCTGCTATTCATATTCCAGTCTCGTATTTAAATCAATGCAGGGTTGCTAGGGTAATTTGTACCCTAGAAACCAAATTGGTGACACGGCAAACTAGAGAGCTACTGAATAAAAAGCTAAATAACTATAAAACCACAAACAATAAAAAATTTAAACCAAATGCAAATTGTCTCAGAATATCACTCTCTGCATTATACTAAAAGTTAACGCAAAGGTGAACAACCCCTTTAATAGCAGTGTCAGCAAAATGGCTGCTGCCTGCTTTATGTGATTTTGTAATTCCAAGACTGAAGGAAACAAAATTTAAATAATAAATATAGTGTAAGCAAAGTTTATATTGCTCAAATAACTTAATGGAAAGGAATTGAAAGGTCCCCTCTTCAAATGGTTCAAGCGACTTCTGCCATTGACTTCTACAGGTTTTAAGAGCTCTTCCACACGAAGAGATTGCAGGGAGATTTGTAGCCTGCGACAAATCGCCGCGTGTTTGAAGCTACAAATCTCCCTGCATCTCTTCCCCCAGTCTTGCACTTGCTTAAGTTAAAGTCGCGTGTGCCTATTCACACGCGGCGCGGCGCTTTAGCAAATCGCTCGCCAATGCATTTTCGCGCGATTTTCAAAAGCGCCGCGCTGCGTGTGAATAGGCACACGCGACTTTAACTTAAGCAAGCGCAAGACTGGGGGAAGAGATGCAGGGAGATTTGTTGCTTCAAACACGCGGCGATTTGTCGCAGGCTACAAATCTCCCTGCAATCTCTTCGTGTGGAAGAGCCCTAAATGGTGTATTTTCGGATTCAAGCTATTTCCAGGGTTGGGATATAATAAATCTCTTTTCATTTTTAAACCATAAAATGTGAATTTTGAAAAAATAAAATAAATTGAAAACTCGAATTTTGGTGGAAAAAAAATAAATTTGCCGGTTGTATGAAATGTAATTACATTCAAATAAAGCGTTGCACATAAATGACAGATTCTATTGTTCTATTTGGTATGGTATACTCCATGTTTTTCTTGCCAGAGAAAAAAGTGCTGATAGTTCACAATGTATTTCCCACCACACACTCTGTTAGATATAGTACTCAGTCACTGTCCAGCTAATTGCTCAACAGAGTTTTCCCTATTTGAACAGTGGCTCAGAAAGCAGACAGATGTCACATCACTAAAATTAGTGTGAGAATTCCCTGCCAAACTCATTAGCATTAAATACCAGTAATGTATAGAAATGTGGAAAAGTGATATGCAAACTTCAGTATCGTTATAAGGAATAACAGCTTATTGGTTAATGCTCTTTATTCCGTCACTGAGTTGTGCACTTTTACTTATTTTAAGGGCTAGTCCACACGGGAAGATTCAGGGAGATTTGTCACCTGGCCCCAATCGCTGCTTCTTTGGGGTGATTTTTCAATTTTAGCCGGCGCGAGACGGGGTAAGCGATTCAGGGAGATTAGTTGCCCCAAAGAAGCAGCGATAAGTCGCCAGGAGACAAATCTCCCTGAATCTTCCTGTGTGGACTAGCCCTAAGGGCTGGGGCAGACAGGGAGATTCGGGGAGATTCTGTCGCGACAATCTCCCCGAACTGCCTTCTCCTTGTCCGCTGCCTGTTTAAATAAAAAAGCGCCAGCGCTAATACACACACAGCGCGGCGATTCCTGGAATCACTCAAAGTATCTTCACGAAGCAACTTCGGGCGATTCCGGAAATCGCTGTGCTGTGTGTGTATTAGCGCTGGCGCTTTTTGATTTTAACAGGCGGCGGACATGGAGAAGGCAGTTCGGGGAGATTGACGTCAGCGATTAATCGCCAGGAGACATAATCTCCCAGAATCTCCCTGTCTGCCCCAGCCCTTAAACCACAAGCTGTCCAGATACCATTACAGATATAGGTAGGAGTATGCAAATGGGGATTTATTTTATACATTATTTTGACAAGGAGGTGATATCCCTGCTAGATGAAAGGTGTAGAATCTCAGTGCAAATTAAAACACGGAATGGGAAAGAGACCTGAAGCTTGCCATGCTATTGTGCTAATATAGTGGCTAACACCATGAATTATCCTATCTGAATTCAGCACAGAAGAGACATTACAGGCTTTATTGCATTACAGCTTCATATCTTGTTTACCTATGTAATAACTGTGGTTAAAACAGAGAGCGAATCAAGCACAAGTTAGTTTACAGAGCTGACGACAAAACTTCTGTGAAATAAATTTTTGTTATGCAACCGTACCTCTTACCTAGAGGCAGTTTCAATCATCTTCATTTTACTATGCAAGCAGTCGAGTAGTTATTAGACAACATATGCATTGATATTTTGAACGATCATAAACAGGTAGACTCAGGGCCGCCATCAGCGGGGACAGGGGGACAAGTGTCCTGGGACCGGGCCTGAACGGGGGTCGGGCAGTGTTGCACTTTTGGAAGAGCCGGGCCCCCCTTACGAGCGCTAAAGACGTGCTGCCTTCTGATGTCCCAAACAGCAGAATGCAGAAGTCTTTTCGTCCTGAAGCGGACGAAAAGAAACAAAGTCACGAAAGGAGTCAAAACTGCAGTCCTGAAGCAGCGAAAATACCTGATGTCATGAAAACAGCTATAATTGGAAGTTCTGAAGCTACAAGTTCAATTCTACTGACACCAATGTGTTTTTTTTTTTAATCCTCTGGCAACCAATGTTTTATTTTAATACTTAATATAGGCAATTGCCACCAATTTTAAAAAGATATATATTTTCTGCGGCCCAAATTTTTTTTTTAACTTGTAAGGGGGCACGGCCCAAAGGTTTTACCTTTTTAGCGCTGATGTCTGTGTGGTCTTTTAACTGTCGTGTGGAGTGGGCAGGATGTGGGGTGGGGCCTGGGTAGTTGGGACCTGGGTGGGTGGGGCCTTTGCCTGGGTGGGGCCTTTGCCTGAGTGGTTGGGATCCAGGGGGCCCCAAAAAGTTTGTTGTACAAAGCCCTGTGATTTCTAATGGCGGCCCTGTGTAGACTACACATTTTTATTAGAAAAATTATGGTGTACAGCTCCTTCCACAATTTCTGCATTTAAGACATCAGTGTATCCAAAAATGATATCTGCGGCACTGTGCTTTATCTTCCTGTAGAAAGGATGTGCCTACAGGATGAACACTGATATTTCAAGTGACAAAGATACTATAATAATATGTATGCATGTGTCCATGGCCATACATACCTCCCAACTGTCCTGTTTTTCGTAGGACATTCCCAATTTTGACAGCTCAACCTACAGTGCTGGATTGTTACTGAAATGTCTCGACTTTCTCTTTGATCTCCTGCACTGAACTATCCAGAAAAAGAAACAAAGTTTCTAAAACTTAATTGGCCTTTGGCAGAGAGCCCAGATACATGGAATGTGCACTTGGATATGTTTGTAACAATTTAAGATAAGCAAATAATTTTAACAATTTAAGATAAACAGATCTCCTGGGGAAACTGTGACTTGCAGTTTAAAGGGCAATTCACCTTCATTATCAAAACTGTAATAACACATAAAAACAACAGAAATGTGTTGAAACTTTCATAACCTGCCAAATTTTGTGAAATAAGCATGGTAATTATAGGGTGTGGCCTCAAAGGTGAAAGCAGTAAACCGTTCAGACTCACCAAAGTCACACAAAAGGTTGACAGTATACAGGTAAGCACCGGGTGCTGGAAATTCTTGGTGTCCTCAGCCGTGTGTTATGTAGAAAGGGAAGAAAAGTGGAATTCCACACACCGGACATCTGTTAAAAGGTCAAATTTTTATCCATCCACTTAAAATACACGCCATATGGGATCGATCATTGCATTTCGGGCACAGCTGCCCTTAATCATGAGCACGTGTGGCCTCAAAAACTGGCATGGTCGAAAAATGTCGGTGCCCTTCACGCATCAAGTCTTTTTGTCCCTCTTTCTATTTCCAAAACGTTGGGAGGTATGGCCTTAGACAAAACTGACAACCCTACTTCTTATTTTAATCTGCTGTAAAAACTTTCATTCTTAACTGCTTGAAGAAAAACACTGGCCTAAAGCTACAAAAGGAGTGCAGAAATGGCATTACCACAAAAGGGCCAATGCAAACAAAAGCATAGAAAATTCTTTGCAGATGTTTTTGCATCTAACAATGTATGAAATAGTGGAAACACTATTCCAGATTTCATGTAAAGCTGTATGCTGCTACTTTAACCTGGGCTATTTGTTGCATGCGGACTGTTCTAGTAAAAAAAAAATGCAGTTTTGCATAAAAAAAAAGGAAAGCAAATATATTTTTGGAAGAGTCCATTCTATTAGACAGCTAACGTAACTGTAACCACAATACAGCAAAGATCATGGCAGTCAGTAGGAGGAGAATGGTTGCAGAACCTGCACTCTAAACTTTGGTCAGCATACCAGTAACAGCCATAGACTGTCTCTGCCTCTTGACAAATATGTACACATGATGTTATCATCTAATTCCAGATCCTCTCCTCCAAGTACTGCATACCATTATTCTTTAATGAAATGAAAGGCAGCTTGTTAATATTCCTACAGGCCATTTATGGCTCTACATTCCAAGAATGACATTTTCCAAATAAATGTGCTCAGCCATAAGCCATTTATGAAACATGAAGTTTCCCTCTTAAGGACAGGACTTTCATAATGTTATGAACAGACTTCATGCAAACACACATTCTTTACTAGATAAGAGTAGGCCATGTAGATCATTTAAATTCCAGACCAAATCTCTATACTAAACGCATGTACTAATTAATATGGGTATCATTTCACATACTACCTTAGCAAATCACCTTTCTTCTAGACCATCGGCCCCTCAGCAGATAATTCTGTCTAGCAACCAGCTAGAAGGAATTGGCTCCTAATTTGAGGAGGTAAGGGGGTCAGGCATTATCAATACCCCTACCTTCTGTTTAGCAATTTCGACCAGTTGCCTCAGGACAGTGATATGGTACGTGACTTCATCCCACCCAGCCTCCCAGTTTTTCTTATTTGTTCTTATTTACTTTGTTACATTATGTTTCCATTCAATCTAGACTGGATTTTCATTTTAATCTGTCAAACTTAATTTTCCTTTGAGCTTTGTTGCAGTTTTTTTTTTGATGGTCTTTTGGACTACTGGCCAAGTATTATATAGGTGAGTATAGTGCTGGGGGATTGGCAGAACCTAAAGGCATTGGTTGAATTTCAGGCTGTCAATTCCTGCTTACAGCTTGGAATAAGGTGTGAGGTTATGTTTAACTGGTTATTATTATTTATTGAAAAAAGCTATATTTCCTCAAAAGCAATGGGTGTGTGTTATTGAATAGGGAGTGGTAGGAAGGTCCTCAATTTGGTCATTGGCAGCCAAGCACCCATGTTTTCTTACAAAAAGTGGCAAAACATCCATATTCATATATGAATATTAAAACAAAGTGAACCACTATATACCAACATCGTTTTGATAAGCTCAGCAAAGCATACTCATCTTTATGTAGCATCTTGCCTTGCCTGACAATGCCTAATTGCACCAAAAGATCTGACAAAGTCTATTAAACAAAAATAAGAGGCCAAAGCTTAATTTACACTGATTATGTTATAGCAGAAACTATAAAGATATTTAAATAAGATTTACTGTACAAATACTGCATTATTCATCTCGATAATATTAAACAGTAATCTACAGACAAATGTCCTTATTAACAGCAAGAGGATTCACATGATGCCTTCAAGTGTAACATTAAATAAAATTTCTTCTGCCAGTAATGTCTCAAGTTGTATTCATTTGGGCAATAAATATTTGTTTTGACAGAGATGCCTGCATCTCATGCAGAGTTTCTTCCAGGTCAGTTGCAACTACTTTAGCTCCAGAATTGAACAGCAAATCAAACTGCACCAAATGCAGTAGAGGTTATTAAAGGGCTCTTCCACCCAAATAGTTATTTGTAAGTGTAGTTTCTATTGAAAGCAGCACAGTAGAACTCTGCTTCGACAATTTCCAAAGGACAGCTAAAAACAAGTGCCAGACTGCAAAAAATTGGAAAATAATCCAGTAGAATGCAGTTCTACTATATATATTTGCCACTTTCTGTTCTCTGGTTCGGACTGTTAAAGGAAAACTATACCCCCCGAACAATGTAGGTCTCTATAAACAGATATTGCATAAAACAACTCATATGTAAAACCCTGCTTCATGTAAATAATCCATTTTCATAATAATATACCTTTTTAGTAGCATGTCCCATTGGGTAATCATAAGTAGAAAATTGCCATTTTAAAAAATAAGGACAGCCTCCTGGGATCCTAGGATCATCATCATCATCATCATTTATTTGTATAGCGCCGACAAGATACAGGATCCAACGGTGCACACAAACATACCAAACAAACTATAAAGTTAGGTCACATTAGCCAATTAACAGACAGAGTTGTGTCTTTTGCTTCAACACTTCTTCCCTTTACAGTTAAGAGTTGAAATATTTCTGGTCAGGTGATCTCTGAGGCAGCACACAGACCATCACGAAATGGTGGTTCAAGGCAAGAGATGTAAAAGGGCAATATCTGTTGCTCAAAAATTAATTTTGGGGGTATAGTTTTCCTTTAAGTTATAAAAGGTATGGAATATGTTATCCAGAAAGCTGCTATCCAGAAAGCTCTGAAGTACAGAAAGGCTGTCTCCTTTATAATCAAATAATCCAGATGTTTAAAAATGATTTCCTTTTTCTCTGTAATAATAAAACAGACCCTTATAATTGATCCAAATTAGGATATACTGTAACTAATGTTTATTGGAAACAAAACTAGTTTATTTAATGTTTACATGATTTTATAGTAGACTTAAAGTTTGAAGATACAAATTACAGTTAAGTAATTTTGCCATTTGAAAGTATGACTGTTTCCTTGCAGAGCAAGGGGGGAATTTCACCGCATACAGTCAGGTTTCTTAGAAAAATGGTAGACATTTTTTAATTAAAATATATTGGAGATTAAGTTTCAGAAACTTTGTATCTTTGTCTTAAGTCAGGAAATAAAGGAGTACATTTCAGTAAGACAAAGGCGTCTGCAGGCTTAGTTGTCAAAAACGTGTCTGTCCCACAGAAAATGTGGACAGTTGAGAGCTATGCTGAAATGTTATTCGTATTGTTAAGTGAAATCTGCTTATCTGTATACCAAATTATTTTATTATGTGAAGCAATTTCAACATTTAATGGTAAAACAGGGCAATCTATGGATACAGTATGTTGGGGGCCCTAAAGTTAATTTGCTTTGGGGCCCATTAACCCTTTAACTGCCAAGCACGTACCCAGTACGTGCTGGCAGTTAAAGTCTCAGGC